>OX101752.1:23064760-23664760 GCA_944452675.1 Tachina lurida
ATGCATGTATGTATTTATGTATGTATTAGGAATTATACTAGAAGTTGGGCACAAGTAGAATGAGTCATCATTCTTCTGTCGCCCCATACAAAAATATACACGTACATATGTATGTATATTATTCTGCTTTGTACATGCAGCATCAGCAAATATCATACTTGAAATTCTTTAAGCTTCAATACGTCAAAAAAAATAAATGTATAATATACTATTCTTTTAATTATGAAATTAACTTCTTCAGATAATCATATTCGACTTGGTATAGATAATTTTGGTATAAATATATGTTTTTAAACCTGAGATAGTAGTAGGGAACTGGGGATTCGGGCGCCGATTAAAATTGTGAAATTTGGGTAATTAAAATTTGAAATTTGAGAATTTCAGTACAAAATTTTAAAATTTGGGTAATTAAAATTTTAAAATTTTAAAATTCTTGGAAATTTGTGAAATTTGATACCCTACGAGGGTGGATCAATAAGTCCGTCCAACTTTTTTTTTTTGTTTTTTTTTTTATTTTTTTTTTATTTACATTAACTTTTTTGTTATGTTTTTTTTTTTTATTCCTTAGTACATACCAGGGTGGATCAATAAGTCCGTCCAATTTTTTTTTTTTTTTTTTTTTTTTTTTTTATTTATTTATTTTTTTTTTTTTTTTTTTTTTTTTATTTACATTAACTTTTTTGTTATGTTTTTTTTTTTTTTATTCCTTAGTACATACGAGGGTGGATCAATAAGTCCGTTTTATGTGAAAATGATTTTTCGTAAGGTGGGCGGTGAAAACGTGAAAATAAATATTTATGTAAATCTGACGGGAAAAACGTGAAAATAAATATTTTTGTAATGCCAACGGAAAATCATGAAATTGATTTTTCATAATGTGGACGGGAAAAACGTGAAAATAAAATGTTTCTAAAGCCGACGAAAAATTTGTTGATGTCTGTCTGTCTATGGGAATAATTTGTGGGGGTCCTTTGTCGGTCTTTAAAATTTTAATCTACGCAGGAATGGCAGTTCACTACTACTATCTCAGGTTTAAAAACATATATTTATACCAAAATTATCTATACCAAGTCGAATATGATTATCTGAAGAAGTTAATTTCATAATTAAAAGAATAGTATATTATACATTTATTTTTTTTGACGTATTGAAGCTTAAAGAATTTCAAGTATGATATTTGCTGATGCTGCATGTACAAAGCAGAATAATATACATACATATGTACGTGTATATTTTTGTATGGGGCGACAGAAGAATGATGACTCATTCTACTTGTGCCCAACTTCTAGTATAATTCCTAATACATACATAAATACATACATGCATACATACATACATATAGGCAAAGTTAAAAATGCAAATAAACATGAAGCAAAATTACAACGATGTTAACTCAAAATTATTTTAAGTATGGGTGCAGTTAATTTTTAGGATTTGGTGAATTAAACAAGGTTTAAATTAAAAAACGGTTTTAAGCTAAAATTTAGCGAATTTTGCTTAAACAACATTCAAAATGCTGTTTAAAATTTTTATGAATACGGCTGTAAGCATTTAACAAGAGACAATGTAAATGTTATTATAATGTTTAAGCAAGATGAGAAAAATATTAAGCTCGTCTATAGGGATCATGTTGTGAGTAATATGAATTTTGAAAAGTTTCAAGAAAATTGTATATAGTGTTGGAAGGATAAATATGGATTTTTGATGATAAATTAAATGATGTTCGTTTTAGAAACCAATTTGACTATTTAATAACTATATAAATTACTGCTCATAAAGGATTGACTTTAGTTATTTCATCTGACCTGAAACTGCATTCATATAAATGTTATAAATGACTAGCTACTTGTAAACTGATAACTCAATCTGAATCAGATAACCTGATCTGAAAACCAGACCAGATACCTAATAACCTGATTTGATACCTGAAAAGCTGATCTGAAAACCAGACCAGGTCCTGAAAAGCTGATCTGAAAACCAGACCAGGTCCTAAAAAGCTGATCTGAAAACCAGACCAGGTCCTGAAAAGCTAATCTGAAAACCAGACCAGGTCCTAAAAAGCTGATCTGAAAACCAGACCAGGTCCTGAAAAGCTGATCTGAAAACCAGACCAGGTCCTGAAAAGCTGATCTGAAAACCAGACCAGGTCCTGAAAAGCTGATCTGAAAACCAGACCAGGTCCTGAAAAGCTGATCTGAAAACCAGACCAGGTCCTGAAAAGTTGATCTGAAAACCAGACCAGGTCCTGAAAAGCTGATCTGAAAACCAGACCAGGTCCTGATAAACTGATCTAATAGCTGATACCTGATCTAATAGCTGATACCTTTTATTTATTAAACATGGATGAAAAAATTTTAAAACAGTTGGTGTTGACAAGAAATGTCTTGAAGAAAAAGCTTCGTAGTATAAAAACTGGTGAAATAGATACACGTGAACAACTAAGAGATACATTTAAACCTATAACAGAACCACTCAAAGAATTCATAAATAGTTCTAAAAAAAAAAAAAAAAAAATATTAAAAGAATTCCCATGAATGAAGAAAATAAAATGAAGATAGAATTTGAAAATAAAATGAAGACAGAAGTTGAAAATAATACAAGTTTAAAGCAAGCCTGAAAACCCATCAGTCAAGATAGAGACAAGTACACCAAAGAACCTAGCATAAGGAACAATATTTGATAATACCATCTTATTTAATGATGTTAATACTGAAAATGGTGATGACGATAATGAAGGTGATTTTCACTCACAGACTTCCAATTCCGAAGACATTTATACTGATTTATCAGTCTTGGAAGTATGAAATGAAATAGATACAAACTATGGCTCACCTAAAGATTTCAGTAATGAATGGAAATTTGGTGATAGAAATCTAAAACTGTATGAAGATAAAATACAATTTGATGGTCAAATATGGGGTTTAAAAGTGAGTTTATTTTCTTTAATGATTGATAAAACACCTAAAAACTATTACAAATTTTAATTTGAAAACTTAATAAAATATATAATATCTACTAATGCATGCATACATATTCATCATCGTTCACTGACGGAGAACAATGTTATCAGTAAATTGTTTCTAGAAACTCAAATCGACAAACTAAAGGATGAATTACTAATAAAGCTTAAGGCATTAATATAATTCAAGGATATATTCAAATGCAAATTAATAGACTACAACATGATATAAAATTATAGATAGAAGACAGTCATTAAATTGAAAAAGACATTCTAAAAATTAAATCATCTTTTTGACAAACAAATTGATGGACTACAAAGTGATATAAAATTACAGATATAAGATAGGTATAAAATTGAAAAATAAATTCTAAAAACTAAATTATCTTCTGAAAAGAAAAAAAGAACAGCTGAGCGATAAAATTTATAGACTGGAAAATTAACTACATTTTAGTATAAATATCTGAAAAATACATAAGGTAGATTACAAGACTCTTCTATCAATCTGTAAATCAACTCAATGTCTTTAAAAAGAAATTTAGTAGACGTAATCCATAATAAATTTATAAAATTGTTTGTGTATTGTAGTGATGTAATGAATGGAATAGATGATCTTTTATGGAGCTGATTTAGGTAGCTATTCTAGAGAAAATAGAAATTATTGATTTTTGTAGACTGTAACTGACACATTCTTAAAGTTTATATGGTCAGTGCCGCTGAAAATAAAAACTGCACTCGGGAAAAACTAGTCAATGGAAAATATTTTTGAAATGGTACGAGTACCAAAAAAACTTACAAATAGATGATGGTAAAGAATTTCTTAATAAACATTGCAAAATTCATGCATAAATAGAGGATTAAAAATTACTTAATATGACAACATCAATAGTAGAATGATTTAATAGATCACTAAAAGGAATTATGTGTTAAGAATTTAGCATTAATGGTTCATATAAGTGGAATGATATACATATATAAAGATTTACTCAGTGCATGAAATAGAAAAGTTCTTTTAACCGGAAAACTAAAATATTTGTGATTAAAGTTAACTCTACGAATGAGAAAAAGGTGCAAAATACAGTATACAGTAATTTGAAGATGTACAAAATGATGAAATTTAAGGAAAATATAAATAAAATTAAAAAGGGAAAATCTAGTTTTTATTGGTTTTTTTGAAGGATTGATTAGGAATGTTAGGTCTCAGGGAAGATAATTAGCCTAATGTACTGGAATTCTCTAAACTTGATGGTCTGTATGAAATATTGTGAAAACTTAAGCGTTAAAAATATTCAGCACATCATATTATCATTTTTTATAGTAAGAGTTGTACATTTTCCATTTCGAAAGCTCTAGCACACAAAATTTTAAATTGTGAATATGGGGTTATTATAAAAGATATTCACTGTTCATTTCTAGAAAAACTAAGAAAATTGGACTATGATATCCAATCTTTATGAATGTACATGTGTATGAATGGGTATCAAACAAACTTACTAAATAAATACAGACTTCAACTAGAATCATGCTGAAGCATGCATAAATTGTAAAATGTAATGTAAACAGATCTTACTTTATATCTGTATCTGTATGAGTATGAAATAAATTTACCGAAAAAAAAAAAAATATATTGGAAGCATGCCGAAGCATGTATAATTAAAAAAAAAAAAAAAAAAAAAAAAAAAAAAATCCTCACGTCATACTTTTGTAATGAAAAAAATTTCAAGACTGTGAGAAATGAAATACATATGTACATATGTATATACTTTGTTAAAAATTCAAAAGAGTGAATTCGTAATTCTAATTGTATAGATTTTTAATTGAAACACCACTAAATGTCGGACTCTCGCCTCACTATTGATAAAAGCATGCATGCTAGCAAAATATTAAACCTGTTAGAATGTGATGAGAAAGCTTTTTTCTAATCATTAATTTGTAGAAGGCAATTGTATCTGGACCAACTCAACTAATGAATGTATTGTATACAGGTATGATTGATGGTGATGAGGACCTTTTCTAAGTAAGAAATGATTACATCTGAATGCGATACAACGCAGCCTACGTTAACCACAATAACGTCAAGGGGTCAACCATCAAACCTTATATAGAAACACTTGAAGTAAAAATTCTCCCAAACATAGATATTCCAATGTTTCTAACACTTTATGAACACACTGACGGTGAAATGATGATGGAGGTAAATGTGTTATTTTAGATCGATTTGCTAGAATAGTTGATTATTAAAGGTGTATTTATTTGTATATGAACTAATTTCTACGTACATACATATATTTACCTATATGTATGTATGTATATATTAATACTTTTAAAATTATATAAATATTTTCTATTTCAAGTAGTAAAATCTGAAAAAATAGTAGTGACACATTAGAAGAAAAAATTAATAAAATAAAAAGAGAGACTGACTGACCAACTGATACGTTCACTCTGTCTGACAGGTACAAAAAGCTCACTTAAATATATTAGAAATATATACGCAGTACGCTGAACTTTAGTAAAATGAGAAAAAAAAAAATCACAGAACATCAAATAAAAGTCATAGGACCTCACCTTTCATAAAATAAACATACACTCGTACCTTATTAATGTAAACATATTATGAGTATGAAGTAACACAATTTGAAGAATAAAAAGTTTAAAATTTAATTATCCTTAACGCTCACAAAGAGTAGACAGAAATGCTGACATACAAAGTTATATTGTATACTAGAGGAGCAGTTGAGAGGCCAGACCTAAATTGTAAGAAAACGACTTCGTTTTGTGTTGATCGCTAGTCAAAAAGAAAATAAAATTGTTCATTATGAATTAACTAATTTAAAAGTACATTTAAGTTCAGTTACATATCCATATGATGCTGATCTTAAAATAAAATTTATAAATAAACGTTATGTTAATCTACATATTATATGTATCTAAGATTACAACAAAGCTACTATATGAAAGAATCTCAACCGCTTTTAACTGTACCAGAGTTTAAGATAAAAGCTCCTTTTATTCAATAGCGGGACAATTGAATAAAATTTTAATTTGAAATAGTAAGCAAAGAAATCAGCTTACTGTATTCTTATTCATGATCATATACTAGAATATATAGCCATCAAATGTCAAATTCTAAAAGTCTTATAAATTAAGCAATATGAAAAATAACATAATTTTTATAGTCGCGTAAGGTTTCAAAAGTAATTCAAATAATTTCTTCGGAAAAGAAGAAGTGATTGTTTTCAACAATTAAGAATATAATAATTTCAATATAAAACTCCCTTTTGATTTTAAATGTTTATCAACAAAAAAAAAAAAAAATTAAATAAAAAAAAAAAAGAAGCAAGCTGACTAACAAAAAACTATCATCACCTAAGCTGGACTGCTGGATCAGTTTCATTTCAAAGCGTTTGCAATTTTATAAAAGCCAACGCAAGATGTTCTAAAATAAATGTAAAAGGTGGTGAAAAAGCCTACGGCTGGAAAATAATTTTATATCAAAACATTTCTAAGAATGACTATTAGGCTGCATCAACTTTAAACAATTGTAAATTAAATAAAGGAAATATTTCTATTATAGTTACTATTACTCTAAAGTATGTATCTTAAGGAATTCAGTTTTACTTAAAACAGAAAATCCTCACACACTTTTAAGTAAATACAGATAAAAATTAAAACAACGTTTTTTAAATTCAAATAAAAAAACTATGAAGATATTTCACATCTATACATAAAAACCAGGCGAATATTTACAACAACAACAAAAAAAATGTATTCAAGCACGGAGTCAAACACATATTTGTATGTACATACATACATACATAAAATCAATTTGTAGATATGTACATACATATGCACACATAATATCAAATTTCTTATCAATACTCAAATATTTATTAGATCTTAACAATCACACTTACATTCAAAGCATATACCAAAGCTAAACGAACTTATTATGGACAGAGAAACTATAAATTCCCATGATCGTATGAAAAGAAGTTCAGCCAAAGAAGTCGGACGTAGTTAAATAAACAAAATCTGTAATATAAACAAATTTCACACAGGGAGACTTTAAAGCTGGTCAATTTTAAGCATGACAAAATATAAAGCAAAATAAGTATAAAAACATACTAGGATAAAAAAAAGTTCTGATACCTACATACATATATGCTAATATTTTATACTACCAAATGTCTGGCATGACACACAAAAAGGTGATGACGTAATACACAAACACAAACATACATAATGAAATTTTATAATATTATGAAATTCATACATACAGACACACACACACACATACATACATACATACATACATACATACTCACATACACACACACATACAAATTCCCATAATTCATATGATAATCGTGTAGTAGACGTCAAATCTAATTTATCTGATGGTATTACGATATATGATGAAATTCATATACACAGCAACACCCAGATCAAAATCGCTAGGATCAAAATCGCTAGGATCAGTTTGTAATACAAAGGTATGAGTAAAATTTTTGGTGTATGTCTCCAAAAGCTACTTCCTATAATTATTACATTAAATTAAAATATACTGAAATAAAAATATCATTACCCCTATTCAAAAAATCTGCTTATCAACCTGATTTGAGTCAAAACATTTAAGATCTGAAATTCACTTGTACATATAAAACCTATGCCAACACAATATTTTCTATCTACATAAGAACAGCAACGTCAATAGCCTAGAAAACATATACACATTCATTTGTAAATATGTATGAAAAACTCTCGCAGGTCAAACAATACACACAAGCAATGATATTCTTCAAAGTAAAAATAGATACAATCACATACATTAATACAACAACATATACATACATTACCAAATACATTCCCTACCCACTTCCATTCACAACATGGTTGCCACTCTCTGTAGCTATTAGATTATTTCCCCAGAGATCGCAAACATAAATGCAATGCAATAACCCTACATAAGCATACCAACGATAACTCAGCTACCCAAAGGCTATCAAATAACAATCACTACATACACATAAATACATAGATCCCTTGTAACTACCCTGCAGTCAGACTGGGAGCAAGTGTCTTTGTGTCAACACTAAAATTCTAGTTAAAAATTTGGTATAATAAGATTTCTTCTATCCGTCAGTATAAAAGAAGGAGAGAGGCGGAATTGACAATAACTTGTCAATATACATACATTTGTATGTTCGTAAATTATAGAAATGTACCAGTAAATAACTGTCTGGTTAGTATGTCTCATGACCCCATAACAACTACGTGGTCACTACCTAATCAATTGCTTTAGTGTGACTAGTATATTTTCAATGACAAGCACATGCTAAATGTCTATAGTACAAAGTATTGTATGGGGTATAATTATATAGTAGTACTGATGACAAGCTAGTCAAAAGCTAATCAGCACATTTTCACCATCAACATTTCCTACTGGGTATAATGATTGTCTGCCACTACAACAAAAGGATCGGACACCGGTAGACACACAAGTACATACAAAAACACATACTCATAAACACATACACATACTCACATACACACACCCACATATACATCATACATCCATACACTGTAAGCACAACGCTTCTCTACAATAACAACAAAAGCTGTACGCTAGTACATACATAAACATAAAATCCAACTCACACACACACACACATAGCCCAGAAAATCTCAGCATGAAAATCCCCAAAATCCCCCCATTTTGAACAGGGTTGCCACCCTTTTTGATTTTTCCCGGTTTTGAATTCCCAAAACAGGACTCAGACCGCCATTAGCACACTACTAATGAAAAAATAAAAATAAAATATAAGCAAAAAAAAAACTTTAAATTACACAGCACCACTGAACAAGGCGGAACCAGAGAATTAAAACTTTTAATAGGCTTGCAAACAAACTTTTTTTTTTGTCAATGTCTAAATGACATATGATGCGTCAGTTTGTCGTCCAATTTGTTTGTCTTTAACACTGCAAAACTTGTCTATTTCACTTTTATCTGTGACGACGATGTTTTTGACAAGCAAACTTTTTCCCTATTTTTATTTCTTAGTTTTTTTTTATCAGAAATCATTATATTTCTTTTTCTTAAATTAAATTTTTTCGTTGTTTTCTTTTGGCCGTAGGCAGTGAAAATTTTAATTGTGCCAATGAAAATGAATCATTTTGCAAGGACCTTAAAATCATTATAGCAATAAAAAAGTTTTTTACTTAGACACATCCTTGTGTACTTAAACATACAATTAAATAATAATGGTAAGAGTAAAAATTTTTTTAAACTTTTAGGCCAGGGCACCAATTAAAGTTATGTAATAATGTTCACATTAATTTTTACAGTATTAAAAACGTTATTTTTCTGGACTCAAGGATTTCAAATTGAATAAAAGGTTCCAAGAGTACAATTCTAATTGAATAACACACTTTATTTACTCAACACAGATTTTCAAAGCTTTTAAGCACACAATGTTAGAATAACACGATCTGAACTTTACTGTTGCTTATACTGATTGACTGATTGACTGTTAACACAACATTACCAAAATCATCTTAACAGATTCATCGCCCCTTTTCATGCTTAACAGAAGAACTTTAACAAAATCCAGAACTTCAGAGTACAATCAAAAGCTTCTCTATTACAATTAACCAAGATTTGCGTTCGATTCGATTTCATTAAAAAAGACACTTTACTTACTCAACACAGAATTTAAGAGCTTTTAAGCACACAATGTTAGAAAAACACTATATGAACTTTACTGTTGCTTATAGACTTATTGACTGTTAACACAACATTACTAAAATCATCTTAACAGATTCATCGCCCCTTTTCATGCTTAACAGAAGAACTTTAGCAAGATCCAGAACTTCAAAGCACATTCAAAAGCTTCTCAATTACAATTCCCCAATTCACCAAGACTTGCGTTCAATTCGATTCGATTTCGATTTTTTTTTATTAAAAAAGATATTTTATTTACTCAACACAGATTTTCAAAGCTTTTAAGCCAATGATAACCAAACACATACATATGTAATGTAAAAGAGAACAAATTGAATGCTTGTACGAATGTACGTGTAAAAAAGAGCATAACAAAGTGCCCACGGGCGGCCTTTTGGTGATCAATGTTTTAAGCACAAAATGTTAGAAAAGCATGATCTGAACTTCACGGTTGCTTATAGACTGATTGACTGTAAACACAACATTACTAAAATCATCTTAACATATGTATCGCCCTTTTCATGCTTAACAGAAGAACTTTAGCAAGATCCAGAACTTTCTAAGCACATTAAAAAGCTTCTCAATTATACATAATTCACCAAGAGTTTAGTTCGATATGATTCGAGTTCGAATTTATCTAGTTTATTTATCCCGTAAAACTATATCGGGAATGTCATTAAAAAATTAATCAATAAAAGTTTACCTGTCGCTCAGTTTTCAAACAAAAACATTTGATTTCGAAGTTTTGCTAGCAATATAAAACGTGTGCCAATAGGGTACTTATTTCCATATCGTAAAAGTCAGTAGAAAAAGTAATTTTCTAAAGCCGTGTTTCTACAATCCAGACTGTAGACTTGAATATAAAATTTATATGAAAAGATAAGATTTTCTGCTACACTTGATGCAACCATGTGAAGTCACAATCCACTTTGTGTTTGATTGTCAGTACATTTGAAAGATCCAGCAATTGCCTGCACATATGTAGCTTTTGTAAAATTGTTTGCTAAATAAAAAACTTTTTTTATTCGTCCACATCCACCTCAATGACGTTCATTTATTTATTATTTTTTTTCATACTCGTAAAAAAGTTTTTTAATAGCTTTCAATTGAAATTGTAAGAGTTTTAAGAAATTTTGGTATTTAATATTGATTATTCATATATTTAAAAACTTAAAAAAAGCTATCCTAAAAGTTATAGCTACTAACAAGTGTGCTCAAGTATTTCTGTGCCTTAAATTTAAATAAATAAATTTACTTTGTTAATATTCCAGCACCACCAAAGAAAATTGAATAATAATTGACTGGTTTCAGGCGGCAACAAGAAACAATTGAAAATTTGTTTTTAAACGTTTTAGCAGGCAACAAAAAAAAAAACAAAAAGAAGAGCGATGTCGTAGGACAGCCGGCTATAGCTATGCTGCTTAGCTATATCAAACAAACTTAATGTGCGAAATAACAATGCAATAAAATTTTATTATATGATGATGTCAAATTCTCTGCAAATATTTAAGAAAGCTTGCATTTATTTTCCTATACTTTCTTTTCTAGCGGCGTAAGATTAAATTAATGTATTTATTGTTTGTGACCGGTGGCGGCTGTTGGACGGCTTACAGCCCATCGGCTGTGTTGTCTGATTTGTGTTGAGGTGCAAAAACAAAACAAAAACAAATTGAGTAATCGTTCTCATTGTTTTTGTTTTGTTTTTGTTTCACTCACTTCAAAGAACTATACAAAACAAAATCAAACAATTTGTCTCGTTTATTTTCGTACTCTGCCTTTAAAAACAAAGAAATCAAAACAAAAATAAATTTATAACTGTAATAGTGTCGATTAATTTTGTTACGAAAATCGCGTACTAATTCCTGTATTGCGCCATAAATAGCATAGCTATAAAAAAAGAACAGCTTGGGAAATTAGAAACGTCTAAGTAAATGTTGGTTAACAAAAATTTTCTTGCTGTATTTGGATAACCCAACAGACAGAGTGGTTTTATGTTGGAATTAAAATGAGCATATGTACACTCAGGGAAAAGCTGCAACTTAAAAATACGAACGCGTCACATTAATTCAATAATTTTCCATATAATAGAAAATGTATATTGAGGTACTCAAAAATAAATAAAATTCATAAATTAATACTGTAAATTAATATTTTTCCATATTGAAATAAACAATTTCAATATGACTAGACTTTTGTTGATGTTTCTTATTAATTCAACATGGTTTTTATTGATTTTAAAGTGTTTTTTCTCTGGGTGTACTCTTTTGCCATTACCAGGTCTAGAAAAAAAGGATACGAAAATTACATATTTGGGAACAAATAACAAATTGCTTATAAGTAATTATTATAAAGCATTAAAATGAAATATGTTAATAAAATTTTAATGCATCAATTATCAAACTTGTGATTTTTTGTTAACCGGGATATTTTCCAGAAGCCTGCCAATTTTTTTGTTTTCTTGCTAAGTTTGTAAATATATGTGTGGGTATGGCTTAGAAGGCTTATGTATTTAATTATAAAATATTTTTTAGCAGATCTTCTTGACATTGAAAACGAAACGCTGAAATGATGCCTGAAGGCGTAAGGAGTAGAATTTTATTTAATTGCTCGCACATTGCATGGATATAATTTCAACCCCACAGACGTGCATACATGAACATAAACGTCTGTGTGCGTGTGTGTGTGTGTACACTAAGCCTGCCCATAACTTATGCATAAGAAGAAAAAGAAAAAACCTCTGCTCTTCGCTTGTCGCAAATAAATAAGATTTATAGGTACGACTTATGGGGTTAAAAGTTAAATTGCGTGCAGAAATAAAAACCAAAAAAAGCATTTGTTTTTCAAGAAACAAAAAAAAAACTTAAAAAACAATTAAAAGTTGAATTAAGTAACGACTTAAATAAGTTTTCATTTAAGCATTTATTTTTACGCAGCTTTATTTTAAAATTTAAAGACAGCAGCTTGAACGGGTAAATTTATGTTAGCGCTCATGAGATTCATTAGAAGGAAGTGTTTGATTTTGGTTTAATTTTTGTCAAAACTAATTAAGGTTTTAAAGTCGAAAAAGTAAAGGGTTCTTGAATTAAATTTTAATTAAATTTTTTAATATCAGTCTATTTTTTTCTTGATAAAATCAACTAGCGCACGATAATTTAACTTTAAAAAACTATAAATTTTTTAGCTGAATTTTCATTTTACTTACAATTTTCTAGCATTATAATTTTGGTTTTCTGTGGCATTTACTTTTTTTTTTTTTTTTTGTATTTATTTGAATAATGTTTCTCCTTTCTCCTAAAAGCATGCTACACATAATTTTCAGTACTCTAGAGGTTTTATTAATTTCCAAAAATCTAAAGCAAGGATAAAAGCGAAACTCAAAGGACAAAAAAAAAAAGAAACGAATAAAGCAAAATGTATATATACATATATAAAAATTAGGAAATGAGAAGGAAATAAAATGAAAGAAGACGAAAACTCGCAAAATTTAAAACTCAATGTCAACATTAATTTCGTTAATAACCGCCATTCATCTTCAATCACCATTAATCCCTTGAGTGTGTCGAATGGAAAAGAAAAGTTATGAAAAAAAAACCTTAAACGTTTTATAGTTTGAAAGTAGAAAACGGAAAGGTTTTTAAAAGCCTTCAAAATTAAATCAATTATGAAGAAAATTAATGGAAGAAACTTTATGCTTAAATGGCTGCAACGCTAATGATTTAAGCAAAGTTTCACACACACCAAAACCCACTTAGACACACAAATAAGTATACTCACACACACACTCGAAACGAGATCTGGTGAAATCTTGATTTTCACACATCAGGGTGAAATCAGTAACTTCTTGTTTCTAAAAGCGGGAATTTAACAAAAAAACCTATCGAATGTCTAAAATAGAAAATCCCCAACTCGTAGTTTTTTTTACGAAATTGTGTGTTTCAGTGTTTCCAAAACATTTCACACAAATACACGTCATCACAAAAATTTATTACAATAGTATAAAAAATAACGCTTTTACAAGCAGTTGTAAAAAATTTTACATATTGAACATTACAGTTTCTATTATATTTTTACCTTCTCCTGTAAAGTTATTATTATTTAAGTTAGCGCCTTTTAAATTTGAATTTATCTTTGCTCAAAATGAAACATTTACTGCATTAAGCAAGGCAAAAAATTTTATATTCCAGTATTGGTCCTGAAGCAGTGCTCCTTGACGCTGGTTAACGTCTTCAGCACGTTCTACTATGCTGGTGAGTTCGCAGTGTGTTAGAAGCAGTGTTTAAAAATTGGAAATGATTTTCATTTCAATTCATTTTGCTTTTGCTTTTGCTTTCGCTTTTGAGAAATACAACAGTTTCAGTCAAAGCAAAATCACAAAACTATTCATGACCAACTGCGCAGTACTTTCAGCAGTCGACGATTTGAAAAGTTTGAATTTGATTTGCTTTTGCTTTCGCGCAATTGTTCATAGTTCGTTTTCTGCTTCGACTGTGACTGTTGATTATTTTTGCAAGCAAAAGCAAAAGCATTTCTAAAAAAGGAGAAGCTAATAACTGTGAAAATTATCGCACAATCGCAATATGTTCTGCACTTTCCAAAGTGATGCAGACGATGTTGGCTCTAGATATATTTATACAAAGCGTTGGATAGAGTGTGGTGGCATGGTGCACTTTTTTTCGAAATGTATTAACCTTATCGAGTATCCTCAGGGATCGCCCTATAAGAGCTGTTATAGATGTAATATCATCAAACGGGTTCAAGGTAAATTCAGGACTACCGCAATGTTCCGTTCTTTCATCAACTCAATTCCTTTTTTTTTTTGCTAAGTGACCTTCTATGTCAAACTTCCTATCCTATCTACTTTTTTGGGGACAAAAGCAGCATCTGTCAATCTTTATCATTCAGCAAAAGGCAAAACCTGCCGGAGTTTGAGGCCAAAAGACAAATTATGAATAATACTTTAAATTAGGATTTAATAAAAATTTCTGAATGTGGTCATGCGAATAGGGTCGATTTGAACGCTCCTAAGATCCAATAATGTATGATAACTCATAGACACATGACCGAAAATGCGGCTCCCTTTTTTAACTATGGGATATTATAAATATTAAGAAATCAGCAGCTCTTGATGTTCTTGGCTTGAAAATTCAGTGTGCTGTTCGATAGACTGAACACATTTTTCAAGTCTTGAAAGAACCGTTCAAGTGCGTAGGATCTTTGAAACGGTGCAAGAGACACTTAACCCCATCTTATCACCTTACGATTTATACCACTTATATCCGATCGAAAATGGAATACAACTCTCATGTATGGGACAAAGCTTCAAAGGCTATTTTAGGGCTGCTTGACCGTGTACAGGAGACGACGAAGAAACATTGGAGCATCGCCGCTATGTTGTTTTTGTTGTTCTATCGTTACTACAATGGAATGTGTTCTAAAGAAATTGTTTTTGAAACCCGCTCATTTCAACGCACAACAAGTGCTTCATGCGGAGCACATCCTTTTGGGGTCGATTGGCCAACAAATCGCACTACGCATCACAGAGAGAATTCTTTTTTTTAGCCGTACTGTTGGTATGTGAAAACAAACTACCTGCTGAAGTATTTCCTGTCACTTTTAACGTGACAAAGCTTAAATCGAATGTCCACAGACACTACTCCCTCTATTCTCCTCTCCATAGCCTATTTTCCTAGTCCTAGCAGGGCTATTCCCTGAATGCTGGTCCTATTAAAAAAAAATAAAAAATATCCTATTAAAAACTTGAATAAATAGATTCAGTAAAGGGCAGCTTTGACTCGCACACGAAGTCTTCCATTTTTTATAGCTATGCTATTTATGACGCGATGGAGGAGCTAGGACGTGATTTAAGTTACAAAAATAATCCCAACTATTGCTGTTACAAATTTATTTTTGTTTTGATTTGTTTGTTTTTAAAAGCAGAGTACGAAAATAAACGAAACAAATTGTTTGATTTTGTTTTGTTTCTTTCTTTAAAGTGAAAGAAACAAAAACAAAACAAAAACAATGAGAACGATTGCTCAATTTGGTTTTGTATTGTTTTTACACATGAGCACAAATTAGAGAACACAACCGATTCGCTGTAAGCCGGCTAATATGCGCCGTCGTAGGCCACAAATAATACGTGAAATTAAATTAAAGAAAATTGTGGGAAATAAATGCAAACGTTTTTAATATTTGCAATGAATTTGACATCATCATATAATATAATTTTATTGCTTTTTTATTTTTTTTTTATTTAACACATTATGTTTTTTTTTGTATAGCTAAGCAGCATAGCTTTAACCGGGTGTCGTAAGACACCTTTCTTCTTTTTTATTATTGAAGTTTTTTAGTTAGTTTTTGAGTTGTTTTTGTTTTGGCGATTATTTTGGTTTTTTTGCAATTTTTTCGGTTGTTTTTAGTTTAAGGAATTTCTTTTAGTTTGGCGTTTTCTTTTTGAATTTTGGCGATTTGTTTTTCTTTTTGGAGATTTTTTCCGGTTTTTGGCGATTTTATGTAGTTGTTTTCGGCGACCTTTTAATTTATGTTAATATTTTTGCATTTTTACCATTTATTTTATTTTTGATGATGTTTTTCATCTAAGAGTTTTTAATTTATTTTTTTAAAGTTACATTTTGATAATTACAGCTTCTATTATATTTTTTTCCTCTCCTGTAAAGATACAATTATGTGAGTTAGGGCCTTTCTACATGAGTTCAACGATATATATATTTGTATACCTCTACTTTTCTTTGGCAATATAAAATCAAAACTTAAGCCAGAAATCTTGATGTATGTATGAGAATCAGTTTTAATACCGAGTAAAATTTTCAAATCAGTTCAATGATACATTTCGTATTGGATTGATAATTTTTCGGTTTTCGGAATGCAATGGGAATTTTAAAAATTAGAAACTTATACAATTACAGTTATTTAAATTTTCCTACGCACTGTAATTGGGTTTGTTAATGAGTAAGAAGTTGCTTAGATTTCTAACTGATTAATTTTTGTTAAATGATTAACATCATTTTATTCCTCTATTGAGATGTGTACTTAATCACATTTTAATTTTATTTCATTAAACTTGCATTCTCTCTTTTTTTAAGTTGTTAAGGTCAATAATAGGGGGGTTTTTTTTTGCTTTAGTATAATGCATATAATTTATTTTTTGACCTCATTTTCAACAAAGCCTTAGATAATTTAAACTCATATATATTATATATTTTCCTAATAAGATTTATTAAACAAATGTGCAGATAATAAAAAATAAAATAGCAATTTTTTTTTACTCATTTCTATCCTTAAAACATCCAACTGCCTTGGCATATGCTTTTGTAGCATTTGAAATGGAAAAATAAAATTTTGAATGCCATCGCATGAAATTATTTCCAATATAAAAGAACAAAATTTCACTTTAGGAAAAAAAATAAACCAACAAAAGCAAAAATTTATATGTACCAAAAGAGAACTTAAACTACTTTAATAAAAATTTCAAAATCCAAGCGCTCTTTAAAAAAAAATCAAAAGCGAACTGAAACTTTAACAATTTTCTCAAGGCCAGTTAAATAAACTTTGTATTTATTCAACTGGCCTGTGTTGTTGTTGTTGTTTTATATGTTCAAAACCCAAGAGTTATGTTTTCTTTTATTGCCGTTGTTGCCTTTGTTTTTCTTCCTTAAGTATGATAAACAAAAAATAAATTACCTCTTCTTTAAACAAAATACAGAAAATTAACAAAAAAAAAATTTTAAGCATAAATATAAAACAAAAATTACAAAATAGAAATAAATGTGAAATAAAAAAGCATTTGTTCGGTATTTCATTGGGGGCTGCCTGGTTTATGGTTATTTTCTATTTATTCAGATTATGTTTTTCTTAAAGCTGCTGTCTGTGTGTATGTGTGAGTATTTATTTTTGTTTCTGTTTTTATCAACTAATAGCATAGTGACAGCGCGACAGGATATAAAACAATCACAGCAAGTTAACGGAAACGGATATTATGGTAAGAGAGATGCTTACAAAAGGCCATTGCCACCACGACCAATGTACATATTTTATTAAGATAAACAATACCTACTGGTTTATGTCTTTAAACAAGTGTAACATAAAAGGGTGATAAATAATTTATTATGGATTGCAGCAACCAAAGTTGTTCTCTTGGGACAAGTGGTTGTATGTCAAGACCTTTATGGTTGATAATCGTAAATAGTTTGCTTCTAGAATGAGGTGAACCGTATTATGCTTATTCATATAATACAAATGTAGCAAAGAGTTTGGAAATTTTCTAGTCATGTTTATATGATGAACATGAGCTAAAACCTTTTAATTTAGTGGAAGTGGTTTCATCACCTGTGATAGAGTTTAGCTTGCTTCATTACAAGTGATGCGGATGTTTATATTAAGCACAATAAAATAAGATGAATATAATTCCTAAAACACTTCAAAAGTTAAAAAAATATCATTCCGAGCTGAACTATTGTCTCAAAGAATAGGAAGTTAATAACAAAGTAACTTTATTTCAAATCGAAATGAAGAATTATGATCGAGAGTTTTGTTAGCTATGCTTGAAGAAAATCGATCCAGGCGTTTAGAATCACCCTTATAGGGAAAGGCGAACATGAAATACATATTTCCCGTGAACAAAATTAGAAAATAGTATACTGAAACAACAACAACGCAAACATTGACGGTCACAATTTTAGGGAAAGGGAACATATTTCACCTGAACTTTTTTTCCCGATAAGGGTGAATATATCATATCTTTTCTGTATTTATCCTGTTGAATCTGTGTGTCGTAGCTCTCAAACGTCTAGGCCGATTTTAATTTGTTTTTTTTTTTTTTCATTTGAAAGATGACTGGATCTAATATCTTCTAGCCTATACTTGAAGGAAATCAGTCTTGCCATTTTGGCTGGACGTCGGGGGTTTTAAAATTTCTTTTATTTATTTATTAAATCTTACATATATAGTTACAAATTATATCATAATTTAATTTTAAACGAGAATAGTAACAAAGACCTTCACTCGTTGTAGTAAAACAGACCAGAGTCTATGGTGGGAATTGAACCCACAACCTCTACGAGTACACTGATAGGCTAGCACACTACTCACTATCCTACCGAGGCACCCTAGAAATGTTTATATTTTGTTATTGAACAGTAAATACGGAATTTATGATAATATCATATAAAAAATATTAAAAATATATTTCCTTTTTTTCATTTATTGAGCGCACATGGTATAGTTACCCGGCGCCTTCTGTAAATTTTAAAAATTAATTTTTAAGGTATATTATTATAAATAAATAAATAACCCCCGACTAAAAAAAGGGGTATTATAAGTTTGTAGCGTGTATCTGTGTATCTGTGTCTCTCTGTGTGTCTGTGAATCTGTGTCTCTGTGTGTCTGTGTATCTGTGTGTCTGTCCGTGTCCACGTACATACCAAACCGCTTGACCGATTTTGATTTAGATTTTTCTGTTTGAAAGCTGATTTGATCGAGAAGGTTCTTAACTATGTTTAAAGAAGATCGGACCAGCCGTTTACAAGATATCACATCTTTTCTAGATACATCGGAGATTTTTAAAATTTTTAATTTTTGTTATTTATTAAAAAATCAGCTTTCAAACAGAAAAATCTAAATAAAAATCGGTCAAGCCGTTTGGTCTGTACGTGGATACATACAGACGCACAGATAAACAGATACACAGAGACACAGTTAGACACTACAAGCTTATAACACCCCATTTTTTTGGTCGGGGGTTAAAAATACTTGTAGCTAAAAAATTAAATTAAAATTTTCAATTAATGTTTTGTAATATCAATTGAAAATTTATTACAAATTGCAACAGTAAGCAAATAAATAATTTCAATAAAATAGTTGCACTTGAATTATTTAAAGCCAATATATTGTTGGCAGAAGAATTTAGAATGTCGACTTCAAGCCAAATGATGGTGTATGAGAGTTCAATCTCTGGCCAGACTCAGTTATGCTAACATCATAGATTTTTATGACACGCATCAAGTTGAGTTGAGAAACAGGTGGCGCTATCGGTCTCCAACCGTTACTAAATAACAACACCATGTATTTTTCTGATGTGCACTATTGTCCCTATGTATCAATTGTTGCAGGAAAGTTCAAGTCATGAAGGCATGGACACTGGTCACTGAACTACTTTTGCTTCATCCTAATTCAACACGAGAGTGCCCACTTTCATCGGTAAAGTAAAATAACCAATAAAATGGCTATTAAACAAAGTTTTAAAAATTTAATACGCCTCATTGACACCAGAGGCGCTGCAATACTGCATTATTAAAAACATGCCAAAAGCAAAGTTGTGTAAGAATGAAGCTTTACTCTATTTCTTCCTTCACCACCTGTCTTCTCTATCACTATCCCTTTCTTAAAGAAGATAACACCTACTAGTAGTAGTATGCATTCCAGTGATCGGCAATGAGTCGTTTTTCCGCTATACATACTATCTCATTAAACTTTAAATATAAGTGAGTAAACATCATTTAAACTCAACTACTCTGATTTACTCATACTCACGATGACATTGATTTATAAGTATAGTTTGAAATAAATATGAATGCAACGTCGACATCATGGTCATACCACACTCACTCTCATAAATCACTTCTGTTTGATTTCTAATTTCAGGAAAATACTTCTACTACTCGCATTGATTCAGCTAACTCAACTCATGCATGTATGTTTATTTTAAAGTTTAATCATTAAACAGTTTGCAAGTACAATAGTAGTAACTAGCATTGTTTTTCATTTCCTGCAGAAACACAAAAAAGCAAGAGAGAAACACATAACCTCATAATGAGAACTTTAATGTTCGTGTGCGAAGTTCGCATTGTGAATCATACTTATTTTGCATCGTCCATAGGCATTAAGTTAAGGAGAGTCGAAATCAACAGCGTCACAAATGTTGCTAAGTATGAGTTCGATGCGCACTTCAAACTTTCGAGTGAATATGATTCATAGACAACATTGCAATAAGTATGTGTGCGCATAAGTACAAGAAATTATGTCATGATTCAACTCTACACACTTTTTCCCTACTCATAGCTGTTCTCTGATGGTTCAACTCTACTCACGTTTTTACTACACATTGCTGTGCTCCGATGCATACATTGTTTGAGTGTTACTTTTCTTTAGAAAAAAAAACTAAGACCATCTGTTAAAAAACAGTTTACTAAAATAACAGTATTTGTAAAATATTTTACGATCTACATCTATCAAGTATATAATTTTACTATCTATTAGAAAATAAAGCGCGATTTAATTTTTGGCAGAAGCTTTTAAATTTTTTTTCACTTAAAAAAACTTATTAGAAAAAACCACAACATTTTTACAGTTGGGGACTAAAGCAGTTTTGAACTGACGAGACCACTTGTTTCCTAACTAGCTTTGGATAAGCATTATTGTCTATGCTAATGCATATTGCAAAGACTTCCTTCTCCTATATATGTACATTAGGTATGGCATAGTGGACGACTTTTCGACTTCAACATGCAACGACCCCTCATTTTGTGAGGTTGGGGGAAAAAAAAATATTTGAGCCAAAAAATAGTGGCGGTCAGATGGGGGAAAAGTCGCCTCTTCGTGCTCAAAGTTGAGGGTAAAAGAAAATCATATATTTTTCCTGTGGTCACCGCTACAAGGGTCAAATGTATGATCAGCACCCATTAATTTTCTCCGCCCAACATCTTTTTTACTCACCGCCTAACTCTTCTCCTTGAGGGAGCTCCCTTACATAGGGGAAATTTTTTATAAAATTTACTCGCAGGGCTCTAACTGCCCCTAGGGCGTACCTATCGAAGTCAATGGTATGACCGACCTCCAATATTTTTTCAATACGAAGATTTTCTCTAAACCACTTCAACCATTAAGGTTGTCCTTAAACAAAAAATATTTTTTTTTTAAGAAATCTGCTTGTTTTGCTTTTATGGTGCCTCCCAGGGGGGTAAAATGTAAGACCGACCCACACTAATTTTTTATCTCCAATATTTTCTCCGAACATACCTATGCCCTCGACTCCTTAAAGGGGCTCCCATATAAAGGGGAAATTTGTATAAAATTTACTCGCAGGGCTTTAACTGCCCTCAGGGAGTCAAATGTATGCTCGACCCTAAATATTTTTTCAATATAAAGATTTACTCTAAACATACTTGTCATCTATCTTAAACCATTAAGGTTGTTCTCATACAAAAAAAAAAAAAAAAACTCTTTGTTAAATCAAAAATTGAATATGTACATTGAGTAAAATAACTAATAAAATGTCTGAATTTTTTGAATTAATGTGCCTACCTAACACCAGAGGCGCTGCAATGATACTATAAAAATTAAAAAAATCGCAAAAAATTAATGAAGCTCCTCTGCTTTCTCTATATATCAGCCACTCCACTCAGGTAACATAAAGGAACCTGTTATTTGAATCGAAGAGAACTAAAAATTATTTTCCCTTCTCACAAACCTGGTGAAGCCAACATTAATTTCAAACTCAAACTAACTTAAGCATTAATTAAATCTATTAGAAATTTAATTATATCAATTAAATTTAAATATCTTAAATAAAATTTAAACGTTTTATTTAGTTGGTCAAATAAATATCCGTTTCGAAGAAATCAGTGAATAATTCCTTGTGTTTAGCACCTCTTGTTGCAGCACCCTTTTTGTTTATATAAAATTTCGCAGCTCTTGATGTTGTTGTTTTTGTATTTGCTTGAACACTTTTCCATTATTTAAACAATAATACTAACGCCCATTTTGTCGTGTGTGTATGTGTGTGTGTGTGTGTGTGTTTGTGTATGTGTGGGTCTGTGAGTGTTTTGTTTTTATTATTTAAATCTATTTTCCATTTTAGTATGCTAGTGTTTTTTTGTGGCGCGGCAGGAGCAGAAAAACAAAGTAAAATACAAATCTGTGCTTCAGATGTAGAAAAGGGTTTTAGAACACGGAGCAGCAGTAAATTAACAACAACCAAATCAACTAAGCAACTAAGATAATGACAGCAGAAACAAGAACAAATCATCCTCCAAAAACAATAAAAAAAACAAACACAAAAACAAACAAAAACAAAAACAAATATCATTATGATCCAAACAATTTGTGACTCGTTATGTAACTGACAGTTCAGTGTCATTTGTGGGTGGGTTTTGTGTTTTGTTGTTGTTGTTGCTATTTTTTATAAATTCTTATTCTAGAAAAATAAAAATAAACTTTTTATTATATATTTGCAAATTCCGATTTTTTTTTAATATGCAAATGAAGTTATTTCTCTCAATTGTTTTTTTTGTGCATTGCAGTTTATTTTTTGTTTTGTTTTTGTTTTTCTTAAAGTAGGTTGTGAATTCTTTTTTAGTTTCTGGTTGGATATTAATTTCAATCTGCTTGGAATACACAATTGTTTTATTATAATTTTTTTTTTTTCTTTCTAAGAACAAAGCAATTTGTGTCACAAAGTTTGAATTGAATTTATATATTAAATTACTTAATACAAGAAAGCAGATAATACTTGTGCTAATGTTTAACGCTGCTAGGCAAAACGAATTCTAATAAACAATAAATAACACTTGTTGGTAAAAAAAGTAGGAAAATAAGCAAACTAAAACATTATGAAAATGAAAATATTAATACTCGTATAATGAATAAGTTATCTCTGTATCTCCCTCCCTAAGGCCTTGCATTTTATAACTCAATAATTTTCAAATTTATGGAACAATTAACAATACGCAAGCACATATGGATTTCTAAAATAAAACAATCCATTAGAATGACCTTTAAATATGACCGGTACGTGACAAAATGTTATTGTTTGTAGATAAATGATTTGTTAAAATGAAAATTTTTGTTCTATTAAATAGAAAAAAATTCCATCTTAAGCATCTCGTACGTTTTCAATTAATAATACTGATGAATTTGCACTAACTATTAGTGTGTTGAAGGTATAATAACAGGCCCATAATCACACTGGTAGCAAATTACAAAAACAGATGGTAAAAAAATTATTAAAAGGACATAAGACAATAACTTGGTGATTTCCTTTTTTTTTTTTTTTGCTTGAAAGAATGTTAATGATGGAATGATTAAAAAAATATATGGAAAATGGTTTGCCTGAAGTTAGCAAAAACTTTAACTTGATCCTCTACTCATGCAACTATATATAAAAATTTGGCAACCTATAAATTTTCTACTACCCCTGGCTTTTAAATAGACACAAGTAAACAGACCCATGAAAACTATTGCAGATTTTTTTTTAATAGCTATGCTATTTATAGTGCTATACAGGAGTTAGGACGTGATTTTCGTAACAAAAATTATTGAAGCACAGCCGCGAATAACGTTGTAAAAGACATTTTTTAAGAAACCAGTTTTTTGACAGATTGCCATTAACATAACTCTCTTGCATTGTTCAAACATCAAACCATCCAAGATTATGCATCTGATCGCCGTCAAAATGCAATAACAATCAGTCAGTCGGTGGAAAACTTTGTAAGTAACTAATAAAATCATGCAAACGAAAATGTCGAAAATAATTGATAAATGTAGCAGAAATACAAAAAGAAAAGTTAATGCTAGTTATCATTATTTTCGATAAGATAAAAAAAATTAAATGAAAAAACCAATCTGGCCTTAAAAGACGTTTTTGGGCTCTCCTGAAAAATTATTATTTTGTCACTTAAAACGTTATTGGCGGCTAACCTTCAATTGACACTATTACACTTATAAATTTATTTTTGTTTTATGGCCTGTCCATCGATGTCACCAGAATTCGTTCGATCGACAACTTGTATAGCAAACAACAATAACATTAGAAAATTTTTTGTTGTTTGCAATACAAGTTGTTGGTCGAACGATTTCTGGTGACATCGTGAAACAATCCGTTAATTTCTTTTCGCTTAAAAGAAGAGTACGAAAATAAACAAAACAAATTGTTTGATTTTGTTTTGTTTCGTTCTTTGAAGTGAGCTAAACAACAACAAAACAAAAATAATGAGAACGAATGATAAATTTGTTTTTATATTGTTTTTGCACATGAGCACAAACTATAGAGCACAGCTGATTCGCTGTAAGCCGGCTTATAGCCGCCACCAGCCACAAACAATTCATTAATTTAATTGTACGCCGCCAGAAAAGAAAATAATGAGAAATAAATGGAAACGTTTTGATATATTTGCGGCGAATTTGACATCATCATATAATATAATTTTATTGCATTGTCATTTAACAAATTAAATTTGTTTTATATAGCTAAGCAGCATAGCTATAACCGGGTGTCCTAAGACACCTCTCTTTTTTTATTAAAAAATTATCGTTAATCGATAATGATAATTATTTTTAGTTGTTAATATAATAATTAATTTAATAATTAATAATAATTATTTTTAACCCCCGACCAAAAAAAAGGGGAGTTATAAGTTTGATTGTCTGTGTCCTCGTACAGCACAAACGGCTGGACCGATTTTGATTTAGTTTTCTCTGTTTGAAAGGTGACTTGATCGAGATGGTCCTTAACCATGTTTGAAGAAAATCGGTTTACCCGCTTAGAAGATGTCACATCTTTTCTATATATATCAGGGGTTTTTAAAATGTTTAATTTTTGTTATAGTTATTATTTAAAAATTATCACTATCGAATCATAATATAGAAACAAAAACAAGAAATTTGGAACTATGTTGTTTTTGTTGTACGAAAAAATTTAAGTTTTTCGTTGACAAACTCTTTTCCTTCCTTGCTTTTTTTTATTTATCCTAAAGTTTACTAAAAAAAGCTTTTTTTTTAATTTTATTTTCCAAAATTTAATATACCAAAACGGCTCGTTATCGTGAGATGAAATCAGTAACTTCAAAACGGTCCTATCACACCCAAATCACTATAAAACATTTAAGGCAATACATGCGATTTTATTTTGCATTAAAAATTCATAGAATACAATTTTATTTCAAGATTCATTCAATAATAAGAAAAGTTCATTATTAATTTAACTCCTTCTCTCATGTGTATAGTAAATTAAAATCAGCAAGAGTAGGAAAAATGATAAAATACATATAATATGTACCCACTCACAAGCAGAATCATTCATGTGCAAAAAATATAAATGAAAGCAAACTGTTAAAAAGGAAATCATACATTCATTTCTCCAGAGGGTATGATGAAAAAGACGTGTGCCAATAGAAGCTACTAGAAAATATTAAAAACTTTAGTTTCATACACATTTCCCCATACACACACACACACACACACACACACGCACACTTAAAACACACACACATAAACCCACATATACACATATAATAAGCAAAAATCTTTATTCATAAAATCTAACAGTTCACCCAACAGGAATAAATTATTAATAAAATATAATAAACTCGCAGTTTTCATTTCCTTTTTTAACTGTGAAAGGGACATTTTATAAAATACTCGTATCTGCAATATATTAACACAAACAAATAAAAGAAACTGTAATAAATTATTAAGCATTTAATTTTCAACAAACTAACTATAGTTGTTGTACGAGTTGTTAACCCAAAGTATACAAACTGTTCTATCGCATGAAATATGTATAAATATACTGTGAAAGGTGATGATGTACTTGAGGAGAACCTTTGACTCAAACAAAATACCACTTGTTGTTGGCTATTTCAACAACATGAAAATGTAACATCATCATTTACAAAAGCTGAAGCAGCTGAAGCAGCTGCAGCATACAACAGAATTTGTTGACTAATAAATTTTTAAGGGGAATGTATCCCCAGTTGTAGTTACTGAATATTTTTTAAACGTTTTGCTTAATTGAAATGAAAACAGTTTATGATAAAACTAGTGAACTATAAAAGTTATTTTTAATAAAATTTCTGGTCTGCTAAATTACGAAAATAATTGCTCAAAACACAATCCCTGTTGTATGGCTTAAATTTGTATTTGAGAAGAAAACAATTTCAATGAAATAACGATCTCCTGTGGATGTTACAGCACGACTGTCTCTTTCGAAAAGCCATGGCCTGATAATACAGTTTAATGAAACTTCGCACCACACTGTGGCTAGAGTTGAGCGCATTTGTGGAGAGAATAATCTACAATTTGGCTTATTAATTACCCTTATAGGAAGTGAGTGGCGTATATCAACTTTGGCTAGGACATTTTCATGCTAGATAAAAAAAGAAATGACACAGTGTTCTTTAGTCTATTAGAAAAACTTCGTAGTAAGAGTCGAAATACGCCCACAG
The DNA here is from genome assembly GCA_944452675.1 of Tachina lurida. Taxonomy (NCBI): domain Eukaryota; kingdom Metazoa; phylum Arthropoda; class Insecta; order Diptera; family Tachinidae; genus Tachina; species Tachina lurida. The sequence goes on from OX101752.1 coordinate 23,091,681, forward strand.
CAACAATTTTACATAACTATGGTTTCATTCTCTTCCACCATTCGTAGAGTTCTCTGGCTAAATTCCAAGCAGATTATCCAGTTCGCAAGGTTTAATTTTAATTTTAATCTTTTCCCCTTATGGGGAAATAAATCCAAATCTTTATGTAGAACTGTATAGTCCCTATAGATTGATAATTTTTGTTTAAACGCCTGGGGAAGATGCTACAGCAGCATTGCCTTGTTGTGTCTCAAATATGAGATTTCTGCCAGAAGGCCTTAAAACAACTGTACCAGGCTCGTCGAAAGAGCCTACCAATATAATTCGTGTCCATCTGCTCACAAGCAGTTCCTCGAAAAGTACGTAGAAACTCCATTTGGAGGAAAATGATTGACTCCAAATACATGTCTCATTTTAACTAAATTTAGATAACGATTTAAAATAAAAAAGTCTTCTTGTTGTTATTGGTTAAGCACGCCCAGATCCATTTGGTTTTCGTTGAGGAAACTCATCAACATTTGGTTACTTTCTACACAAAAAAAAATTTTCATATTAAAATCTGGAATAATAATAATTTAAAAATTTTCATATAAGTTTCATGTTAATTCAACATGATATAAACCCAGCAAAAATTTTCCAAAAAGGTAATCAGGTTTCGAATTAAGCATTTTTGGAGGAAGCTGTTCCTTACTGGATTACCAACTTAATGATTTTAATAAGGCGTAAGACTAAAATAATCGATTCTTGAGAAGTATTTAATTTTTTTTGATTTGACAACTTGTTCACGTAATCTATTTAATCTAAAAAAAATATTCTCCTCATTTAGCAACTTGTACATAATTTTTTTAAGTTTAAGGTAATGTGATTTGTAAGCGAGTAATGAAATTTGGTAATCAGAAAAATAAGTCATTATATGGCAAGTAGTTCTGATGGTAATGTGTAATTTTTTGCTTTTTCTTTTGAAATAATTTTTCACGTTGATTTAACATTGCAGTACTGTTAAATCAAACTGAAGAATCATTTTGAATCAAAATTATTTCAAATTGAAACAACGTGATCTAAATACTGAAATGATACAAATAACAACATGTCGAATCGAAATTGTTTCAAGTTAAAACAACATGAATTTTATTTACTTTACGAGTATTCATCTTATTTTATTAATTATTTAGCTCAAGTGATTGTGTTGTATTCAGAACCGGTTAGGTTAGGTTAGGTTAGGTTATGTTAGCAGGCTGCTGGTGAATAAATGAAAAATATATATGGTACCTTTGTGCTTCCTGTAAGTTGGAAGTAGTTAAAAATGGGTATAAAAGGGAATAAAGGAGAAGATATAGATGAAAAGTTTCCTTAGCATGAGAGAAAATAAAAGAGAAAAGAAGTGGGTCAGAAAAGGGTCCTTTGTATACAAATACCATATAGGGTTAACGATCATACCAGCCGCTATTCTCGATGTATAGACTTTGGTTTCTGAGTCCTATTTGCGATAACTAGGACAGACTATTGAAGGACATTCTGCCAAGGCAGCGCAGACACAGGTCCTCCAAAGTGGGGCCGAAGTAGAGGAGATGCGAAATACTTTCCTCCTCTTCTTTATCATTGCAGCTTTAGCAGTAATCAGTGTACGGTAGACCCATACGCTTAGCGTGGGTTCCAGAAGTACAGTAGCTGGTTAGTGTGGCCAAGAGATTCCTCAAGTGCTTCCTAGTTAAGCTAATGAGGTTTTTGGTTCTGTTGATATTTAGGCGAGGCTAAAGGGTTCTCGATATAACAAAGGTAGGCTCATTCCGCCATCTGTCTTGAGCTGTATTGAGGAAGGCAGCATCGAAGCCTCTCCAGCAGGATGAGAGAGGGAGCCCACAGAGATTGTTAATATCGGCTACCCTGAGTTTGTATTAGACACGGGCATTAAGAAAATTGTATATTCTATATATGGTTTGGCTCTCCTGATCAAAACTTGAACTCAAACTTATCGCGCGGTAGTGCTTAGACACTTAACACTGCAAATGCAACAAACTTAAATATTCCTTAGAGCCACTAAATAAATACTACCATTAATTAAAATTTAATTAAACATGATTTAAGTGATCATTTAATATAAAATTTATTAAAAATTGACAGCCTTAATTATAAAAATTATCAAGGCTTTATAAAGGCTTAATAAGAAAAATTTTGCATGGAAAACTGTTTTAAAAACCTTTAATAATTTTTATAAATAAGGCCTGCGAAGCTACTTTGACTTGCCTGCAGGAGTCGAACCTGCGATCCTCCGACCAGCAGCAGGAAGTTTTCGCTAGTAATGCGAAGTTTGCCGGCTATTTACGAACATAAAAACTAACAACAAAAAAGCAACACACTTAAACAATTTATTATTTCTTATAAATACAGAGCTACGAAACATTTTTTACTTATAAATGAAGTCCAGAGATGAATGTATAAAAATATAAATAGAAAATATCCTCTTGTTGTGTATACTACCCGAGGATACCTTCCCATTGTATACATTATTCAAAAGCTATTTTTGCCCATAAACTACTTCATATTTATAGTGATAGTTGTAAATATTTCAAATGGTCAAGGATATATTAAACAAATCTAGCAGAAACATTGAAAATACGAGTACTTACAATATCCTGTAATGCTTATTTTGCCAAAAATTTTGCAAAATATCTTCTCACACGTACAAACATTTTCAAACTACTTAACACTGCACACACACAAGTCAGTGCTGAATCATACTTTCATTGTTTGTGCACAAAGAAAATGCTTATAAATATTACGAGTACAATAATAATGATGACAATGTTGTTCTCGTTGTTGATAAGGATGTTGAAATAGAGTAAAACTTTAATAAATGTATTTATACATAAATAAATTGTTGTTGTGTTTGAAATACGAGTATAAAAGATTGTGTAATGACAGCTGTTAATTTGTATTTAGTTAGAATGACAGTGAAAGCTAATAGAAGATTTGCATTATACACTGATAAAAGTTTAGAGAGAGAGGCAGGACCTTTAGCTGTTTGTAGGTAAGTGTAAATGCATAAATTATTAAAATTATTGAATTCTTATTAATGAGTTCATTTATAATTCATTATATTGTTACACTGAGATTTTTTTATTATAAATTCTATTAAGGGGAGAATTCAGGAAATAAAAAGTTACGTATTAACTTTGAAATATTACTGCCCAAAAATTATTTTTGTTAGTTTTGATGAAAATCAACAAGGAATATAAAAAAAGATTGACGTATAATAAATTAATTCTTGGCAACATTCAATATATATCATGACATAAAACATTTAAATACGAGTAATATAGAGAATATTTTGTTGAGATCTTTTAAATGAAATTGATTTTACAACAATATGAAATTGATTTTATAACAATATGAAATTGATTTCACAATAATATGAAACTAATTTTTAGTAGAGACAAGGTCTTTGGAATACCTTTAAATAATTTTTTGAAAGTACACTGAAAAAAATTTTCAACTTTAATAAGAAACAGAAATAAAATTAGTCAAATAAAACGAAAAAAAAAACACTAATTATTAACTTGACTGCATCCGGTAAAAAAATACTGGTTTGGCAACACTCTACTCTTACGAAAGCAATGAAAAGCTGTTGTTGTTGTTTAAATTTATTTTGTTTATATGTGACAGCGCATAGAGAAAGGGACCTAAGGGTAAAAAAATCAATTTTCACTTTTTTTTTTGATGTGGACAAAATCTGAGCATCGAATGAGACCGATCCCATGCCCCAAAAGTGTTCCCTCCCAGAGATATGCGCGTTTTATGAAGTTAAAGTCGACGATTCTAAGGTTATGTGAAAAAAATTTCGTACTAACCGAGTGATATTCACGATTTAAAAGAATTATAAATGAGTATTTATTATAATTCAAATATATGGATTCAAAAAAACGCGAGCAAAATTGATACCAAACTCATGGAAACAGCGCGCTAGGTAGAAAACAGTAAAAACCAACTACACAAAACAAGAGGTAGGGACGACCTACGCGCGTTTTCAAGGTTGACCAACACGTTCCTGACGTCATGAGATGTGTCACTTTCAAATGAGACCAATACCAACACGCTCAGTGATGGTACACCAAAGATACACGTATTTAAGTCTTTAAAATGGCTCTCCTGAACAAAACCGGTTTTTACCCTTAGGCCCCTTTCTATTTTGCGCGTCACATATACTTCTTACAACTGCAATTCGAGCTGAAAAAAGTTAGACAATAAAGCCATGTTAAAGTAAGAAAATAAAAAAACATGTTGATTATTGAGTTCTTGTTTCATTTTTGTTATTTGTTGAGCTTCTCATTTGCTTAAATATAAGTTTAACTTTATATCTCTAGTTGTTCTAAGAAATTTTTGGTTAAATGTTCCCTGATGATCTGCATTAGCAACAGTGAAATGCACATAGGATCCAGTTAAACCCCTCAATAATCAATCTCAGTGTATTTTAAATAAAAAATATTTTACTGGATAAGTGAAATAATAATCTGCGTTAACAACTGTTAAGCTCAAATTGTTCAAATCCCAAAAAAAACATTAATTAAAAATTTAATTATCTCATTAAAATATTTATAAATATAAATTTTTTAAACTAAAGTTTACTTGACTCAATATTGGATTATTTATTAATTTTTTTAAATTAAAGACTTTGATAGCGGAAATTTCTTTCTATGTACATATTAGAGATGGGTGGGTGTCGTGTTTTTTTTTGTGACACAAACATGAACTACCCAGCACGAAATGTTCGTGACAAAACATCTGATTTCTTGCGTGTTCGGGTAGTTTCGTGTTGAGCAAAATCGAGTGGAGAAAAAATTTTATATTTTATATCGTCAAACACACAACATCAGCATACTTATTGATATTGTATAGGCCTCTGAAGTTTAAAGTTCTTTACGTAAACCAATAATATTAGCTGTGGTGGCAGATGGTAGCAGCTGGTAGAGCCAACTTGAAAAGCGACTCTTGAAAAAAATCAATTAAATTTTCCGATTTTCAAATGCCATACAAATAATATTTTGTGCGTGTTGTGCCAGTATCGTGTTGCCAAAATTTTTTGCGTGTGTGTTTCGTACGTGTTAAGCGGCTTGGTATTGGTGTTCGTGTCGTGTTCGAAAAATTCGACACGTGCCCATCTCTTGTAAATATTAATTATGCAGCAATAAGGAAAAAGAGTTTAAGTCTAATTTAGGACTTTTGCACTTGTTTTGATTACCTCGTAAAATCTTATTTTTTGACTGTGAAGAAAAAAGATGAAGAAACGATGAAAAAAGTTTATAGTTAAAAAATATAAACTTTTTACCCAAACACCTGTGTTTCATTCAAAAAGTTATTGACTGATTGACGACCCAAAAATTTTCGCTCTAGTAATCAATTTTAATTTTAAGAAAATTTTTTATGCAAAATTTAAAAAAAATAAGCGTTTCAAACTCATTTTAAATTTAATGAATATGGCGGTAAAAAAATAGAAGATTTGCCATATTTTATTTTAGAACGTTTTAAGCCTTTTGCTTAAATAACTTTTGTTTCATTCAAAAAGCTATTGACTGATTGACGAGCTATCCATAACTAAAAATATTCGCTCCAGAAATCAATTTTAATTTCAAGAAAATTTTTTAAGAAAAATTAAAAAAAAAGATAAACATTGCAAACTTATTTTAAATTTAATGAATATGGCAGTGAAAAAAATAGAAGATTTGCTGAATTTTATTTCAGAACGTTTTAAGCCCTTTGCAGTTAAATAAAGTCTTAGAATAGCATGCATGTATTTTTGATTTTATTGTGTCGCTCCCGATTACTCAAAGAAACTCCATTAAAATAGGAAAATTTTTCTAAACTGCGTGATGTATTTTAAAAGTAAAGCGTGTTTTTTTAGAGTGGTACAATTTAGAGTTGGCATGACTGCTTTATTTGAGCACCCATTTAACAGCTGATTGTTGCTTTTTGTTAAGTTTGCATTGAAATTTCATCTTAAAGGGTGTTTTTATTAGAGTCTCACAATTTTGGGTTGGCATCACTGCTTTATTTGAGCACCCATTTAACAGCTAATAGTTGCTTTTTGTTAAGTTTGCTTTGAAACTTCATTTTAAAGGGTGTTTTTTTTAGAGTGTCATAACTTTGAGTTGACGTCACTGCTTTATTTGAGCACCCATTTAACAGCTGATTGTTGCTTTTTGTTTAGTGCGCTTTGAAATTTTATTATAAATCGTCTTACACCAGAAAAACGCCCACAAATTGTTGAACTTTTGAAAATTTAAAAAAAAATTTAAAAATTTTATTTTCTGATAAAGCCTATTTCTGGTTAAATGGGTACGTAAATAAGCAGAATTGTCGCATTTAGAGTGAGGAGGATCTACAAACTTTTGTCGAAAAAGCATTATATTGACAGCAAATTGCTGTTTGGTGCTCTTTATGGGCTGGCGAAGTCATTGGCTCACATTTCTTCAAAAACGATGATGTTCCGAAAGTTACTGTCAATGGTGAACGGTATAGGAACATGATTCGAAATTTTTTCGTATCTTAATTATGTGGTATTAATCTTTCCTTCCAAAAGGACGCAACCACATGCCACACAGCGGGCGCTAACATTAATTTACTCAAAGAAACTTTTGATGAAAAAATAATTTCACGTAATGGCCCAATTAATTGGCCACCAAGATTAATTGACCAAGATGTGATGATCCAATGGGGTTAGGATTAGTTTCTTTGAGGTTATGTTAAGTCACAAGCAATTGAATACGTGGAAATCAACATTCGAAGAATTATCGGCAAAATACGGCCGCAAATGCTGCGAAAAGTTGCTGAAAATTGGTGTTCCAGATTGCGCCTTCTACGCGCCAGCCGTGTCAGCTACATGGCAGAAATCACATTTAAATATTAATCTCATAAGATTTTCTTTCCATTAAAGCCCGCTTCATTGATATTAAAAATATATTTCCTTGTTTTATTATAATTTAAACTTGTGTCACTCAATAAAAATACCCTTTACTTTGATTCTGCCCTTAAGGAGCATTAGTTACTTACCTACATTTTAAACTATATTTGTCTGTAATTATATATAAATTATATATATACATATATACTCACTTTTACCATTCAAACTTTTGCTCTCTAAAACAATGAAAACGGGCAAATTTTTTTAATGAATTTTTTTTTTAAATTTTATTTTGTCGTATATAGTTTTTATTTCATAGTTATTTTTCTTTGTATACCACAATTGATTTAATTTTAGTTTTAATTATTTCTATAGTTTTTTTATTACTAATATAAGTATTTTAATAATTTTTTTTTCCTTATAATTATGTTACATATACATACATGTGTTTTTTTTTTAGTTGCATTGACTATTTTTTGCTTATTTGTATTTTTATTTAACATTTCACTTATTTACTTTACTGACTTTTAGATTAATATCTCGTTTGATAATTACATTTAACTGTAATATTTGGTTTGTTTACTAGTGTAGTTGGTTTTTGTATCCATAAATATACTTACATATATTTATATCAAGGACTAAATTAATTTTTTAACATAAACATTTTTTTTAATTAAAAATTATTTAAATTTAATTATATATTTTATATAAGTACAGACTAAATAACTTTACATTATAGCTTATTTTATTTTTGCTATTGCTATTTTTTGTTTTTTGGTTTGCTTAAAGCTAAATTATTATTTAACCTAAATTTAATTTTATTTACTTAAGCCTAAATGTTAATCGGTAATGTTTTTTTTATTTTTTTTATATAGTTTTTTTATATAATTTTTATAACTATTTTTTGGTTCTAATTCAATATGTATATTGTATTATATTTAATTTAGTTAATAATTAATATTAGATAACTTTGCAGAAATATGTACACACAGAAAACTTTTATTTTGTAACAATTATGCTTAGATTTTTTTTTGTGCGTGTTATAGTCATTGTGCATATCTGAGATGTCGTGTCAGAAAAGGGGAAGATGGGGTAGAATTTTCAGTTTATCAGAAAAAAGCAAATTTGGGCTAGGGTTTCATTTGTCAGGAACTTTTGACACTAAACGCCTTTTCAATATCTCAAGATAACTTTTTTTGTATAAATACTAATGCCCAAGAGAAACTAAGACCTTTTTATTATTAATACTGCATATTTGAATTAATGAATTAATTAAAAAAAAGTTTAAAATTCTTAAGGCCACGATGTCGACAACATTCGACTTGCCGAACACTTTTAAACTCAAAACAAAAACATATTTTAAAATTTAAAATTTAGCTTTTGTTTTAAATATAAAATTTTTTCAAATTTAGTTTTTATTTCAAATGTTAGTGTGCGACAAGTCGAACATTGTTGACATCGTGCAACAGGCTCTTATACTCTTGATGCTCCTTTGAGACAATTTAACAAACTATGATTGAATTATATGGTTGCAGTTTCTGAAGATTTAAAATATTCCAAAAATTATCATTTCCCTGCGAGAATTGTTGCCCCTAGAAATTTATACGGTGTAAAGGACTTAAAATAGTGGACTATCTTTATATACAAAATTCTACTGTACCTTTGTATGTCACTTAAAATAGTGGACTATCTTTATATACAAAATTCTACTGTACCTTTGTATGTCACTGAAATTCTCCTAAACGGCTGGACCGATTTTAACGACTTTTTTTGTATGCGTTTGTGTGGCGCTCTGGATGGCTAAGATTAAAATATTAGCCCGGCAGATGGCGGTGCAGTCGGTATCTAGTTTATTTATCTATACTGCAACTAAACGGCTGGATAGACTTAAATGAATTTTTGTGTATGCATTCAAGAGGGAGCGTAAGTCAACGTTTGCCGCGCTCAGATAGTATTTATATAAAATTTTTGCTGATGACATATGTCTTGTTGCTTATAATTTAAAACGAATACAAGATAGATAATCAGACTACGAATCAATCAAAGAAAGATAAAAATGATAAGAATTAATACTAACAACACCCACGGGGCAAATTACGGCATTCGATACGATCGAAATTTAAAAAAATTTCCATTTAAACTCTATTGAAATATTTCACAATTTCGTCCGATAACGAGTGGCGTAATTTGGGACCAGTTTTTTTAAGCGTCTTCTAAAAAAGTAAAAAGCTATTAATTCGTCTTTATTTTTTTTATTTAGTTAGGTTACTTCATAACTTGGTACATTCTATACCGATTTAAAAAAATTATATTTTGTTGTCTAACACCATATAACTTCCTTTTGGTCTTATTGTAAAAAGGTGGGTGAGGACACGTCCATTATTTTTTTTTAATTTTACTCTATGTTATTATGCTTAATCGATAGTTTCGAAACTTACCCAAGACATTGGGCTCTCTAAACGACACAATCTCGAAGATGAAAAAATGGGCGCCGGCACGCCCAATAAGACTTTTTATTGTATTTCACATGCTTCTATTTTACCAATTTTTACAAAACTAAACACATACCCTGAGCTAAAAAAAAGACACAATCTTGCATTTAAAAAAGTGGGCGGGCCACGCCTATTAAATTTTATATTATATTTTACGTGTTTGTACTTAACAAATTTTAGCGAAAACTGGCACACACCTTGAAATTTTGGAAAAAAAACTATCATTCATTCAAAAAAGTGGGCAGGGATACGCCCACTAAAATTTAATATTATATTTCACGTGTATGTAATAAATCAATTTTAACGAAACTTGGCATACACCTTGAACTTAAAAACTAAACACAGTGTTGCATTAAAAAAAGTGGGCGGCGGCTACGCCTATAAAAATTTAATATTATAATTTGCGTGCTTCTGCTTTATGGATTTTTAGAAAACTTGGCACACACCTTGAACTTTAAAAAATACATAATCTGGCATTAAAAAAAGTGGGCGGAGCCATGCCTTTTACATTTTATTATTATATTCCACGTGCTTGTAGTACTTAACCAATTTTAACGAAACTTTGCATACACCTTGAATTTTAAATAAACACAGTCTTTAATCCGACCATTACAATTTAATATTATATTCTGCGTGCCTCTGCTTTATTGATTTTTACGAAACCTGAAACACACCTTGAACTTTAAAAAAGACACAATATAGCACTAAAACATGTGGGCGGGGCCATACCTTTTACATTTTAATATTACATTTAACGGTATTTTGCTTGATCGATTTTTACGAAACTTGACGCACATCTTGAGCTCTTAAAAAGACACAATCTTGTATTAAAAAAAGTGGGCAGGGCTACACCCATAAAAATCGAATATTTTATTTTTCGTGCTTCTGCTTCATCGATTTTTACGATACTTTGAAAACACCTTGAGCTGTGAAAAATAATTATTTTAATTTCTTAAAAAGTGGGCGGGGCCTCGCCTCTGAAAGATTAGTATTAAATTACATGTACTTCTACTTCTCCGATTCCCGCAAAATTTGGCAGAGAGTTTTGGTTCTTACAATAACATAATTTTGTGCTTTAAAAAGTGGGCAGGGCTATAGCCATTAAAGGTTAATATTATATTTAAAATGGTTGTACCTTACCCATTGTTATGAAACTTGGCCCACAGCTTGAGTTCTGAAAGTGACGAGATGTTGAATTTAGAAAAATGGGCGGATACAAGTGTATGCAAAATTTGGCGTAACCACGCCCCTAATAACATAAGCCTTGCACTTAAAATTTTTATATAAAACCTAAAAAAAGTTTAAAGCGACTTTAAAAATAATATTACTTTTATATGTGTTATCTTTTATATTAATAAAAAAAGGCGCATCTAATTTTTTTTTTCGAAATCGATTCTTCAACCTTTTGTATAAGCCAACGTTTAGTTACATCCTCCTGAAAAAAGCTTTGTAAGTAACACTTAAATCTGAAAGATTTATGGTCACTTAAAAAATAATGTTTGCATGTAAATGCTTTAGTTTTTATTCAGTTTTTTTTCTGGTCCTATAAAGTATCGAAAATTCGGGTTGACCTTGTCTTATATTAAGCCCTCGCCATATGCATTTCAAATCTATCAATAACATTGATTGACACATTCTAATAGTTTGCTGAGTGTACAATTTATGCAAATCATTTTATATATTTTATTTTTTGTTATTAATATCATGTGTTCGAGACGTTATACGTTTCATAAAATGGTTTTTAATATATTTCACTTAATTAACATTTTGTTTTATTATTTCAAAAGTTCATAATTTATTTTCGTTTCCATTTTAATTACAATTATTTGAAACTTTTTTTGCCCATATTTGTTTTCTGTTTTGTTTAATTTAAAAATACACAGGATTTTTTTTCTTGTTATATAAAATTTTTTTGTTATATATTATTATACAATTTAAATAAATTTTTTCTTTGTTAATTTTTTTTGCATGTGTATGTGTGCGTTTTTTTTTTCAAGGATTTAAATTATTTAACTGAAAAGTATAGGATTAAATAAAATAAAACAATTATGTGTGTATAATTATTACTAATCTTATTATATGGCCTAATTTGTTATTTATATACATAATAATTCAGTCTTTGGAAGAACAACATTTAATTAATATTTAAACGGAAATTAAAATTATTATAATTAAAAATAAGCATCAAAAACATAATGTCTACGTAAAGTCAAGTTAAGAATTAGTATTTAGCTATTCGTTAAAGACTTTTAGATTTTGAAACAGTTCACTTATAAAATGAATGAAATAATTTACATTTTAAATTTATATTAGTTTTTTTCTTGGTCCTAATTATAAAAAAAAAAACATTTCTTTTAACTATGGCATTATGTAACATACCTCTAAGCGTAAGATAATTTTTCTATTATTTATTACTCAATTTTGTTAAATACAAGGCTCTTTTAAATGACGAAAGAGGGGAGTAACAGTTGTAACATTAAAAAAAAAAGGAATGTTGGCCCTTAAACTGGCTTCACACACAACAATATTTCTCGAGGAACTTTTAAGCTTCGCACTTTATTATGTTCTTTTCTTTATCCCCTTTAACCTCGAAAGTTGCTGAGCAAAAATTGTTGTGTTTGATTTTTGTCTTGTTATGGCTTGCTTTAGACATTTGAACTTCCTTGGCTATTGAACGAAATTTTTATGAAAAATTTATATTATGATCTTATACGACTGTTGAAATAAAGAAAATTAATAAATAAAGAACAAATTAAAAATGATTAATAAAAAAGTAAAGAACATATATTGAACTACAATTAATTTCAAAAATAATATCACGATTAATGCCAGCCATGCACTACACAAGTTCAGTGCTCAAGTCTGGCACTGCCTAAACTAAGCTTGTGACACACACTATACAAGTAAATTGTGCATTTTTTATTTTAATCCACCATAATGCTGATGATTCTTTATATAGTTCTAGGAACTCTGTCCAGAATATTTGTTCTGCGCTCACTTCTTGTTGTGAACTCTTAAAAAATTACAACACAACTGAACGTTTGCAACATACATACACTACACAATTTCACTGCACAGTTTTGAAACTTGAGAAAATATTAAAATCATTTTGATATTTACTCAAATATCGTAAACAGCACAAACGCACTGTACAGTACCAGACTTGTGCAGTGAACTTGTGTAGTGTATGGCCGGCATAAGTCTCTGGAACAATTTAGGCAATTGAGAACAATATTGTGGCATTTAAAACACACAAATCACAGTTTCTAAAACTTTACAACAGTCAGCTCATTCTATCTCTCTCGCTCTCTCTTACCCTATATTACAAGCTATTTATCTTGCTTAACAGCATTCTAAGAAAGTATTTTCGATTTTGGCTTCTACTCTTCCGACAGTTTGAAGTTCATATAAAAACTTCAAATCTATCAAACCAAATCGCTTCATAATGTTTCAAAATCTAAAAGGAGTCAACACCATCAGAAGACAATAAATTTTAATCCGAATGATGAAACCTTTCGCACATTAAGTACCCACCTAAACATACACACAAACACAGACAGTCACATACAAATAAATACACACATACAACCACAAACACACGTCAACGTCTGATGAAAAATTAATTAACACAAGTTTCGCGAGATTAAAAATGGTTGAATGTTTACTCTTTCCCGAAAGGAAGTGTTCAGTACTTTTATATCAAATTAAACATGCCAAATGTTTTTATAGCTATGCTATTTATGTCACGACACAGGAGCTAGGACGTGATTTTCGTAACAAAAATAATCGACACTATTACAGTTATAAATTTATTTTTGTTTTGATTTCTTTGTACTTAAAACCAGAGTACGAAAATAAACGAAACAAATTGCTTGATTTTGTTTTGTTTCGTTCATTGAAGTGAGTCAAACAAAAACATTGAGAAGGATTGCTCAATTTGTTTTTGTATTATTTTTGCTTATGAGCACAAGCCAGCTATCACCCGCCACCGGCCACAAACTATACTAATTTAATTTAATCGTACGCCGCTAGATAAGAAAATAATGGAAACTTAATGAAAACGTTTTTCGGATAATTTGATATCATCATATGATATACTCTTATTGCGTTGTTATTTAACACATTAAGTTTGTTTTATATAGCTAAGCAGCATAGCTATAATCGGGTGTCATAAGGCATCTCTCTCCCTTATTTTTAAGATCTTAGATTTTCATGTGGATCTTTTAGCCTGTTTCCGAAAAGGGTCAAAATGTACCCTCAAATAGGAAAATGGGGGTTAAATTTTTGTACACAAACAACCGTCAGCGATCGATTCGTATCTACGCATCTAGAGTAGTGAGGGTCACTAAATTTTATATGGGTGGCATGTTCCAACAAAATCTTGGCGGAATAGCAAGGGGACCCACCCGTCTCCCTCCTTACAAAGTAATTATTGGTTAATTAATAAAGTTGTTCTTTTTATTTAAGAAATAATGAAGTAGGAATAAGACGCATATACGAGGGCTACTAATTATATTTCGGGAGCTGGCAGCACTAATGTAAATAACTAAAATCTAGCAGCACCATAATAAAGTTTGACATTTTTTTAGCATAAACGTACTCACAACGTTTTGATGTAAAAGTGCTATTTGTTTTGTTTGCAGTGAGTTTAGAAAATCAATTTGAAATTTAAAGAGAAGGTTTTTGTTGGATTATTTTTCAAGAATGTGTCGATGAACTCAGTTCTTCGTAGGGCTATAAAGGACCATAAAAACCACAGTGTATCGCTGGTAGAGTGAATTCAATCGTGGTTGTAGTTCCCTGAAGATCGTCCAAAAACATCGATGCAATCAGTACGTGAACTGATAATGCAAGACTGTCATGTGGCATCCTTTCACATTAGTTCCATTTCGATTTATTCGATTTTACATGAACACTTAGTTGTAAAGAAAATTTGTTCTCCTTGTCTACCCCACCATTTATCAATCGCTCAAAAAAATGCTCGCCTCAAGTAGTGTAAGGTAATGATTAAAAAGTTCAACCGTAATGCTTCACAAGATGTATATAAAATCAAGGATATATGCTTATGAGTCGGAAACAAAACACCAATTGACCGTGTGGGTATTCCAACATGAGCTAAATCCAACAAAAGTTGTTCGTAAAAGAAGCACCGTGAAGCAAATGCTCGCCTGTTTCTTCAGACGATTGTGTAATGTGGCCACTGTTCTGCTTAAGCAACTTAGAACTGTAAATTCTGAGTGGTACACGACCATTAGTTTGCTGAAAGTCTTCGGAGAAGACACATTCTGCATCTCAAGAGTTCTCACACATCTCATCAAACCTGTAAATTTTTGAGCAGTAAAAACATCGAATTGATGACTCATCCTTCGTACAGTCCTGACTTGGCACCCAATGACTTCTGCTTGTTCCCGAATATCTAAGGTAAATTGCTTGGCCAACGATTTACGAGCCCCGAAAAAGCAGTTAAAGCCTTCAAAACCCCTGTTTTGGAGGTGTCTCAAGAGGAATGGAAAAACTGCTACGACAAATGTTTTGAACGAATGCAAAAGTGTATTGAACATCAAGGAGAAAACTTCGAAAAACAATAAAGCCATTTTCATTTAGAAATGTTTTTTAATATTTGCTATTCCCATAATATAGATAGTAGCCCGCGTAAATGGTGCTCGGCCAACAACACAAGCAACAAGTTTTGAATTTTTTTATTGACGCACGCTCTTGATAAATAACTTCGAATACGAAAAATTACGCATATTATTTTTTAAATCGTTATTATATACAAATCAGTGATTGGCAATGAATCATGTTTTCGCTATTCATACTAACTCATAAAATTTAAAATATAAGTGAGTAGACATCATTTAAAGTCAACATTGATTTATAAGTATAGGTTGAAATAAATATGAATGCGACATCGACATCATACTCATACCACACTCACACTCATAAATCATCTCAGTTTGATATCTAATTTCAGGAAAATACTTATACCACTTACATTGATTCAGCTCACCCAACTCATGCATGTATTTTTATTTAAAGTTTTAATCCATAAAGAGTTTGCAAGTAGTATACACTAGTAGTAAATAGGGTTGTTTTTCAATTCCTGCAAAAAAAAAATAAAAAACAAAAAAAGCAAGAGAGAAACACATAACCTCGTAATGAGAACTTTAATGTTCGTATGCGAAGTTCGCATTGTGAATCATACTTATTTTGTATCGTCCATAGGCATTGAGTTAAGGAGAGTCGAAATCAACAACATCATAAATGTTGCTAAGTATAAGTTCGATGCGCACTTCAAACTTCCGAGTGAATATGATTCATAGACAACATTGCAATAAGTATGAGTGCGCATAAGTACAAGAAATTATAAGTCATGATTCAACTCTACTCACTATTTCACTACTCATTGCACTTCTGTGATACAAATACCACCACAATCACGCGTGACTTATGCGCAACTTACTGGGTGCGTGGACACGAGACCAATTCAAGCAATATAGTTGCGGATGAACTGGCAAAAAGAGGAACCCTACTCGGGGAAGTCGATATTGACAATCTCTGTGGGCTCCCTCTCTCGTCTTGCTGGAGACGCTTCGATACTACCTTTCTAAATTCAGCTCAGGAAAGATGGCGCAATGAGCCTACCTGCGTTATATCGAGAACCCTTTGGCCTCGCCTAGATACTAACAGAACCAAGAATCTCATTAGCTTCACCAGGAAGCACCTGAGGAATCTCTTGGCCACACTTACAGGCCACTGCACTTTCGGAACCCACGCTAAAAGTATGGGTCTACCGTATAATGATTACTGTTACAGCTGCAATGATGAGGAAGAGGAGGAAAGCATTTCGCATCTTCTCTGCTTCTGCCCTGCTTTGGAGGATCTCCGTCTGCACTTCCTTGGCAGAATATCCTTCAATAGTTTGTCCGAGCTATCGGAAATAGGACTTAGAAACCTAAGTCTATACATTAGGAGCAGCGGCTGGTATGGCCGCTAGCCTTCCTCTATGGCATGTGTATGTACTAGACCCTCTACTGTCCCACTTCTTCTCTCCTTTACTCTCTCTTATTCTGTAGAAACTCTCCATCTATACCCTCTCCATCTATATCCTCCCTATACTCCCGGTCTCCTCCTTATTCTTACACTTTCAACTTACAGGCAGCACAAAAGGGATCATCGTATTGGACCCAAGTGAGCTAGACCCCTAAAATGTTCATTCTTTACTTGCAGCCTGCTAGCCTAACGTAACCTAACCTATGCGCAACTTACACGTGATTAATGCGTGACTCGCACGTGAATAATGCGTGACTCGCACGTGACTAATGCGTGACTCGCACGTGAATAATGCGTGACTCACGCGTTTCAACAATAACAAATTTAACAAATTTAAGCAACAGATTTTAATAAATGCTTTAACTTGATGGTTTCATGGTTTAAATTATTAGTTTTTCAAAACTACGAGCATTTGAGATAAACAGGACTTAGTTATTCAAAGTTTTTAGTTTTTTTTCTGCTTATTTTTGCAGTTTTCCCCCACGGTGTTCAATTTCAATGCGTCCTTACAAAATCAAAAATCACCGTTGCCTATTTGGCATTTATTTTTTGCCTAGTGATGTAGAAGTTTGTGCACTTTAAGAGAGTTTTTTCAGTTTTCACGGTAGTTGAACCTTTTCTAAATTAATTCTTAAAATGAATGCCTAAGTTTGTGAACAAGCCAAGGCTTTTTTTTTCAAAATTTCATTTTATGTATTAAATTTATGCGCCGAGTATTCTTGTGATATATTTTTTCAGTAGTATAGCCAAAAAAATACATTTCGCCCGTTTTTGAAAAATATTCAAAAGACGGCAAAGCGCAAGAGGGTTAAAATATTTCACAAATTTGTTTTCTGTCAATTCACCTTTAAGTTTAGTCCAGACGTGAACTTTCGGAACACAGTAAAATATATATCTACTTCTCTGCTTAGTCTCTTCTGCCAGAATCTCACGTTAGAATCAATTTATTTTGATTGCCATCGTTATAAGGGCCCTTGTTTAAGATTTTTCCTTCTGTTTTAAAAAATCGTAAAATTTGCAATATACGTTTATATATTTTGTTTTGCAAAATTTCTATTTATATATATATATATATCTTTGGTTTACTAAACATGAAAATGTTATTAAAAACATTTAAATACACTATTCTATTCTATTTGATTTGATTTAATATATTAGTTAATATATGTTTTCTTTTATCTAAAAATACAAACGCACGCTAGTGTAATCTCTAGAGAAATAAAAGACAAAGTTTAAAGTAATGGCTCAAGAAGAGTTAAAGAAACAGATTTTGAAGGAGAAACATTTTCTACACAACATTTTATATTAGAGATCACATTTAAAACGTACGGTCAATTAATGTCACACTCTTAGTTCGTCCATAAGTGGATGTTGCTGCGATTGTTGTTGTTGATGTTGCTGTTGTAATTGATGCTGTTGCATCGACTGAGCTGTGCTGACTTGTACGGTGGGTGGGGGCGGTGGTGCACCCGCCCCTGTCAATGCAGTTGTCATGGTTTGATTATGAGAATTTTGCATTTGATGCTGATGTGTGACAATCATTTGCTGTTGCTGCTGCTGCTGCTGCTGTTGCTGTTGCTGTTGTTGTTGTTGCTGCTGTTGCTGGTGACTTAGCTGCTGCTGGTGCTGCTGCTGCAGTGAGGATTGTTTCATGCAGCTTTTCTTCGTTAGTGTACCACACTGATTACCCATGACTTGCAGAGCATGAGGAGGTGGCATTAAACCCATAATAGTGGCCGTAGCAGCTGAACCATTACCGCCGACCCCACCGCCGCCTCCAGGATCTTGCAGAGATTTTAAGTGCTTTGGTGGCGGTGGTGCTCGATGAGGTAAGTCGGCAAATTCTGGTGGCGGCAGTTGATGATGCTGTAAGGCATGATGATGTGATAGTATGGTGGCAGGATCACTTTTACTATGTATCGTCAGTGTCTCCAAATCGCCGCATATATTATTGGGCATTTGGCCACTCTCCTGTCTCTTCAGTTTCGTTTGAGATCGCGGTTCATTAAGTCGCGTCTTGTCACGCTGATAATAAACGCCCGCAAATATTAAGACATTCAGTATTAGTAAACTGCAACCAATTGCTATGGTCACACTTAAGGCTGTAGAATAGGCAGCAAAGCCGTCATTATCTTGAGAGGACTGAGAGCCAGCATGACCATCGCTATCCATCATATCGTCTGGATATAATTTACTGCTGGTATAGCGTGTGCCATTACGCTGCAGTGATGATGAGGGTGAACTTAGATTTAATAGGGAAAACACTTGATTGGTGAATATACTAAAATTGCCGAGAGCAGGATTGCCTATGCCAGGTGAGTAGGGCGGATTTAGAGGCTTGACTGAAGCTTCATTGGCAATACGGTTATCCATTTCGTCATCGTTGCTAAGCTGATGGTGAGAGGCGGGTACATTATCTCCACCCGGCTTGTGTAAGTCGGGTATTAAGTTTAGCCAAAATGACAAGCGATGTGCCCGATAGTGATTTTTCAATTTGGGCTTGGTATCTAAGGAAAATGGAATTATATTTCAAGAAATAAAAAATATGTGCATGTTTAACTACAGAAAAAATATTTTTCCAATTAATACACTTAATTAAAAAAAAATTATTAAAAATTTAATTGAGTCAGTTAAACTTTTGTTTAAAAATTTAATTGATTAAAAGTTTAATTAAAAATTTTATCCACTAAGCTTTTACGTAACAATGTAATTGATTGAACAATTTCATATAAATTGTTTGTACTACCTACACCTCGTGAGAAAAGAATTTGTTTTTAAACGCGTTTTCTGCAAAACAAGTTTTTTGAGTTGTGACATTATGAAGAAATTTTTCATTGACTCTTTCCCAAAAGCTGTTGATTGCAGACAAATTTTTTTTCTGACCGTTTTTATGAAATGATCAATATTTTGAAATCAACAATTTGTATTGAAAACAAAGTAATTTTTTTATGTATAATTGGGGCCTTCAATATAAAATTTCGAACAAACAGGGGTGTGCTGGGAGTCACTCAATTTTAAAATGCCAAATTTTTTGTAATAAATTCTTGAAAAATCTGCTTCGTTCTTAATTTTCTATGATTTTTACATCTTGTACGTCTTAAATTACTTCTGAAAATTTGATTTACAACATAGGAAACTTGCTGGCTATTTCAAATCGCCTGAATCCCAGCACTTTCCCGAAACTTATTTTTATTTTTTTTTAATGAGATAATTAGTTTAAAGATTTTTTTTGTCTTAGATTTTTGATTTTTTTTTTGCAATATACTTACCAAAATTTAAATATTTTTTGTGCACACTTTCATAAGCTGTCCACTCAATGATTTTATAGCGACTTCTCTCTTGCCGACTGCCATGATCACTTTCCATTTGTTCGTTGGGATTGCTTGAATAAAAAATATATTTGTTACTTACAAAAGGAACTTAATAATAAATATTTTTATTCTTGGTGTTACAACGTTTTTGTTTAGTTCTAGGTTTGAGATTAAAATTTGGCTGTTAGTTTGATATAAGTCGTTGCCAATTTGCTATAAATATGTAACTTGCTGCTAACGCAAGGCTGAAGGCTCTTGCTTAAGTTGTACAAAAAGTTAAGAAACTGAGCATAGTTTTTGCCCCTTATTGTTTTCTATTTTTAAAAAGTATTAAAACGCACATAAAACCTCTTGAAAGGGAGTGGACTTAAACTTTTTTTAAATGCCTACCAACATACATTTTAATACGTGTGTATTACTTTGTTCATCAAAGCAAAAGTAAAGGGAGGGCATATAGTGATGAAGGCATATTTACTGGTCACTAAACTACACAGAATTCAGCAGATAATAATCCTAATGTAACATCAGAGCACCCTTCTTCATCAGTATTGTGTAGCAGAATCGGCGGCGAAGTAAAACAACCAATGAAATGGCTACAACAATGGCTACACAGCGTTCAGAGTTTAGTACTCCTCATTGACACCAGAGGCGCTGCAACTCTGCATTATTAAAAAAAACTGCAAAACGCAGAGTTGTAAAAGAGTGAAGCCTTCCTTTATCACATCATTCGCCACCTGTCTTCCCTATACTACCCCTTTCTTAGAGAACGTAACATTGCCTGAGTGTTACTTCTCTTAATAAAAAAAATATATTGCTTAATTCGTATTTGGCACTGTTCTATTGTACAAATTTTTAATGACTTAAGTAGGTGAAATTTTTATTAGTTTTAATATACATATTGTCGACGATTCTTAAAATTTTAGTTTCTAAAAGTCACTTCCTTGGGTATCTTTACATCTGCATATCAAATAAAAAGACTTTTGGTTCAATCTTTTAGGTGGGGTGGTGATATGTCAGTTAGTTAGCAAGTCAGTTCAACAGAAAGATACTTATTTCTTTTTTGTTTGTGGATAGATAATGTTCAGTTTTGTAGAATAATGTTGGCACGTCACACAGTGGCGCAGAATCGTTTTTTATTGGCCAAAACTCTGTTACTTTTGAACTACTGATGAGTTTTTGTAGTTATTTTTTAATAGAAAGATAACGTCTTAAGCTTTTATTAAATTTTAGTTTCATTAGCATCAGATTAAATTCGAACTTTTGGTTTTTTGCTTTGATTTTGCATATAATTTGCGCGTTTTTTTTATTTAAATTTTTTGGGCGCAATTCCTCTCCGATTTTGGAAAAAATTTATGCTACAAAAAATAATAATGAAAATCAGTGCCACGTTTCTGTGAAAAAGGTGAAAGCTTTTTGAGTCGAAAACATTTTGATCATCCTGTGAAACAAAGGGTGAGTAAGCAAAAAACTGTATTTGTTGATATTTTTTGTAAGTTTATATAAGATTTTATGTGAGTAACCCTGTGCAAAATAGAACAACAAATATAATTTTTTAATTTTTATCGATGCAAGAACTTCTCACAAGTTGCAGAAAGGAGGCACAGTTAACAAATGAAAGAACTATGTGTGGAAGGATGTAGGAGGAGAAAGTTTCCCCTATAGTTTTTTGAAAAAATTATATCCTTTCAAATAAAGAAGGAATTTAAAAAATCGATAGGCGAGTGGCCTTCCCTCCCACGGGTCCCAAAAAAAATATAGAACTATACTTCAGGCAAATCCTTAAGAAAAACAATTTTGCAATCGCTTTGCAAATTATAAAATTATGCATAGGGGAGCCAATTTCCCCCTCCAATTAAAAAAGAAAATTAAAGGACCAAAATAGTTCTGAAAATACGGCTTCAAATGACAGAGTTAAGGGAAGCAAATGCATCTTAACCCGATTAAAGAAAAAAAATATGGATCTAAACTGCAGCAGATCCTTAAAAAATTTCGTTTTAAAGCGTTTCACAAATGAAAATATGGTGGCTTAAAATATATTACATAGCACGTGTCATTTATTAAAATCAAAAAAGCTGGGAGATGTCTTAGCATACCCGGTTAGAGCTATGCTGCTTAGCTACATACATATATAAAACAAATTTCATGTTTTAAATAACAATGCAGTAAAATTATTTTTCTTTTTACAACTATTTACATAATATTCATAAATTTTTTTTTTACTTTATTATTATTTTTAAAATGAAATAAGTTCGCCGCAAATATTTGCATGTGTGGACATTTCTCATATGTAAACAAAGACCACGGTTTTCTTAAAGTTCTTATTAGTACGAGTAAGTCAGCTGGCATCTCTTTCTTTATGAATATAGAGAAATAAAGAAAACAATAACTAACAAATGTAAACAAAGAAATCCAGACAAAAATAAATTTATAATTGTAATTGTGTCAATTATTTCTGCTACGAAAATCACGTTCTAGCTCCTGTAGCTAACATAAAGAGCATAGCTCTAACGGCTTACTTAAATTTAATAAATTAATTTTTAAATTAACATAGATTCTTTGTTTTTTTAGCAGCATGCCTCGCATCCTACTGCAAATATTTTGATAAAATATTTTGCCAACCTTAGTTCTGATATGTTTCCTTTCTGATGGCGTACAAATTTTTGGAAGCTATTTAAAAAAATATAGTTTTGGTGTAACTAAAACTTCATTCCGTGCGTCGTCTTATATCGATACTATATCTAAAAAATATTTTAGTTTTATTAATTGTGTGTTAATTTACTATGGCGAGTATAGTAACAAAAAAACTTCAGCGTTTGTAGCAAAAGAGACGAGAGGTACTTTTTGGTGGGAATCGAACCCAAGACCACCCGCTCACTTATATATTATTGACTAGGCCAACGGGACTCTCTTACACATTTTTTTTTATTTAGCACGTAAATAAATAATAATAATCTATAACTGGCCAAAAGCTTAAAACACAAGCCAAAATACTAAAAAATACAAAAATGCTGTTCTGCTTTATATTCCTTTCACTAAAGTTAGTTAAGACTAAAAAATAAAAAAAAAACAACTTATTCCTTTTTTAAACACTTACCCCGTCCTCGCAAAATTCGACCAGTACAGCATAACAATTTCCGACAAGCTTATTTCAGTTTTTGTATAATTGCGCGTAAAATGATTGAAACCACCCACCAGAGGGGCACCAAATATATAAGGCAAATCCTCGCCGTGTATACAGCCCTGGCGCTGTAATAATAAAAATTAAAAACGCAAATCACATAATGAACCGTAAAAGAAAATATTTATAATGTTGCGAACTAACGACTGCCACACATCTCAATGCCAATCAATTACTTTAATGAAATATTTTTGGATATAAAAACTTCATGATTGCTATTGTTTTTTAGTTGCATTTATTATAATACTATAGTGTATATAGTGTGTTATTTTATATGTATGTGTATGTACATATGTATGTATGTATATGTGAACCACTTCAACAATGATTGATTGTCATGGCTTTAGTTTGATATGTATGCTAGGCACTTTTGTAAGCGTATGATTGATATTTTGTTGATAATATATTTAGAAATTACTCATACGCAGGGAATTTGCTTCTAAATACATACATACTACATACATATGTACAGTAGACTCTCGATAATTTGTAATTTTGGAGAAATTTTTTTTTAATAATTAACAAGAGTTTGTTTGAAACTTTGGAGTGTTTATTTAGAACCTTCTTGTGTAATTACAATTAATTTGCAAATAAATGAAATTAAAAAATTTTCGGACAATTTTTCAATTTTGCGGTTACCTAAGATCTACCTAAATGGTGTTAAGAATCATTTCTAGGAAGTTCATGTGTTCTAAGAAGTTGTTAATTAAGATCTTAGGTACATTTTTGTAGTTGATTGTTTCCTTGAATTTGGACCTGAACAGGGAAAAAAAGGTAAAAAAAAATCTATTTTTTTTTTAATTTTTGGCGATTTTGTTCTTGAAGATGAAGCTTTTTTGATTTCATATGTTCTTTATGACAAGAGCTACAAATTTGCTTCAGAGAGTATATTAAAATTCCGAACGCTTTGAAAGCTATTAGCCTGAGCAAAAGAAAAACTGACACCGAGGCCCCAAATCTTTGGGGGGCCATAAAAAAGTGCATTACTTGGGGCAAAACTGGGAGACACGGGTGTTTTTTGTTGGCCTTTTATCACGTAGTGCTGTCCGTATTTGGTTATATTTTTTCGTGTTGCACTGTGTAATTAAACAATTTTAATTAAGAACTAATGTTATTTTAGTTCGAGTGACCTGACATCTGTGTGGTTCTGTGCAATGAACCTCCCAATTGTGATGGGAACTGGGAGGAGATCATGGGCTTGGGCTTGTCCTCTAAGGCAGGTCTATTCGGGGATTACAGGTGTGATAATCCCGGTGTAAATTGCTTTTTTCCCCATAGAACTTATGTATACTACCCAATCTCTGAAATAACAGAGCAATGGATGTGCAAAAAAAAGGAAACAGGTCTGTGTTGTCGAGCAGGTGCAGCGTCACCTGGAGCTGCCTTGAGTTTAAAAAAAGGACAGAGGTTAAGTCCTTTGGTGTGGAATCTCATGCTTTGACCAAAAGCTTGTCTGTAATACCACGGGTGCCGGTTGCCCGTCAGCCAGGCTGCTCTAGGAGTTTGGGTGTATTTAGCGGTCGTCATGATCCTTTACTAAAAGGTTGATTTCGTGCCACCCCAGGGGCTTAAAGCATGATGTTGAGCTGTGTGGAGTAGGCAAAGGATCGTGTCCGCTCAGGCATATGTCTGGCTCTGATAAATACTTGAGCTGTGACGCTTAATGGTGAGGAATTCTCTTGGGGAACTTGCTGTGGATGTAAGCAATTACACTCGCGGCACGTGATCACGGAGACTATTACGTGGTGGCTGTGGTTGCTTCATAGTGTTAAATCAATGCTAGTGATTGGTTGGTGTGGCGCTGTCAGCCAGACTCTTGCTAAGTACCTCAGCAAGGTACTTGATCGTTGTACAGGGATAACTATGTTCAAAGATTGCAGCAAGCCATTTGTTCTTGGAGTGTCACATGGTATTTTTCTTAGGGTGCATGAGGGCAATGATAAGCATCTGACCTTCAGCCGGTGTTTAAACTACCATAAAATTAGGCAATTAAGGCAGGTGCTCACGTTAATCTGAAACACATCTGTCTGTATTTGGTTTGATGTACATACTTTAGAGTGGTGGTGGGGATGCCAGTCAGCCCCTAGGATTAAAAATAATATAATTTGCCACGCCTACAAATACCACCCTTGTAGTATTTTGTTCACTAGGTTGCTATCCGATCATTACATATTGTGTATACGGGTGTTCATGGCTCTGTAAGGGATTCATTTCTGTCTTTAATAATTTTTTACTACCACTTAATATTCTAGTCATGAAAACTTTTAAAACTCAGTTCGTAATCACCCTAATGCTAAATATTTTTGAACGAAAGTCTTGAGTAAAATATGACGTGGTAGAAAAAACTATTACAGACAGAAATGTAGCCCTTACAGAGCCATCAACACCGGTATACAAAATTTTATAATCGGACTAAAAATGGCGACACCGAGATCGAAATACTAAAAGGGCGGTGTTTTTAGGCGTGGCTTAGCATTTTTTCTTTAATCAACTTATGCAAATTTATTTTTTAAAATAAAAATCCTATGAATTGTCTGTTTGTATAATTTTTTATCAACCACGATTGCTCTTAAGTACGCCACATTGTGTTTTCCTACATGTAAAAATCTGTTCTATTCTAACAATACCGTATGTTAATGAAATCAATAGCATACTTTAGGGGTTCACATACACTGGGCGATTGAAATAAAAATAGTCTTAGGTTTTTTTTCGTTACGGAATTTCTTGATTCGGTCGACACCCTCAAAGCCTGCGATAAAAGCTATGCAATAGCTTAAAAATTGTTTTTCTTTTTATTAAATATTTACGAATTTTCTGGCATAAAATGAAAAAAAATAATATAAAATTTTTTTCTGTGTATACATCGAGCAACGCATATAAACAGGAACAAATTATTGTTATATTTTTATTAATTTTTTATCAGACAGTAAAATAATCCCCCTTATTGTGAGTGGCGTCGTCGACGTCACATCAAGACGAGAGTAAATATTGTCACTTGTCTACTCTTTTTGACAATCTCTTACTTATCTCCAAGGCCTTGTAAATTAATGGAGCACATTAATAGTAGTCAATTGTTGTCGACAAAGAGCAGACAAGTGACAATTTTTACTGTCGTCTTTATGTGATATTCGCAATAACGGGGAATAACTCAATTTATAGAGCATATAGATGAACATTTTTATAACAGCGTGTCAAATATTTTCAAATTACCGAGATAATCAAATTACATGGTCTTCTTTAAATTTATTGATTGTTTTCCAATGTCACTCTGAAACAATTAAAATTTTCGAGAGATTTTAATAAGCGAGTTACAAATTATCAAGAGCCGACTGTATATACGTTTTAGATTGTCTGGGATGGTAAATGTGCATAAATATATATGTGATATTTATTTGTTTAATTATAATTTTTTTATAAAGATCTCTAAAACTTTTAAATAGCTTATGCTATGGCGAATTTCTATAACTTTGCTAATATATATTTTCATATTTTTTTTTATTTTTAGCTAAAATTTTTCGTTCAAAAATTTCAACACTTACCTGAGGATAATCGCCGTATCTGGTTTGATAGTCGAATACATATAAATATGAGTTGCGATGATCGGCTGAATGTAGATCTACAGTTTGGGCGGCTGGTGCAACAACTTGAGCATCACTTAAGGCCTCCAAAGTTTCGTCCCTAGAAAATATAAGCAAATAAATGCAAACGGGTAAGTTTAATCTTTTTATAGCTGATAGTATTATTAATATTTAAATTGTTTAATTTGCGTGATAAATTCTTATTACTAAATTGAACTAAAATGTTTTTTTTGTTAGAAATAATTTCATTTATATAATTTTTAAACCTTCTCTTTTAATTTTTGTTTTTTTAAGAATATTTTCTCTTTTAAACTAAAATTTAATTTTAGTAAATTGCTTCTATGTTGAAAGTTTGCCACATTTAAAACATGAATATTGAATTAGGTTTAAGCTGAGTTATGTGACCTTTATGACTACAACTAAAAAAAAAATAATAAAAAATAATAATAATAAAAATACATCCACAAATAACTATTTATAAAACATCATGTTTTCCATTGAAAACAATTAAACTGCTTCGGCATACAGACATACCCAGTGCTAAAACTCAGAAGACCTTCTTGGTGCAGGCCTTATTAAAGGGCTCTTGCGTATAAAAGATACGATACACATTCCACACTTTCTTCTATGAGAAGGGAGAAGAGAAGAAGTAACATGTTTTGTTTTGTTTTTTTTTACCGAAATAAAAAACAAAATCCATTAATTTGAAGGCCTTCCAGAATCTCTGGCGCAAGAAGCAAGAAAAGAAGGCCAGCTCCGCAATGACAACGCATGTAAAAAATATATGAGTATGGAATTGAGCAGGCAGGCCTTCTACATCCAAAAGAAAGCATACATAGGCCTTCTAGAAGGCATCCTTACCCCTTCTAATTCCCGCTGGGTAGTTCTAAATGCCATAATAATAAAAACACCACAAAATGAAATTTCAATAAATTTTAACGTAATGGGTGTTTTTTATTGAGGTATAGAACTTTAAGTTAGCATCACTTTTTTAACTGGCGGCCATTTTGTCAGCTGTCAAGTGATTAATATTTAGTTTGGTTTGCCATTTCATCATGAACAGGTTGACAAAAGAACAACGCTTGCAAATCGTGCAAATTTATTTCGAAAATAATGGTTCAGTTCGCGAAGTTTACCGCAAGCTCCGTCCATTTTATGGTCGACATAATCGTCCATCAGAGCAATTAATTCGGTTAACCATGGATCGTTTCCGCACTACGTTTACTCTATGTGATAATACGCATCCGCAGAGACGTCGAACAGTGCGCACCGAAGAAACAATTGCCGCTGTAGAGCAAAGTGTTGAAGAGGACCCGAATGAATCGATTCGCCACCGTGCACAGCAATTGGAGCTTTGTCCATCAACTTTATGGAAGATTTTGAAGATTTTGAATGTGGATGAGTTGTGGTTCCAACAAGACGGCGCTACATGCCACACAGCGCACGTCACAATCGATTTATTGAAGGAAACATTCGATGAGCGCATAATTTCGCGGAATGGACCTGTCAATTGGCCACCAAGATCGTGTGATTTGACACCATTGGATTATTTTCTTTGGGGATATGTGAAGTCGCTCGTCTACGCCAACAAACCAGAAATGTTAGGGGACTTTGAAGCCAACATTCGTGGCGTTATTGCCAACATATGGCCCCATATGCTCGAAAAAGTGGTTGAAAATTGGACCTGTAGAATTGGCTTTATTCGAGCCAGCCGCGGCGGCCACATGCCCGAAATCATATTTAAACATTAATGGCATAAAATTATCCTTCCAATAAAGCCAAATTGATGGACATTAAAACGATTTTCTTGTGTTTTATTTCAATTCGAAGTTCTATACCTCTAAAAAAAACACCCTGTACAAAAAAAAAAAAAAGAATAGTAGAATTAGATAAATATGTATATCGATGACGAAAACTAGACTGTGATTTATGTATGTATATGCAAACTATTATTTTTATTTTTTTGGCATTAGAACGTTGTGTTGCGATTATTTGGCTTATTTGGTTTTTAAATTTAAGATATTTTGGAGCTTAAAAAGAGGAAAATATATATTTTTTTCATAATTTAATATGATACATTTTGTTGTCGTTTATATTATTTAAATATCACAATTTTGTTTAAATCGCAAATCTTTAAAAACTCTGTAAAATAAAAATAAAAAATTAAATATAAGATTTGACACTTCTTTCTTATTTTCTCTTACGCATAAACTTTTTCCTTAAGTTAGACGAAATTTACAACACTGTGCCCTACTTCTGCTTGTCTGTACAGGTCAGGCTCTTTAAAATTGTTGGTGAGAGGTGTTCATAAGCTTAAGGTGCTAAGCATAACTACATTAAGCTTAAATTAGACGTGACATAGCCATAATGCCATAGCCATAACCACACCAAAATTCAATTTGTTTCTATGGTGAGAGTTATGGCGTTATGACGAGTCTCTCTCTCACCATAGAAACCAATTGAATTTTGGTTTGGTTATGGCTATAGCATTATGGCTATGTCACGTCTAATTTAAGCTTTTATCGTGGAGTTACGGCGCACAGTGGTTCAGAATCAGTTTTCATTGGCCAACAATTATATATTTTTTTGAAATAGATTTTTAAAATTTTTACACTATTAGAAAGGAAACATATATAAACTAAGGTAGCCAAAAGATTTGCTCAAAATAGTCGCAGTAGTGGGCGTGGCAGACAAAGACTTTATGTGAATTAAAAAAAAATTGTCATATTTGATCTGAAACAAATTATGATTTCTCAAAAACGATCATTGATAGTGGGCAGATGTTTTGTTTGTTATATTAAGTAATTTTTTGTTTTTATTAAATAGTGTGTACCATTTTGTGTGCAATTTGTAGTCAGGATGTCATGTAGAAAAATTTAAACCGCCATATTTTCGTAAAATTTAAAGTTTACTAATGTATAACTTTTGAAGAGCAAAAGGGATCAAAACAACATAACCATCCATATAAAGATGAAAATGTTTTCCATAAGCCTATATGTGCCCACTACCTGCCTGTATAAAACTTTTTTTTTATTATAATGAAAATACCCAAAAATTCTGTGGCAATAAGGAAAAAGTGCTTAATTCATATGTTACTGTTTTGCAGGAGAGCACTTTTCAGCGTTCAAGTCGATTTTCAGAAATTTATTTCTTTTTTTTATACAAAAATCTTTCTACACACTGTAAATAATACATTTAAGTTGAAATATATCAAAGTATAGTCTAAATTAAGCTATTATTCCAAATGAGATTAGAAGTCTAAAAAAGATAAGTCGCAAGTAATTTTGCTATAACTTCCTGAAAAATCAGACAAATTAATTAAGATTTTGACCATGGGTACTTTCGAATATGCAGATTACAGAGGTACCATTAAGTCAAAATCAGCTTATCTCGACTTAATCACTTTTTCCTTTTTGTCACAGAATTAAAAAAAATATTTTTTTTCGAAATTACATACATAATTTTTTTATTAGAAAATTGGAGAGGGAAATTTGTTCCCCTTATGCATAACTTTCTTTGTCCTTTGTGAACCGATTTTCAGATTTTTTTTTTGTTTGAAAAGGATCGCATGCAGCTTGGCCCTACAACTTTTTTTTGGAAATCAGGGGGGAGGATTTGCTACCGTTATGCATAACTGTGTTATTTGTGAATTGATATTCTAAATTTCTCTTTTGTCGGAAGGGGATTGCATGCAGTTTGGTCCTGCAATGTTTTTTTTCTCGAAAATCCAGGGGGACATTTTCATCCCACCCGCTCATCACACATAACTTTTTTATTTGTAAACCAATTTTTGAAATATTTTTTTTACTTAATTATAATTATTATTGTTCGAACTTCATATGTTTCTACACTTACCCCCATATTTATAAAAAAATAAAATGAATTTGAAATCCATTTTAGGAAAATTTTGTACATACATTTCAAATTCATTTAAAATTTTATGAATATGGGGGTTATAATTTGATCAGGCTAAAGTTCATATCGCTTTGTAAGCCAAATTACATGTAATAATTATTGATGAATAAATAACACCAAAGTTAATTGAAAATATTCTGACAAACACTTAGTAGAACGGAACAACTAGGTGTTTTCGAAGGCCACTACACTTTCATCGTCAGCGTTTATTGTGTTTGGTCCAGTGTGTGTGGTGTCAGATGTAAATTTCTGCGCACTCAGTTTTTAGTGCAAATGGAATATGTGAATTGTTGTGATTTATCGTATTCAATTTTGCTGAAAGCTTTTTTTGTAATGAAAGCTCCATTTTGCCATCTCTAAATTTAAAACAGTCTTGCCATTGTAGTTTGTTCTTTACTAATTTCCTTTTTGTTTGAAGAGGCTTGCCTGCAGTTTCGGAGCATATTTTTTTTTTTCGAAAAATCCAAAAGTTGCAAGTTCAACTTTCAGCTTAAATTTCTGAACTGGCTAAAATCTTAAGATGCTATTAATGCACTTAAAAAAAAGAATTCCAAAAAAAATCTTTGTTAGCTCTAAATTTATAGAGGTTTGGCAAATGAAAAGCGATTCTAAACCACTGTGCGGTAGCAGAGCAGTTGTATTAATACAAAGTATAAGAGTGTGAACAGCGGCTTTAATAAACAAGGTCAGTGAAAACTTTCGGAGAAAAAGTTTAGTTAATATTATAAAAAAATATATTAAAATGTTTTGCTGCAGTACTTTAAAAGAGAGTTTGCATAAAATTCTTGAACACTTCCTACACATTTTAACTCAATTGGCAACTGAGTCGCTTATTTTCCAAATGATTAGTTTAGCAGCTGCTGAGTTGGTTGAAGAAAAATCAAAAGATTTTGATTTTTTCAAGTTGACTAGTAAGTCTTTCAATTTGATTGTTCGAGTCTCTTGATCAGCTGTCAAAATTTA
The DNA here is from genome assembly GCA_944452675.1 of Tachina lurida. NCBI lineage: Eukaryota > Metazoa > Arthropoda > Insecta > Diptera > Tachinidae > Tachina > Tachina lurida. The sequence goes on from OX101752.1 coordinate 23,123,045, forward strand.
TGCTTTGTAGTTTTATTTTGCAAAGAAAAAGTTAAGTATTTTTTAAATTGTATTTAAAATAAAAAATATAAAATTTAACGAATGAATGCAATATAAGTTTTTAATATTTAAATTTCTAATTGTGAAGAAAATATAAATTTGACAGTTGAATGAAAATCTTTCAATTCAGTTTATGTAATGTATGACCTAGAGCATAACGTAACAACATGCTGTTTTCGAAGGCCATAACATCTTTATCATCAGCGTTCTTGTGTTTAATCAACTGTGTGCTGCTTTATATACATATTTTCAGTGCAAACGAAATATGTGAATTATTTTGATTCATCGTTTTACAAAAATCTCAAAGGTTTTTTTTTGCAACGAAAGCTCAATTTTAATATATATTTTTTACAATAGGCTTGCCATTTTTGTTTGTTTTTTTTTTTTGCTAACTATTAGATGCTTACAATAATCTTATACATTTCCTTCACTTTAAGAAAAATGGACCCAGGAAAAACCTAGAATTAAATCTTCTTTATGTTAGGATATTTGATTTTCCCACTGCTTTAATACTAGGAACACAATTGGGACGAACGACGAATTTCGTCCACGTCGACGAATTCATCGATATGAGTTCGCTTCGTAAATTCGTTGTGTAAAGCACAACAACGAAGAGTTTACGTAGCGAATTCCTCTCTGATATTTGATAAAGTTGATGATTGTGTGTACAAAGACAGAGAGTGAGAGAGAGAGAAAATTGTTTTTCGTCGTTTGTCGGCGTACAAATTAGAAATAAATCTATCTCACAATTCATTAAGCACGACGAATTTCGCTGTACGGCGGTGTTGTGTTCATTTTCATATGTACACATGTGTTTTATTTTTTATGACGAAAGTTCGCACCGAAAAATTCGTCGTTCGTCCCAGTTATGTTCCTAGCATAAGGAAGACATACAAATGCGATAATTAATGAGTTGTCGAAATCTCTTGAAATATTTATGTACATACGAGTATGTTGTGTTCATCCGTTTGCCTAAACAAAATAAAGAAACTGCTCATTTAGGTCCTTAAACCTTATAATATCCTGTGGCCTAGTTATTTATATTATGTGTTTTAGTTAGTAAGTCCTAACTAATGAACATTTATCAGTTACATGCTGCACGTTAAGCCATACAAGCATACCAAAATTGTTTATAAATTCTTCAACTTTCATTTTAATAAAAATAACTCGAACCTGTACTGAATATGAATGAAATGGGAAGGTTAAAACATACACAACAAACGTTGTGGGTTACAATGAAGGTTATTGGGCCTTAAAGAGCAGGAAATACAAATAAATATTAAATCCAGCACCAAAACACAAGATTAATCTATGTAGGAACATATGCCTCGTATATATTTATTCATAAAAAATTATTGTTAGATACACATCCCTTTATTTTTTTATAACTCTGTGTTGATAGGTAATCATTTTTAGGCCTTTGCTTTCATTTTGCCATAATTTTTATTTCTAGTTAAAGGTTTTTGGGTGTGGAGGGAAAGGGCGGAGAGTTATTTATATCTTCTCGTTTTCTTAGTGGGCGCTTAACAGTGAGTTGATGTTGAGACATTATCGTAATACATATAAAATTTTTGCGTGGCTGTGGCTTAATACATTATTGTGTGGCATTTGAAAAATATTTGTAGAATTTTTTAATTTTGTGGGAAATTGTTCGGATTTTTTTTTTCGTTGATGCAGCTGCTGCCGTTGACACGTTTAGTCGTAAGTTTGTGCTTTTATGTGTTTGTAAAAGCCGCATGTACTGACTATAAAAACTTGATTGGTGTTGTAAAATATTTGGCTTTCACACATTTTTTCTTTCCTCTTAACGCTGTCTTTTATTTATATAATTTTTTTGTTTGTTTTGAATTTTTGTGAAATATTAATTTTATTTGAAATTTATGGTTTGTGTTTTTAAGAGCATACATTTTTTATAATACATTTTTTTTACATGTGACACGTGGAAAGCTCAGCTGTCTGATAGCAACAGTTTATTTAATTTCAATAATATTTACATTAATCTAAAAAATTAAAGGTCCATAGACAAGAAAGAAAAAACCCGTCTCACAAATACCCAAAAAGACAGCATAAATGATCAAAAGTGGCATACTTTCTACTTGATTCTTTAAAATTAATAGTAAAAATAAAAATTATATTTTCGTATTTTATTTAATTTTTCATTAGAAATTGTCGAACGGAAATTACCTAACGTTTTATAGAAACAAGCTAGCTCTAGCTCTAATTCTAGTTCTAGTTCTAGTTCTAGTTCTAGTTCTAGTTCTAGTTCTAGTTCTAGTTCTAGTTCTAGTTCTAGTTCTAGTTCTAGTTCTAGTTCTAGTTCTAGTTCTAGTTCTAGTTCTAGTTCTAGTTCTAGTTATAGTTATAGTTCTAGTTCTAGTTCTAGTTCTAGTTCTAGTTCTAGTTCTAGTTCTAGTTCTAGTTCTAGTTCTAGTTCTAGTTCTAGTTCTAGTTCTAGTTCTAGTTCTAGTTCTAGTTCTAGTTCTAGTTCTAGTTCTAGTTCTAGTTCTAGTTCTAGTTCTAGTTCTAGTTCTAGTTCTAGTTCTAGTTCTAGTTCTAGTTCTAGTTCTAGTTCTAGTTCTAGTTCTAGTTCTAGTTCTAGTTCTAGTTCTAGTTCTAGTTCTAGTTCTAGTTCTAGTTCTAGTTCTAGTTCTAGTTCTAGTTCTAGTTCTAGTTCTAGTTCTAGTTCTAGTTCTAGTTCTAGTTCTAGTTCTAGTTCTAGTTCTAGTTCTAGTTCTAGTTCTAGTTCTAGTATTTGCTAAATGCCTCTCTTTTGAGCGACATATGTAACAAATTTGTTAACAATCGAATAAGTCAAATTTGATAATAGATTTTTGTGGGCGTGACCTCCATTTGTTTGAATGTTTGACTGTGTTGTGATATAAATCTAATACATAAAACTATCGAAAAGATTTATTTGGAAGGTCTTTTTGAATGCCTGCTTTTCCCACTATGACTAAGAAAAAATTTTTAAAAAATTTGGGACCTCCTGCTTTTGCTTGTGTGTACACTTTGTAAGTTTTTAAAGTTTTTTTTTTAATTCTTCAAGAAAACCGAAGACGGCATAGCTTATATTTATTTTATATTTATTAAAAAACCATTAGTTTCAATGAATGTAAAGAAAAAACAAACATATTTTTCGTTCTCGTTACCTGATATTAATTGGATGCTGCACTGGCCTCTCCCAATCCGTATATTCATTAACGATGGTGGCAAAAATTTCATTTAAATGATACGTATATGTATTGCGCACGTAGGCTTTTAAGATCTTTGAACGTCTATCAGCTTCAATGCCATATTGAACATCACCCGAATTGAAGGAAAAAAATGCTTCAGCACGTGTTACACCAGCCATTAAATCATATCTGTAAATAAAAAAAAATTCGCCAAAAATATGAATCATGAAAATATTCTTTACAAAAGCAAGAAAAAAAAAATAAAATAAATACTGTTTGTTGTTGTGATGTTACCAATATAATATTAAAACCTTGTAAGCGTAACCCCTCCCATTTTTTTAAAGCATGATTGGGTATTTTTAAAAGCTCAAGATGTGTGCCAAGTTTCGTAAATATTGTTTAAATACAAGCACGTGAAATATATTATTTAAATTTAATAGGCGCGTACCTGTCCATTTTTTGAATTCAAAATTGTGTCTTTTTTTTGAGATCAGGGTGTGTGCTAAGTTTGGTAAAAATGCGCATATGAAATATCAAATTAAAATTTAAAAGGTGTGGCCCCGCCCCCTTTTTTTGTAATGTAAGAGTTTGGCTCTTTAAGAACTTAAGACGTGTGCCAAGTTTCGTAAAAATTAGTTAAGTACAAGCACGTGTAATGTACTGTTAAAATTTAGTAGATGTGGCCCCGCCCACTTTTTTCAATACAATATGTTGTCTTTTTTTTGAGTTTAAGGTGTGTGCCAAGTTTTGTATAAATCAGCTTAGTCCGAGCACGTGAAATATAACATTGCAATTTCATAGGTGTTGCCCCGCCCACTTTTTCAATAAAAAATTTTGTCTTTCTTTGAGCTTAGAGCATGTGCTAAGTTCCGTAAAAAGGAATCAAATAGAAGTATGGGAAATATAATATTAAATTTTGTTGGGCGTGGTTCTGACCATTTTTTAAAATTCAATATTGTGTCACTACGAGAGCCAAATGCGATGGGTAAGTTTCGTAGCAATCGAATAAGTAAGTTGTCATAAAATCAAATAAAAAAATTAGTGGGCATGTCCCTTAAATATATAACCTCCTCCTTTTTCTGAAGTCAAATAATACTGAAGTTTTTTGTGCTATTTGATTTTTTATACATTTTTCATTCATAAGATGATTTTTCTTATTCAGAATCTTTAGTTCAGGGAATAGAAAACTCTATAGCGGTAGATATGAAAATGTGTTTTTTTCGATTAATTAATGGGATTTTCTTTACGAGGTAAAGAGGAGTAATGCAGGTTCTGCTATGCCCTACGTACCTCATCGTTATCCGTCTATATATGTACTTGAGTGGAGATAATTTATTTATATTGGCTGCTTAACATGAAATTTTTGGGTAAATAGACTATGAAAATTTTACGGCCTGGCCCACGATGTCGACAAGAAATTTTCTGTCGCTTAGTTATATTGAAAACAAAAACAAAATAAGAAAATTGTTTTTGTTTTCAATATAAGTAAGCGACAGAAAGTTACTTGTCGATATCGTGGGCCAGGCCGTTATGGCTATGGAAGTCCTAATTGAACTCACACCTGCCAGACAAAAAGTAATCAGCATAGCGGGGAAAAGTACAGATAGGGACTGTCTAATTAGCCAATGGGAGCAATCATCCCTGGCAAGACGATTTCCCCTACTTGCGCAATCCTCTGACGTGATGAATATGTATGTATAACTTCGACAAGAGGTTTGGAACTGTTCTGGCTAATAGAAGGGAATGGGAAGGGGGGGGGTGAAATAGAATCCCGGTATTCATTTGGAGCTGACACCATCAGTTGGTACACTGAAGGCTCCAGAACGCCGGCAGGTTCTGCTGTGGGAGTTGTAGGACCAAGGACTAACTACCACGTGTCGTTGGGCAAATCTCCTACCATTTTTCAATCGGAAGCTTATGCCACTGAGAGATGCGCACAACTCAATCTTGATAGGGGCTACCGAGGAAAAGAAATAACAATTTGCTCAGATAGTCAGGCTGGCATCAAAGCGCTCAGCTTATATAAGTTTACCTCTAAGTTAGCGTGGGAATGCCGCATTGAGCTAACTATGCTAAGCAGCATGAATGAGGCCACACTGTGCTGGGTTCCTGTGGTGCGATTCACTAACTTTTAACGATCCGACAATCGTAATTTTTGTCAATACATTTTGTCGCTTGCAATAGCGATTGTGTGATTCGGTAACTTCTTTTTAACGATAGTATGCAGCTGATAAATTATTAAACAGCACATAAATTATTGTCGCTTAAATAACGGCAAAGCTGGCATTAACCTACAGTGAATATCGTTAAAAATGTTACTGAATAGTAAATTCGATAAATTTTCGTTATAATTATTTTAACGATGCGATTGTCGTTAAAACAAGGCTAGTGAATAGCACTACTGAACACGCACTGGTGGTAGGAAATGACAATGCAGACAAAACGCCCAGAAGGAGGGGCTAGTACACCCATGGTCAGAGATCAAGAGTAATAGGCAACACCTCTGGCTCAAACTCCCAGGATTGAAGCATGCAAAGCTAATGATTGAAACATATAACCAAAATCGTTTCATAGCTTTCATGACTCGGTGTTAAAACAATCTAAGAATGCTCACAGGCTTCCTCACAGGCCATTGTAGACTGAGAAAACACCTCAACAGACTTGGCATTGAGAGTAGCAGCCTGGGCAGATTCTGTGATTAATAAAATGAAACTGCAGAGCATATTCTGAAGTACTGTAAAGCGTTATGATATAGCAGATGTAGCCTATTGGGCAAGCAGCTATTGGAGGATTGGGAACTGCCAACTCTAAGCCCAATCTAGGCAATCCTGAGATTCATCAGGAGAGTAGATCTAGACCTGGCAGGGGATACAATATATGTACTTTGGTCGCAGTGTCCTGTGTTTACAGTTTGAACTAATTATTCATTCGCTGTCGTTTCCGTTTTCATCTTCATTTTAGGGGCAAATGACGGCATTCAATACCGAGCGAAATTACCATACAATCTCAAATAAAAACTTGCTCGATTCCAAATCGCGTAATTTTAGCCTCCCGGTTAGCAAGAGATTATGGCGCTTAGTCATAGTCAAAACAAAGTACACTTTAAGAAGTTAAAACCGGTATTACCATACAAAATACTGGTTTTAGTTTCTTAAAGTGTACTTTGTTTTGACTATGACTACGCGCCTATATCATTCTATCTAAGCATATTCAGCTATTATTATTTTTCTATTTTAATATAGTTCATTTGTTTCTTTTTTTTTTGTTAAAGATTTCTGGGATTAGATAATATATAAGAAACTTTTATGAAATTAATTTTTTTTAAAGTTGTTCAAATTTTAACAATATCGTGTTACTAAAACACATTAGCATAAAAATTTTTCACCTAAAAATTTACCCTAAATCTAGGAATTACTATCTATCATACATAATTTTTTTTTTGGTGTTAGAAAAGATACATTTAATATTTGTTATTGAGTTTAGCAGTTTGAATGAATGACAGACAGACATTTAAACAATTATTTGAAAAGAACAATTCCGAAATAGTGATAGTAAAAAATAAATTGCCCTTACAAAAAACTATTATTTGTGACAAAGGAAAACTAACTATGCGTACAATTCTATAGTTTCTTTTTTTTTTTTTCTTTTTGTAACATTTCTTTTGTCTCTGCTGCTTTTGCTTAGTTGGGATTTTTTCTTCCTTAAATTTTCATTTTTAACCGGCCACAAATGCTCAGATTCCTTTTTTTTTTTTTTTTTGATAGTATATAAAATGGTCAAAAGAAAAAAAAATAACAGAGTTTCAACAAAAGAACAGGAAATTTAAATAGAAGAAATGGAAGAAAATAAAAAGAGCAAAAGCATTATTATGACTTATTATTGACAACACAATATGCAAAAACATTCTTAGACCAAATGTGCTCTAGTTAACAAATTCCTTTCGAAAGCACATAAATAAAAGGCAGAAATAACTATGCTGTTAAGGATAACACTTCCTTCATCCAAAAAAAAAAGAACCTACAACAGGCGTAAGTGTAAACCCAAATTGTTAAACATGTGTATAATTTTTGAAAAGGGATGTACTCGTAGTTCGCTTGGGGCGAATATTATAAATAGAATTCTCTACATAATATAAAAAACTAATCAAAGATATTTTTTTTTGTTTCCCTCACAATTCATATATCATTTCAATTGAAGTTGTTTAAACAACAACAAAAGACCCAGAAAATGTAAAAGTTATTTGAATAAAAATTTTAAATTATATTCGTCAATAAAAGGAAGATATTTTCCAACAAAGATGTTTATTTACATTTATTCTCTGTGAAATGAAAAATAAAAATAAAAATAAAATAAAATATTGAAAAGGGTTAACTGAATTACAAAGAAAATTTTTTACAGTTTTTATACAATATTTAAATTTTTTTCTATTACAAATAATAGATTTTTTAAATAAAAAATGTATTATACGAGTATATTCAGAACAAGAAAATTAAAATATTAGACAAGAAGTAACAAAAGTTACCCATGTTAAAGGATTTTATAATCCTTTTTTTATATTTACATTTATATTATTTAATTTAAAATTTTTCATACAAACATATTTTACTTTTTTTTTATGAATATGGAGGAAAGAAAGTAGTAAAACTTAAAGTTGTGATTTGTACAAGTACAAGCAACGCTTATCCTTCTGGACGGCCAATTGAGGTTAGTACACCCGAAAATGTCGAAAAAATCCACGAGTAAAAGTGCGTGAGATTGTTGATGCCATAGGCATTTCATATGGCAGTGTGGCTTAGATGTTAAATGATCAGCTGGGTTAAAGAAAGTTGTCTCCAAGATGGATGCCGCAATTGCTCACAATCGACCACAAACGCATGTGCAGTTTCGATGGCTAAGTGAATTGAGTTAAAAGGAGATTATGTTCAAAACTAAATTTTTGTTTTGCAAAAAAAAAAACTGTGTTTCATTCCAAAAGTCACGGACTTATTGAGCCACCCTCGCATGAAGAAAATTATGAAATATACCAGCTGCTAAGTATAATGGAATTGATGATATGAAATTAAAATCCGTGCGAACGAAATTCGAAAATTTTTAGAATTTGTAATTGATGATAAGGTTAAAAATTTTTAGTTTAAGTGATTTTTTCGCTTTTTCGCGATTTTCTCTTTGTTTACTCACATTTTCTCTCAAATGAAAAAACTCTATATATATTAGATTTAATTTGTTTCTCTTCTACATCGATATATTTTATTTTTCTCCTCATAATTTTTCAGCCCAATTCAAAATCGGGAAATAATTCTTAATTCTCTTTTAAAGAGATGTGTGAGAGAAAAAATTGAGAGAATTTCGAATTTTCGAAGTCAGCTTTTTAATTTCCAATTATTTTATTTTACCTGAAAGGTGGCAAATGATTTTTTAAAATAGCGGAACAAGGAATAGGAGAAAAACACCCGGAATAAGTGTAATTCAGAATATACACACACGCACAGCCATTATTTTAAAATTAAAAACGAATTATCTGATATTATTATTCATATGATGTTGATAACGTAAAATTAAACTCGCAATCAATGCTTGATGAGTCATCCAGCATGCGTAGAGCAAGATATTTAGCTCACATCAAGGATCTTGGTCGTATCTGCGCAATTTAACAAATTAAACACAATGGCGCGTAGTCATAGTCAAAACCAAGTACACTTTAAGCAGTTAAAACCAGTATTACCAGACAAAATATTGGTTTTAATTTCTTAAAGTGTACTTTGTTTTCACTATGACTACGCGCCAATAAATTTAAGCATCGAACTTTTAGTTCCATATACTTGTTGCAGCAATATTCAATTGCTTTGATACCCTTGATTATAGCATGAATTGTCTTACTCCATCAATCGCAAACTTGACTTCTTTCTCCTTAGCAAACGTTGTACCTAAGAGCCAGTTCTATAAAAGTGAGTTAAACGAAGTAATTATTATTTTTGTTTTTGGCATAAGATTCTAACAAGATTTATTTGGAAGACTCTTATAGTGTTTTCACACTGACTTGATTTTAATAAATGTTGGTTTTAACGTTAAAACCAACTGTTAAAACCTGGTTTTAACATACAAATTGTTTTTGTTAAATCCAACTTAAAACCATTTCTGAATTGGTTTTAATTTGGTTTTATGAAATGCAACCCTGTATTCGCTGTGCTAAATTCAGTGCTGCCAAGTTAAAATGAGCGGCAGCAGCTGATAATGATTATGGCAGTGAATAACAATAGATGTCGCTTGAAAGATTTTTCAACTTCAAAATGCATGCAGCAGCAAAAATAATTAAAAAAATTATGGAAAAAAAGAGTTTTTTGAAAGGAAAACAATGGAAATATTTTCATTGACCTCTGGAAAGTGAAAATAGACGATGTGATTGACATCGATCCGCCGATTAAAAAATTTTATTTTGTTATTTATTTGTGCATTTTTTATATGAAATAACTTGATTTCAAAGCACTTCTTCATTTTGTATTACTATAGTTCCATAATTTTAAAACATTTATTTACAAAATATAATATAATTTATTGTAAAGTTTCTTAGTTTTTCATACAAGCAAAACAGTTAATGTACAGTTTGTCAAATAAGTGTTATAACACTTTTTTTATTACACGCATTTCTGCAGGAGATTTATTTTATTTTGAGCAAAGTTATTAGACAGTCTGTAAGCTAAAACCTGAATTTAACAAACTTGCAGTCTGAATGCAAAATCAGCTGCTTATGGTTTTAACGTTAAATCCAGGTTTTAACTTGCAATGCAATGAAAACACTATTAGCTACATTATGGTTATATATAATTTATAGCTATCACCTAGTCTGAATTCGCTGTTGGCCAAAAACTGATGACATCATTTCTTGATGGCGTTGGTACACTGATTTTTGAAATCTTTGGGACATACAAAATCGCAAAACTGATGACTATACACAGAGAAAACAGTGCCTACTAAATACCTCATAAAATATAATAAAATTAAAAAAAATCTCTATGGTTTTTTTTCAATAAGGAAATCTTATTAATTTCATAGCGAAAACATTTTTGAAAAAATCAAGAAGAAATCTTGTAGTTTTTATGAGGTTATCTTATTGATTTTTTCAATAAAAAAAATTGCGTCTTTATTCTTTGTACTTATGTATTTTCATTTAAATTCTATACCATATAGTCTATTGTAGATGTTATGTATTTATACATACATACATACACATTATGTGATTTTCTTAACCAACTTACTCACCAACAAGCACTCTACGCAATATGCTAACAAGCAGCCTGAATAACCATTGAAATTATTGTGCAAACATTATTATACAAAAATTAAAAAGATCATGAAAAATATTGTCTGTATGTCTACTTATAGAAACGAAATAACAAGACACCTCATAAATTCAAAAAGATTTCCTTATTAAAAAAAAATCAATAAGATGATTTACACATAATTATATAGGAACCTACTAAAATCAAGAAGAAAACCTTATTTAAAAAATCAATAAGGCAACCTAATAAAATTAAGAAGAAACCCTTTTTGAAAAAAATCAAGAAGGCAACCTAATAAAATCAATAAGAAATTCCCATAGCTTACAATTTATAAGAAAACCTAATAGAATCAAGAAGTTTTTCTCTATGGATTGTTTTTTGGTGCCAAAAATAACGGAAATGGAGTAAAAATAGTTGTGAATAATAAGATTTCTATTTGATTTTATGTGGTTTTCTTCTTGATAAAATTAATAAGATCTACCACATAAAAACAATAAGGAATCTGTATGAAAAAATCTTCGCTTCTTTCTGCTGGGATACCCCTTAGCCTAAAAACGGTTCATAGAGATAATCTTCTTGATTCTATGAGACAGTTTTTTCTCTGTATAGGATTTTACTACCCTTTGGTAGTACTATCGAACCTCTACTGTTCAGTACCTGTGTTTTTGCAAAATTTTGCAATTGTTGCATAGTGTAAGCAGAGACCTAAAGTCTCGAAACTCTGATGTACTTATATCCTGCTGTAATCTCTTCTGCTGGAATAAGTCACTACAACAAACTTTATATAGTTTTTTTTTTGCCTTGTTGTACCTTGCAATTAATCAAATTGCTTTAAACAAATTTATATGCTTCTTATTCATTTTAAAAAACAACTGCCAAGAAAAAACTTTTCATACAAAAAGTTTAAAGAGTTTTTTTTTCTTTTTAAAACCAAACACTGGTTTGCTTCTTTACTGCTTGTAAAGTTTACTTGGTTCTTAATTAAAATTTCCTTTACATTAAATCGCCTTGGAATTCACAAAAAAAAATATATATAATTAAATTAACTTTTATGGTAACAAATTATTTTTCACTCAAGTCGCATTTATTTAATTGCTTGCGGTAGATTATGTGTTTGGCTTATATACTACGAGTACAATTCAAATTCATGTTTTATCATTATAAATCTTAATCAACAACACATGTGTGTGTATGTGTGTGTATGTGTGTGTGTGTGCATGTGTGTGTGTGTTAAACATGCATTTAAATATAAAGTACGCCCTCCCTCAAACGATAACTTTGATAAATGTAAGTACGAGAAGTTTATCTTGCTGTTGCAGGCAAAATTTAAAGTGAAAAGTGAAGAGAGTAAGATGTGAAGTAATAAGGATAAAGCAACAATAAGCGAAGCAGGTGATTTTTTCAATTAATAAAATTCATGTTGAGATTAAGCAAATGTGCATTGTTTTAAAAAAACGAAAAATTTCTAAATCTTAATGTAATTCACAGAAAATGATATATAGTTAGACGCTTGCAATTTCCAAAGTTAGTGTATTTTTATGCAGACTAAACCAATTAACACTGAAATTTAAAAGAAAATCTAAATTTAAGGGTGTTTTTAGCAGTTACGGCCTGTCCCACGGTGTCACCAGAAATCGTTCGATTGAATACTTATATTGAAAACATCAAGAATTTTTCTAATGTTATTGTTGTTTGCAATACAAGTTGTCAATCGAACAATTTCTTTTGACATCGTGGAATAAGCCGTTAATGTTATTTTGCCAACTGGCTGCATCTTCGAAACCGTAAGAGGCAAACTCTTGAAATTTTTCAAAACGCTGAAACTATAAAAAATCCAAAACCAGAAAATTCGCCAAAACGACAAAAATCACCAAACACCGACAAAAATCGCCAAAGTCAAAAAAAGCGGCAAAACTTAAAAAATCGCTAAAAATAAAATAAATCGCCAAACCGGAAAAAACGCGCAAAAAAAAAGCGGCAAAACTTAAAAAATCGCTAAAAGTAAAATAAATCGCCAAAAGCGAAAAAAATGCAATAAACGCCAAGAACCGAAAAAATCCCAAAAACGAAAAAAACGCTCAAAATGTCCTCTTTTATCCAATGCAAATTTTTTGCATTGCAATGGACTGTTTACCATTGGTTACCGAGTTATAGCTTTGTTTTGCGAAAAGTACGTAAAATTAAAAAAAAGAAAAATCTTGGCAACACGGTAGCACTGGTAAGACGGCGCTATTTTTTTTTCATACAGAATCAGTCTTTTTTTTTTTTTTTTTTTTTTTTAAGAACAAACACAACCCGCAAAGCGATTAGCTTGTCTGCGGAAAACACCCAGGGTCTACGGTGGGAATCGAACCCACGACCTCTGGACTGAGAGGCTAGCATTGCTGCCACTCAGCCACAGGGGCACCCTGTGTTGCAGTGTTATTCTTTTTTTTTGCTTTTGCGTACTTTTCAGAAAAAAGCCTATAACTCGGTAACCAGTGTAACGCACTGTGGGCGAAATAGGCGATCTAGCGTGGTTTAATTCAATTTTCAATAAGTTTGATGTTGATTGCTAATATCCCACTGAATTTATATATCGATTCTATTTTAATTGATATGGCTTAGTTCGATACGTATAAGCTGTCAAGCACAATATATTTTTTAGCCGGTGCATCACTAAGCTTTAACACCGTGTTTTCTTTGCATTGCCAAATTTTCTCTAAAGTTACATTTGTCTCACTTAAGTGATTTTATTTATAGTTAGAGGTATGTCTTAAGTAAAAGAAAATTTTTTTGCTATCTGCGCTTAAGTGTTTAAGAAAAAACTATAGTTAAAGTTGACTATAGCAGTGAGTGCTTCAAAAAAGCCAAAATAAGACTTCCGTAGAACAGAACTTCTGATATTCGCGACTACCGGCGCTAGAATATTTTTTTCAAAATTGTGATTGTAAAATGTTCAAGTCATCTGCAGCCACCTGCAAGTTTACATGATATTGCATATTTTTTTAGCAACAATGTCGGTGCTGAGACAAAAAGTTTATTCACTATGGTGTAACGAGCCCGTGCTTACTAAAAAAATGTATAATGCTAAGAAAACCTTTCAATAAGAAAAAAAATTTGAAGTTTTGTAGCAAAATGGGCTGAGAAATGGAAATTTAACCATAGAAGCAGCCAAAAATGTTCCAACAAAGCGATATTAAGTAAATTTTCCCAAATTGTTAAGGAAATACCCCACAGTGAGCTCGTAGTAGCAACAACCCAGCAAAAAATTTTCGAAATTTTGTAATGGGTAGTACTCTTTTAATGGCTTACAAAGTAATGACTGATACTTATTTATGTAATTATTTTATGTGCATAATAATGACTGCCCTGTAATGAATAAAATAAGAACTTATTTATATCATTACGTGAAAGTACTTATTGTAGTGCTTTCAAGTTAATAAGGAAATATATCTAGAGAAAAATTTATTGATCGTGAAAATTATTTTAATTAGAAAAACAAGGAAATTAATTTAAATAAGTTTAAGCAAAAATTAATCTATAAAATGTTGCATATTTGTAAGCAAAAAATAACCCATTACATTTTGAGTACTTTTAGGCAATCAGTAATCTATTAACTTTTGCATGTTTGTAGGCAAAAAGTATAGGGTACCGCATACTTTTTGAACTTCTCAAACAAAAATAATGGGTTATTCAGTCAAATTGTAAGTACTTACGACTGAGGAGTACATACACTTTTTTGCATTCTAGTACGCAAAGTTTTTTGCTGGGAACGTATAGTTTATAAGGCTTAAAAAACGAAGTATGTCGAAACTTGTTTGAATGGCTAATCAAGAAGAAGGTACTGAAGAAAATTAATCTTATTTGGGATCAATTACAAGTTTTCCGATTCCACATTTAGCATTCATACAAGTGGCCCAATAAAAAAGTTATTACTTCTCATGAAACGATTATTTTAGTCTCCCGCCTTGTTAAAATCATTAAGTTGGTAATCCAGTAAGGAACAGCTTTCACCAAAAATGCTTAATTTCAAAAAGGTAGTCAGTCGGCTTTTTTGAAATTTTTTTGCTGGGGAATTTTAGATTAAAAACTAAAACAATAACATGAGATTTTTTTATATATCAAGGAACATCTTCATCCACCTTGAGCAAAAAAACTTCCTATGGCCATTGAGTTATTAATGCAGCCAACTACTGTACAAAACGAATAATGCAAAAGTGCTTATTTTTGGGGCCACTTTCACGTTCAATTCTTAGAATTGAGTCCCCAATAATGTACTGTTGATTTCAATTAATTTTTTAATTGAATCTTAGAAAACACTTAACGAAATTTTAATTGATTCTTTTAAAAAATATTAATTAAACTCCTACTTAATATAAATTTTTTTCTATTGAAAAAGTCAAAAGCAAAATTCAATTAAGTTGAGTTAATGCTACAATTTCTGTAATTGGTGGCAAACTAATTAATTCTTTAACTGAATCTTAAGCTTTTTTTCTATTAAATCTTGCATTTTTCTTTGTTACTATGTACTTAACTATGTCTTGCCAAAAAATACTGACAATAAAATATTTCATTTTAAATTTGAATACAGCATCTTATTAACTGTTACGTTTAGCGTTTATATATTTTTATGTCAATTAATTGCCACAATGTAGTTTTGTTGTTCTTTTTGTTTGCATTATTTTCCCCATTAATCCCACATCTACATTTTGTATACATACGACGATATATCCTGTAACGCTATTAAAACTTTAATTTACTAACTCTAATAAGCAGAAAATTTTAGAAATGCCTTAAGCATCACATCCATTTCAGTGAGTTGCGACGATTCAGCAGGATATGTTCTTTGTAATACGAGTAGAAAATAAAAATGCAAATTTTCTTTTCCTTCCATATACTACGAGTATATCAAATGCCATCATTTAAGCAGTGGGATTTTGTCTTGTAATTTAATAAAGACTTGCTGTGTGGGGAGCTAATATACGCTCTAATGTCATACATAACATGTATAAATAGGAATAATGAAGCAAAAATTAGGTTACGCAAAATAAGAATTATTTAGGCAAAGCAGCTGATAAAGAACTAACAATTTTATATATTCACTAAGATTAAAGATTACTTAAGCATAATTGGTATGTAAGACAGGTAAATTCTTATTGTCAACCAAATCTATTAAGTTTTCTGCAAATTGTTTATTTAAGGGTTTCATATTTAAATATGGCCATGCAGGTGGCCCAAACTAAATGAATGCATA
Organism: Tachina lurida; assembly: GCA_944452675.1. Taxonomy (NCBI): domain Eukaryota; kingdom Metazoa; phylum Arthropoda; class Insecta; order Diptera; family Tachinidae; genus Tachina; species Tachina lurida. The sequence continues at coordinate 23,138,770 of OX101752.1, forward strand.
TCATTAAAATTAAAATAAAAAATAAATAAAAAATTAATTGTTATGTAAAACGGCTAATTTTTAATTGTCAGGCAAATTTATTAATAAATTATTTAAGGGTTTTATAGTTCAGCCCAAAATAAGGATTAGAGAGTAATGTCTAATAAAGCTTTAAATGAAATTTATATTGCTGTTGTCTTTATTTCATCATGATCAAATTACACATATTCCAACGTAACTGATTTAAGTTTTAGACCAATTGAGGCTATCAGCGCAAAAGTGGTGTAACCCACATCTAGTTATTTAAACAATTGCTGTTTTTAATTATTTAATTGCTTTATTACGATTTTCAGCTCCATTTTCTTTAGAATAACAAAAAGTGGCTTACTCTACTTCTTTTTGATAGCAAAGAAAAAACCAAATGTGGGTTACACCACTTCTGCGCTGATTGCCCCAATTAAAAAAAAGTACCCACATATATTTCCTTTAACTAAAGTATTCTTTATAATATTTCAATAACATTTTCATAAAAAAAAACTAGAAAGAATAAAATATTTATATATGGTAAATTACCATAAAAGATGTGATCAAAATTAATTTGCAATTTTGGATAAGTAAAGTAAGTGATCCATTTAAATGGAAAGAGTCATTGAATGTTATTATCCTTGTGTCTATGTATAACATCCAAGCAGCGCTTCTATCCCTAAGATCATATATTACGTGGTCTATTTTAGTCGGGCAGTGTAAGAGTTTGCTATCTAGACTCGGTGGTCAGGGTGAACTCACCCTCATCTGGGTTCCAGCACATAGCAATTTTTTAGGTAACAAACGGACGGACAAGCTGGCTAAAGCTGGCTCTGCTATGAACGCGTCCAATGCCGAATCGGTAGCCATGCCGTTTGATGCTATTAGGAGCGGTATATTCAAGCATTATCTCTATAATTCACAATACAGTCACGTGCAACGTTGCTTAGAAGATGTATCCTTGCTATAATGATAAGCGCTCAATACAATTAACAAACAGGAAACGTAGGCACATCTCGAGGATCATTGCAGTCATGACGGGGCACTGGATGGTCGGCAGACATGCTAGTAGGATAGGTCTGTCCTATAATGAGTTCTGCCGAAGTTGTCGAGAAGAAAGCAGAGAAGAAACAATCTTCCACTTTCTCTGCGAATGTCCAGCTTTGCATCTCTCGAGACACAAACTTTTAGGCAGTCATGTACTAGGCGATCTTTTAGATTTATCTGAGATTGGCTTGAGCGCCCTTATCAGAGTATCTAAACGCGACAGGTTAGATCTAGTAACGATTACCGTATCAGAATACTCAGATGCGGTTCTACATAGGTTGACACCTGGCATGAAGTTAGCATAAGTGGCAAAATTGAACATGATATTAAAGAGTTTTGCCATGAAACTTCACATTAAAAATCATGCGACCATTTTTAATGTCCAATTGTATGGAAGAACTCGTTAACACCCACTTCAATTTCGTCACTCATGCTAACTTCAAGCCAAATTTTTACTTATACATAGAGCCGTAAATTCTTTTATATGTAAATACATTCATTTTCATGATTTATTAATCCGAACTTTATACCGTAAAAGCACAGAAAAAAGAATTTGGGAAGCGGTTGAGTTTGCAGGCTATCTCTGAAGCTTCCCTTTAAATTAGCAGATTTAAGTCAAATTTGCGGAAAACGTTACAATGTTGTGGTCTATAAAAATTAGTGAATATGTGTAAAATCTATTCGAAAAATACTTTTGAAGTTATAAAAATCAAAACAATTTCGTTTGAAACTTTCCATCAATGAAATCTCTCGATCGAATCATACGATTTTAATCAAAATCGATTGGATTTATAATTGTACAATTTACAAAATTAAAAATGGTACTGCAGACCTTTCTAAAATCATATATCATAGTTTTTTCCCCAATATGATATTTGTCTAACAATTTGCTTTCTATTACCGAAATTAGTTTATCAAAATCGTACGATTTTAAATCGAATCGATAATATATTTTGATTAAAATCCGATGAATGATTCCGTCAAAAGATATCGTTGACGAAAAATTTGGAAAAATTAAATTGGTTTTAATAAATTTAAAAGTTAAAAAAAAGCAAATTGTAATACGCTGATTTAAAACAATTCACATATGTCATTTTCAATGAAATACTCAGCTTTTTTATAAAGCAGAAATCTACATCTATTTACAACACACACAGTGGACCAAACACGAAAGAACGCTGATGATTAAGGTGTAGTGGCCTTCGAAAACAGCTAGTTGTTCCGTTCTACTAGCGTTTGTAAGAATATTTACCAGTAACTTTGGTGTTATTTCATTATTTATTTGGCTTACAAATCCAAAAAAATATATTTTGGAAAATCTTATTTTCGAAAATTTTTGAAGTCTAACGAAGTGAATCGACAAGCATAAGCTCAACGTCTTTCAAAAACGGCAAATTCGCTTTCGATTCGTTGACCAATTTTTGAGTGATTTACATACATACATAGAAATACTTATATATCGTCGGCTTATAGCGTAAACCTGCTGAATTAATTTTTTATAACATGTGAGCATGGTTGCCAGATTTGACAATTATCGTTATTTAGACGACTGAACAATTTTAGCTTTCAAGTTGACGATTTAAAAAAAACATTTAAAAATTTGCACTATTTATTAGAACTTTAAAACAAATTTTAACTTTACCAAAATCTTGGCAGCTTTTGGTAGATAGAAACAATAAAAAAATTGTCAAAATCCGAAAAAAATCGCCAAAAACGAAAAAAAAACGATAAAACTAAAAACTTCCAAAATTAAAAAAATGCCGAAATGAAAAATCGCCAAAATGAAAAAAGCGCTTAAATGAAAAATATCACCAAAAATAAAATAAATCGATAAAATACAAAAAAATTACCAAAAGCATAAAGGTCGTCAAAAATTAAAAAAATCGGCATAAACCGATAAAATCTCGAAACGCAAATGGTGAAAAATTGCTAAAAAAAAAACGCTTAAATTAAAAAAACATGTATTGTAAAAAGACAAAAAAAAACCAAAATCCGAAAAAAGTCGTCAAAACGAAAAAAAAAATCGCTAAAATGAAAAATATCACCAAAATATAAAATAAATCGATAAAATGCAAAAAATTACTAAAAGCAAAAAGAAAGCAAAAAATTAAAAAAAAATCGGCAAAAACCGAAAAAATCGCGACTCGCGAAAAACGCTAAAGTTAAAAATATGTATTGTAAAAACCAAAAAAAAATTACCGATATAAAAAAAATCTCCAAAAAAAATACCTGTATTAAAAAAGCTTCAATGCTAGAAAAACGCCAAAAACCAAAAAAAAAAAAAAAATGCCACATCCGAAAAAATCTGTAAAACAAATTCTTTTTGAGTTATGCCGTTATTGAAGTAAATGAGCGTCTTGCTTGTGGAAGAAATTTAAATAAATATTCAAGCGCTCCTATAGCACAAAATTCATATGCACGCAAAGAAAAGATATGCTTTTAAAATGGTTGAGAAAACAATATTATGTTCTCTGAAACAAATGTATGGTCATTGAAATCTAGTTATTGTTATTTTAAACATTAATTTCGTTACGATAAACACAGTAGTGTTTGAATTTAATAATTACATTATTATATTCATAGAAAGTGCGATATGGTTAAAATTTAACAATATAGTTTTGTTAAAATTTTATGACTGCAATATAATTTGTATTATTGTGTAAAAATAATATGATGTAAATAACAATGTAATGTTATCCAAAACCATACTATTTTAAGTTTTTAAAAATATCTTTTTCAGCAACATCTTCTGTCAGTTCAGTGTTTCGTTCGTAAGCTATCGGTAGTGCACGCGTGGTGTTAAATAAATAAAAAAAGTATAAACAAAAGGGTAGATAAATAAAAATAATATGTATGTATGTATGTATGTATGTATGTATGTATGTATGCATATCTCTTTTATGTATGTATGTATATCTTATTCGTGTATACACGTATATGTAAGTATACGTTTCTATACATACATACATTTTCTTTCAACAATATTAATTTATTTTTATTTCGGATTTACCGCACAGCTGTTTTAAACAAAAGATTTGCCAATAAATATATGATTAAAAAACAAAATATTATTATTACATAAAATAATACTATTGTCATACTTAACAATATTATTATAATATTAGAACATGGTAAGTCTCAATTATATTTTAGTCACATCTAACAATAGTGTTGTCTTATTAACAATAATAAGATTAGGTATAACAAAGTTAATTGTTTTTGTAGATAATATTATTATTAACTCTGAAAATAATATTATTTAAACTTTGCTTTTCCATTGATAACAATATAATTTGACTGCAACCATATAATTCAATCATAGTATATTGCTGTTTGATTATGGTTACCTCAACCATATATTTTCTTTGCGTGTAGAGCTTTGTAAAGTCCTTTAAACAATTATATACACACAAATACATGCATATGTATGTAAATATTTATATGTGTGTATTTATGTGTGTATAATTGCCTTGAAGCATTCATATTTGTATATATATTCAAGCGTATTATAAAATTGAATTAAAATGAAATGTATTAGATTTAAAAACACCAAACTTTAAATGATGCCTATAAATAATACACAACATTGTAAATATGTTTGCACATTTAAAATTTTGATTTTTGTGTGGGAGCCTAAACAATTCTACGTTTCCTTGTGGACCAGCACAGGTTGAACAAATAATAAATCTTATCAGCATACCAAAAAAGATTGGGGGAGATTGTTATTCAAAGGTTATTATTTTCTTGCTGTGTGGGCAAAAAAAAAAAAAAATGGGGAATGCTTTAAGGATAATAATTGTATTAGGCATTCCAGTTTATGATTTTTAAATTCTATTATGGCTTCACTGAATCATGCTAATTTAATAGCTTTGCTAAAAATTTGCTCATTTTTGCTCATCTTTACATATGTACATACATATATATTTAATGTTTTGACATCCTTTAAAGGATTTATTTATTTATTTAGACTTGTCACACATTCACATTAAAAATTAAAAGATGTTGCTAGTAATCCGTTGTAATATTTCTTGTGCATTAAAACACTCAAACAAATTTAAATACATACCTGGATAATTTGTTAATTGCTGTTTTCCTCATTAAAACTGAATTAATGACAATTAGCGAGACATTATTAACATGGCAGCAGCATGTTTAGAGTACAAATTATTTAGAGCAGAATTAGTATACACATGTAAAAGACTTGGTTATATTTATAAGAATATAATTTAATTAAAAAGTTGGTTTTGTTTCTCTCTATTTTATAAAAAGCGTTTACGTAGCACATTTACTTACCAATATTCTCTAGTTGTCCTGGTGTACCCCAACCACCATAAGCTGCATTACCCGCCTCCCCGCCCAGGCCACCGCCTGGCAAAGTTGAGGCCTGTGCATTAAAAGCACCAACTGGTGGTGGCACATAATCCCCACCGTCTATTACAACACCATCTATGCTGGGACCAAAGGCAAAACCAAATTCTGGCTGTCTAATGGGCACACTCAATAATTGTTCCAACGGCTTCTCACGTAAACACTTCATAAAATGTGCATGCGGCAAGTCTGGTGCACAATTAACATGATGTGCCACAATGGCAGCATATTTGGCAGGATTACTAACCAAAGACCAAGGCGTCAAACCGGAGCCAGACATTAATATGGCTCGATTGAATAGTAAGCCTTTTTTTGTGTTAAATTTTTTTTTTAAAGAACAAAAAAACAAAGTTGGGATTTAATTTTAAATGCTTTATATTGGAATTTTATTAATGTTGCGGTTTTTTTTTTGTGTGACATTGATGATGTGGCAACTAACTTACCTTCCGGCACTGCCATGGATGATATTAGAAAATGAACACATGCTGCTCCCGTGCCATGGCCAGCTAGTGTTATACTTTGCGGATCGCCGCCAAAGGCAGCAATATTTTCTTTCAGCCAATGTAAAGCGGCTATTATGTCCATTAAACCATAGTTGGCTGGCAGCTTTGAGTAACGGTCTGTGTTGGCATTTAAGAAACCTGCAACAAAGAAGAGCAATTTTATGCTTTTGAATTTAGAATTATAGCTACAGGCATTAAACGAAAATTAAATTTTTTTGCAACAATATGTTTTAGTAAAAATCTGATAGCAGTAGTAGTAAAAAATAAAGTAATAAACAGGGAAACCGCAAATATGCAATTGCATGTTTTTTCTTGTATCACGTATTAATGCGGGGACAAGATATTTATCCGTTTCAGAACTTTTAATGAATTTTGGCATCGATTTGTTAGTGCATATTTTTGCATATTTTACCCTTTAAAGCATGTTTATGCATATTTCAGTTTTAAACGCATAATTTTAGCATATTTTCGAATTTTTAGAGCATAATTTACGCTTTTAGGGCATATTTTGATACTTTATAGAATTTATTTTATTTCAACTCGCACTTGGCACCACCATCCTTAAAAAAACATTCCATTCCGAAAAAAAAATTTTATGAAATTTTTATTTTTAATTTTCGCCATCTAAATCTCTGTTCCATGTAGTGTATAATTTGATGATTTACTCTGCCCTGAAAAGACCTTGAAGGAACATTGTAAATGTATGAAAGTTCATTAAGATGGGACAGAAAAGATTTTTATTTGAAATTCTAGGTCAATATTTTGTTATTTATTGCAATAAAAACTATAAATTAAAATCTTGTCTTATTTATCCAAAATACAGTTCCAAAGCCTTAATTCTGATATCGTGATCTTTTGAAATTAAAGTTAAATTCTTATGCATCCAATAAAAATTAATTTGTATTATTTGTTTTAGTAAAAATTTTTATAGTAATTTTGTTTTAACCTGCACTTCAAACCCAGTTATTCTTTGTTCTTTGTTTCCGTTTTTTGGCTATTTATTTTTTCTTATTTTATATACAAATGTTGAATTTTTGATTAAAAAATATATTTTCATTTACAAATAAACAAATTTATTATATTTTTAGAGCATATTTTTTTACTTTTAAGCGCATATTTACAAGTTTTTAGTGCATATTGAATGCGCATAAAACACTTTTTTTAGAGCATGTTTGTGGTTTCCCTGGTAATAAAAGTATGGGTAGTTTGGTAAATGCTTCAATTTATTCAACTTTACTCCATGTGATAACATCGATTCTGCTTGACGACCCCCATAAGTCCGGGCAGATGGGTTTCCGCCTAGACATCTCATATTTTACTCGGTATTTAATTTAGGCTTGCATCATAAGTCATGCAACAGTTTCCATATGGTGGTCATTAATGTGAAGCAGTAAAGCTTGGAAATTTTTCCTAAAAATGTTTGGTTTCCATGATTATGTAGAGTTTTACAAAAAACTTTCTAAAGGGTGTTTTTATTGAGGTATAGAACTTTAAGTTGGCATCACTTTTTTAACTGGCGGCCATTTTGTCAGCTGTCAAGTGATTAATATTTAGTTTGGTTTGCCATTTCATCGTGAACAGGTTGACAAAAGAACAACGCTTGCAAATCGTGCAAATTTATTTCGAAAATAATGGTTCAGTTCGCGAAGTTTACCGCAAGCTCCGTCCATTTTATGGTCGACATAATCGTCCATCAGAGCAATTAATTCGGTTAACCCTGGATCGTTTTCGCACTACGTTTACTCTATGTGATAATACGCATCCGCAGAGACGTCGAACAGTGCGCACCGAAGAAACAATTGCCGCTGTAGAGCAAAGTGTTGAAGAGGACCCGAATGAATCGATTCGCCACCGTGAACAGCAATTGGAGCTTTGTCCATCAACTTTATGGAAGATTTTGAAGATTTTGAATCTGGATGAGTTGTGGTTCCAACAAGACGGCGCTACATGCCACACAGCGCACGTCACAATCGATTTATTGAAGGAAACATTCGGTGAGCGCATAATTTCGCGGAATGGACCTGTCAATTGGCCACCAAGATCGTGTGATTTGACACCATTGGATTATTTTCTTTGGGGATATGTGAAGTCGCTCGTCTACGCCAACAAACCAGAAACGTTAGGGGAATTGGAAGCCAACATTCGTGGCGTTATTGCCAACATACGGCCCCATATGCTCGAAAAAGTGGTTGAAAATTGGACCTGTAGAATTGGCTTTATTGGAGCCAGCCGCGGCGGCCACATGCCCGAAATCATATTTAAACATTAATGGCATAAAATTATCCTTCCAATAAAGCCAAATTGATGGACATTAAAACGATTTTCTTGTGTTTTATTTCAATTCGAAGTTCTATACCTCTAAAAAAACACCCTTTATTTATTTACTGAATTAGTTCTTTAAACCCAACAAGTTTTCTGCATATTTTCCCAAAAAGTAAATAAAGTTAAATGTTTTCAGTTTGCTTGAATATGTCTTTGCTAAAGAAGAACAATAGTTTTACTTTTGCCAAGGTAGTTACGGTTTTAAATCAAAAGATTTTATTTTATCTAAAAGGAAAATTACGTTTTATTTGCTTAAGAAATAATAAAATGTAATAAAGTGAAAAAAAAAAAAAATTATTTAATTTTTGACTAGACATTCTGATTTAATAAATATTGTAGTTATTTCTCTCTCTTAAGCCACTTACCTAATAAGCCTAAACGATAATTAATGGTAACAACTAGAATTTGGCCAAAACTAGCAAGAACTGAACCATCATAAGGATTTCCACTATTCCATTCATACGATTCTCCATGTACGAATACTATTACAGGCAATTTTGCTTGAGAAGTGGTCGAAGATGATGAAGTGCTACTGCTGCTGCTGCTGCTACTGCCACTAGATGAAGAGCTTGAACTGCCACTACTGCTTGATGAAGAATCTCTTGAGGCAACTGCAAGGAAGTAATGATAAAAGGATAAAACTATGTTTATGAAAGAGGAAATAAAAATGTTGTTGACATGAAATAACCATCAAGTAAAAAGTTACTTCTTCCTTCACTTTTAATTTGTTTAGTTTATCACGCAAAGAAGACAAGAGAAGAAGGAATGTGAATGAGTCAGTTGGAGAGCATTAATTAAAGTATTTTTCTATCAACAAAGCAGTTGCTTGTATATTTTTTTCTACCACCAAATTTATTTCATTTGGGCTTGATTAAAAATCGCCAGCTGTCTATTGTCAACACAGTATCTTAATGTCAGCAATCCAAATATTTCTTAAAAGCATTTGAATTAATTTCTTTTTTTACTTATTTTGTAAGAATTTTTTCTGTTTTATTTCATTTAAATGTGTAAGGGCATTACTTTTTATATAAAATATTAATTCATTTATCATTATAATCATTGTACATATAAGTATATGTATGTATGTACGTATATTCGTTAAAAGTTTTTACAAAGCACATCTCAGTGCTACCCACATAAATATGGGTAGAAAAAGTTGTTTAAGTTCACCATTAATGATAAAGATATTCCTATCGCGAAATCGCTAAAAAAATCGTAAGATATGCTACAAAAATTACGATGGAAGTACTTCCACAGCTCTGACGCCACAAGACAAGTGAAAAACTCATCAAATTGTATCAAACTCAGCGCATTCTACCTCTAAAATTAAGCATTTGACAGAAGTAAATGCAAGTAAATCAACCGTTTGTGCAGTGAACATCTACAGTTCTGAAAACTGGGAAAAAACTTCCATTAAATGCATCCCGTCATAACCACCCAGTATGCTTTCTAAATGTAACCGATCAGTAGTAGCCAACGGACTCATTAAAGCAATTAATGACACTTAAAGAAAAACAAAGACATTATACATTAGAAAAATGTTATTTATTACGTACTCAGGTAGTTGGTTTATTTAACTTTAATTACTTTTTTTTTAAACAAACATTATAAATAATGTTTATTACAGAGTGTTCAGAACATTCATTCTGTTTGCATTTTTCGCAGAACTGTTCGGAAGTTCTAGATATTTTTCAGGAGCAAATGTGACAACTTTTTCGTTTCAAATGATTGAGCAGCTACTTGATCAATGGTAGGATCAGATGATAGCACATCTTTAACTTCTGCTAAGTGATACATCGCTAGCTTTTTCTTGTTCCGTTTTCGTGTATGCATATTCTTTCTATGATAGCTCCAAGAAGTATATAAGTTTTTCCATATAACTAGCGATGTAACTCCAACAAAATCTACTAAATTAAAGAAAAAAAAAATGCAACAGGCCATCTGTTTGTTTTGTGCCGAACTGTAGACTTATGAACCATTGGATCAATTGTATCAATACTGAGACCATTTTGTGCTAAATGTTTGGCAACTTCAAGGCTTGTATATATATTATAGGGTAATTGTCACAGGTAACGTTTCTGTTGGTACAGAAGTATTTGCTACATAGTTGGTTAACTACATTGTATGCCAAATTTTCCGCACTATTTTGTCCTTCTTTTCCAAATAGAGGGAAATTTGTTTTGCTATCGCAGATCCACCAAATTTTCATATCGTACTTGGCAGTTTTGCTGTTTGTGCTTTTACCAAGAACATCAGTAAAAAGGCACGAAATAACGGATTTCCAAATAGTGGATCACAGTACAGGCAAATCCCTGTATAACGAACGATATAATGTCAAGCCCATTCGTTATACCGAAAAATTCGTTATATCGCAAGATTTTTCAAGTCTTATTTTAACTTTTATTACTGTAAACATGATGCAATACAACAAAAATAAAAGAATAAGGACAATTTTTATTTGAAATAAGCTAACAAATAAAAACTAACGGTAACACTTTTTTTCTTTTTTTTTTTTTTTTTTTGAAAAATGCTGCTGTAGGTTTTGTTTAATATTTTTTTTTTGCCGTTCGTTATACGAAGCACACCCTTATCAAAAAATTCGCTATATAAAGTAGGAACTAAATATTAGAATTATGCTACTAGCAAGTTTTTTTTTTATTTTGCCAGTTTTTCTTTATTATTCGTTATATCCAGTACAAAATTGGTATATTATTCGCTATATAAGGTTGTTCATGTAAAATATTTGAACGTTCGTTATATCGGATTTTCGTTAAAGCGAGATTCGTTATACCGATATTTTACTGTACTCTCTAAAATCAACACCTCCCAGTTTTTTTACTCATATAGTCAAATATATAAATGCCCGCATTTCGATAATGTCTGTCGGGTTCCATTGATTTTGTAAGACTATATGGTATATTGTACTATAATTTCCAAAACTTGTTCGTTAAAAAAGAGGTTCCAGCTGTCTACTATTTCTTGGCCAGGTGGGAGCACCACCTCATGAATAGCATCGGGAATGATGTTGTCCCGAATAGTTCTGCTATGTTTCTCACATTCAGATTTCCATATTGTTCCATATCTGCTCTTATATTTTTGAACAGACATGTACTCCTGCAGCTGAGCATATCAATGCTCAATTTATTTTTACAATTTAAGTGTCATTGTAAAATAATGTGTGGATAGTGTTACTCTGACATTCTTTTTTAACAAACAATTTCTTACAGATTTTTAACTGAAAGAACTTTTAAATTATAAATGCGCAAATTTGTGCTTTCAGATGGAACTGTGCACGTCTTTAATCAGCAGATGCAAGGTTGGAAACCGAAAAAAATAACGGTATCGGTATTGATACCGGTACAATTATTTTTTAAATTTCGGTATCGGTAGCGGTATCGGTATTTTTGTTATTTCGCTATCGGTATTACCGGTACATACCGTTATCGAGTTTATAATACCGGTATACCGATATTACTGATAAATTTATTATTTCAGGCAGTGGACATTACAAAAAATCTTTTTTTATTAAATTACTTCAAAAAGGAAGTATTTTTACATTAACATACATATGTACTCGTATAAAAGCATATAAACTTATTTGTTTCTATATACATGTGTATGTTTTTATACTATTATTAAAAAATAATTTATTAAAAAAGTGAAACAAGGAGACTGCAGTTCAAACTTTACATATATACGGCCCTATGTATAAGCAAAATTTGGCATGAAGTTAGCATAAGTGGCAAAATTGAACATGATCTTACAGAATTTTGCCATGAAACTTCACATTAAAAATTATGCTAGGGAGTAGAGGTGGGTTAAAATTAGGTAATGCAACCATTTCTAATGTCTAATTGTATGGAGGAACTCGTTAATACCTAATTCAATTTCGTCACTTTTGCTAACTTCAAGCCAATTTTTGCTTATACATAGTGCCGATAAAGTGTACATTTTGGTTAATTAAACAAAATAGTAAAAATAAAAGTTTTGTCTATACTTATATATTACACTGGGTGACAAATTTTGATGAAATCGAAATACCTGGGACGTGTTACTATATTTCTGCTAGGTATTGTCGAGTATAACAATACAAATTGTATTTGAAATTTTCCAGACACCTCCAAATACTTGAGTTACGGGTAAAAACCAGTTTTTCGTCCCCGTAGACACTTATCAACCTCCAACTAAGTTAACTATCAACCGATTTTAAATTTATAAACGGATACAGAAAGAAGATACTAAGACCTTTAGAACCATATAGATATATCTTGTTTCAGTAAATTTCAAATATGTCTTTATTTTTTCACCAAATATGATTTTTTCGGTTTTTTCGACACTTTTCTACTTTGGACACGTTCTTAGGCAATATTTTTGTACTGGATCTACATATATTGTTGATAACTTTGTTTATAAAACATAATTGCATAAGAGTAATTCACAGGACTGTTTTAAATATTTTGTTAGAAGACTTTTTGTTAAAAAAAAACTACCTATATGATGTATTTCGCTTCTATTTATACGCTTTCGGTGTATTTAAGCTTCCAGGACGATGAAAGTACAATTTAATAGATGAATATAAACACAGAGTACAAAATTGGTACAGCAGTGGTCGTCAAAATTTTTTCCTTCATTTCAAATGTAATTTTCTTCACCTCAAGAGAGGAATCTTTAACTTCAAATATAAATGTTTAGAAGTTTTTTCTCTACCAACCTTATATATTACGGTGAAGTGTGTAAACAAGACCAATACCAAAGAAAGAGAGTTAATTGAAATATATTTTTGCAATTTTTGCACATATTAGGGTTTACAGCTCAACTAAGTTGGATTGAAAATGAAACAACTTAACTTTTAAACAACTGTTTTTTTTTTGTATTCTGAATAACAATTAATTTTAGTTGACTTCGAAACAATGCACGAAAAACAAAGGTTCTTATCTATGCTATATTTTTTTAAACCATAATAGCCATTACAAAACATTTTAAATATTTTTAGTTTTAGCCTTGGTATTTTTTCTTGAGATTCTATGTTTTATGAAAATGGCAATAATATTGGTTGACAAATGGGATTGGTTGGCGTCTGGAATAGTAAAGCAAAACCAACACAATGGACGAAATAAAAACCAAAATACAACTGATAAAAAGCATTTGTCTCATGGTGAAAAAAAACTCAACTATCATTTATTTTTTGGCCGGAATCGGTATACCGGTACGTACCGGTATAGACGTAAACGGTAGTCTGGATACCGGTATTTTCTAACCGAAATGGATTTCGGTATCGGTAACGATACCGGTATCTAATTTTAGCGGTATTTGAATCGTTATCGGTATTTTTATGATACGGTTTGCCAACCTTGAGCAGATGTAATTATGCGTATGATTAATATAGTTTAAAAATATTAAGTATACGCTACTTAAACATATACTCTGTTTTTTGCAATGTTTTGCTTAATCGATAAATATTAAAGCATATTTTACGGTGCCAATGCAAAATGCGTATGATTAATATTTATTAGCAAGGCCACAACATGCTGAATAATATTATTTTTTGTTTTAATAAATTTAATAAATTTTTTATACGAAAAAAAATTTTCTAGTGAAAAAAAAAAACATTTTAAAATCCCGAACGAAAAAGCTTGAATACGAAAATATATTCTTGGAATTAGAAATTCATAATAATTCAAATAAATATAGTTAATAAAAATAACAATAGTTTCTTATTTTTCTAGACTAACTAAATATTTAGTTTTAAATCTAATTTTTTTTCTAGTTAAACTGAATTAAAAGTGCTTTAAAAAAACGCTGTATAAATTAGAAAAGTAGATTATTTCGTAACTTTATTTCACACAAAAATAACAACTTACATACATATATATTCACAAACAAACTGCCCGACTTTTTATATTGTAAAGTGTAATTAAAGTATGGCTTTATGACTTGAATATTGTGCGTTATGAATACTTGACAATGTAGTTCTTAAAGTTGTATAAATTTAAGGAACCATTAATTATTTTCAAAGGCATACAAAAATATAACAAATGTTTTTATGCCGCCTTAGAAGGTTATTACTCAAAATTGGAAATGTCAGTAATTTCTGCTTTTATTTAAACATAAAATGTAACAAAGACATTAGTCATTGCTCGCAATTATAAATATATAAGTACATATATATACATTTTTTGTTTGTTTTGCGCTTAGCACAATAAAAAATTATTTTCTAAAAAGGTAAAAATTTATATATATGTATTACTTTTTACTTTTTGCGTGCGCATGCAACATAAATGTATAGATTTTTGATTGCTTACATTTTGTATATATGTATGAATTCTTCACTGAAACTGTATACATGGCCTTAGAGCGTTTGTGAGTCATTTTCATTTCCTTTATGACATTTATGGCCTTATTTTATATTGTGCGAATATATACAAGCGATTTATAATGCCGTTATATATGTATATATTTATAAGGCTAATAAGATTTTTATTATTTTTTATTGTATATGTACAAGTTTTATTTAAGAAAAAAATTTTATATAATAAAATTGAAATTAACAGACATAAAAATGAATTGTTTAGGAGTTTTCCAAATCAAATGGACTTCAACACGAAATCTTAAGCTTACGAACAGTAGGAAATAATAATAATGCTTAAATTTGTAAATTATTTAAGTTAATTATTTAATTAGCTTTATGGCAGTAGTGGATTTTATGCAAATATGGGTCATGAATTGTAAACAATTTTAGAAATGAATTTGAAATAAAGCTTAATTAAATATACAAGTGTTTGGCGTCATAAAAACTACAAGTAATAACTTTACTATTCTCATATTATTAAAGCTTTAGTATTTGTTTGTAATACAATTTGAATAATAAACATTTGGTTTATTAAGTTTATTGTTTGTTAATGCTCTACTGGTTAATTGTTTGATTTATTAGTCCAAGTTAGTTTTAGATTTCGTGCAACTAAGGCGGAAAACATAAAGTTTTGTTTATATTTCTAGTAATATTTTTTTTTTATTTTATTTTTAGTCGTCATATCATAAATTTAGACCAGTTTTGTTTACTGCTACTGCTTACTGTTTGATGGCCAGGAAAAATAGTTTATTTGTAAAAATGGTATAAAACTAAGCTGATGAATGTTTTCGAATTTAAGAATTTCATTATAAAGTTTCTAATTTGTTATTGTAAAACATAGATCAATGTGATGCTTTCAGTGCTTAAAAAATAAAACACAACTGTACTGTATCTACACAGTGCATCAGTGCTTGAATATTTATCATTATTATGGAATGAATATGCAATAAATGTATTTCATTTCCATTTCATTAAAAATTTATGTTAAAAGCAACAATTCTCTGCCCATATAGACATGTATACTGATGGCCTGCGCATGGTGGCACAGAAAAATTAGGCATTTTACCCATCTCAGGCTAGGGTTATTCTTTTTTTGGTCTGCCTTCTTTATAAAGTAAAATAAATTAGTAAAAATTCTTCACTGTATTAATTTTTATCAATATCAATCAAAAAGAGATATGAAATTTGTTAATAAATATGTTCTTGTGCATCATAAAAATGTATTTAATATTTTTCATATTTAAAGTATAGAAAAAATTATCTTCTTCAAAGTATGCATTATCGTCTCTACTTAGTAAAGTTTTATTTTTGTAAATTTGCTACATTTTATTTACAATCAGCTTTTAAAAAGGAAAAAGAAACAGAGATAGCATAAAAATATTAAGTAACTTTTGTTGTTATTTCAAATGTATTTCTAACAATTTTTTATTGTCCATTTTACTTTAACATAGTTTTCTCATCTCTCTATTGCTATGCACAAAATTAGATTTTCTTGAAACTCAAAGAATATTTTACATTTAGTTTGAGAGATTTCCTAATAGTTTTTTTTTATACCAAACTTGCTTTTTGTATTTAGATAGCAATCAAATCGTAGTATTTGTTTGTTAAAAGCATTTTTCTTTAAAAAATTTCTTTTGTGTATGTGAGAAAATAGATAAGTATTAAATTTGATAGATATACAAAGACAATTTAAGTAATGTTTTCTCAAAAAATTATTTTTTAGCGAAATGATTTTTTTTTTGGTAAAAGCCTAGGCTTATATAATCCGTGAAACTTAATACGTCGCTATGTTTTATGAACTGAACGTTTTATGAACTGTTCGTATCGCCTTTTAAGCCAATTTACATGTGATAATTATTAATGCACAAATAACATCAAAGTTAGTTGTAAATATTCTGACAACACATAGTTGAACGGAACAGCTAGCCGTTTTCGAAGGCCACTAAAAACCTTCATCATCAGCGTTCTTCTGTATTTGGTACACTGTGTGTGGTGTCAGTTGAAGTAGATTTCTGCTTTGTGTACTCAGCCATTATTGCAAATAGAATATGTGAATTGTTTTGATTCATCGTATTCAATTTGCTGAAAGCTTTTTTTTTTTGTAATAAAAATTCAATTTTACCATCTTTTAATTTACAGCAGTCTCACCATAGTCATTTGTTCTTTAATAATTATGCACATGTTAGTTAATTTGCTTATTTTTTGTTCTACTTAAGACACACTTTTTTGGTTTGTTACTAATAAGTATATTTATATAATTTTTGCCACAGGCCCATGACTATTAATTTTCGTTTCCACTTTTGGTGTACGCAACCCTAAAAACGAAGCAAAAAGCGCTTAAAGTACGTTTACTTTTGACAAACATTTGCCCAAAAATGCACCACCACTAAATACTAATGAATAATTTTTTGTTTCAGACACAGTAAACACGTGATTGCACCAAAAAGGATTTATTTAGTATTTAGTCGTTACATTTTATTAACACAAATATTTACCTAGTGTGAGCATACCTTTAGATTGGCTTTCAAATCTTTTTATTTGTCTTACAAAAGACTTGCACGCATACAAAATTTCTTGAATATTTTTTCCCTAAGCAGTAAAAATAAAAAAAACACACACACTTTAAACCTTTTTCCACTTTCTTGCATCACTATGTATTAAACCTCAAAAATTGTTTTGAGAATCTTTCAAAATCTCTGCCATTTTTACCCACAAACATCTACATCTTGAATAGAAACAAAATCCTTTAGTTGCCATCAAATCCAAAACAACAGCAACAATAACAACAGCAACAGCTATGGAAACGTGTAAAAAGAAAGGGATAAAATTGTTATAAGAAAACCTTAAAAGAACATACAAATAAATAGAATTTTTTTTGGCAACAAGAACAACAACAACAACAACAAAAATAACGATTGTATTCAAACTAAAGTAGCAAACAATTTACCACTGAATGTAACATGTAAACACCATTTAAAATACTTTCAACTTTTTGTCATCTCTCTTTTTACATGTTCTAACAATTGCGTTTTGCTGCTTCCATTAACTTCTCGTACTCTTTTGTTTGTTTAAGTTTCATATTTGGTTTTCTAGATAAAATGTTTCAGTTATTTATATCTTATATTAGATGTTTGTAGTGGTGTAGTTGAAAGATTCTTACAAGAAATACAAATAATGTTATAATATGAAAGGAAAGTTTCTCTTTAGCTACTAGCAGCCAGCATCTTTCATTTGTTAATTTCATAGTTATCTTACACTTTTATGTTGTTAAGTTTGGCTTTAGCTGCTTTGAATGCTGATATTCAAAATTGTATGAAAGATTATGTAAAGGATATGAAGTTTTCATTTGTTAGAGTACAAGTAGAATAAGTTTGAAACTTTGTTTTTCTTTTTGGAAACACATGCATTTTACAAGGTTGACTGATATTAAGATATACTTGACCTTCTACGAGACACTAGCACTTATCTAGTGTGTGAAAATGAAGTTTTGAGAAAAACGCATTTAAAAAAATACAATTTTTATGTTTTTCTCATTTTTATCGATTTTGATACACATCCGTTTTTTGACACACTAGGTCCCTTTTCTCAGAGAACGTCACATATGCTGGATTTCGAATCATTTGTATCATATACACTTTATATTTTTAACCGACTTCAGGAAAAAAGGAGTAGTAAATAAATACGTCTATTTCTTAAATTTTTTCGGCTATGTTACTTCATCCGTACATTTTAAACCGATTATAAAAATTATTATTTTTTTGTCCGAGAGGGTTGTAATTTCCATTTACTGGACACACCCAGTAAAAGTGTTATTTTATAATACTTTACCTATTCCATTGTTGCGAAACTTAACCAACACATTAGGCTCTCGAAAAAACACAATTTCGAAGTAATAAAAAATTGGCGGAGCCACGCCCAATTAAACTTAATATTAAATTTCACATGCTTCTATTCAACCGATTCGTGCGCAACTTGGCACACAGCCTTAGCTTAGAAAAAATACACAATCTTGCGTTAAAAAAGTGGGCGGAGCCACGCCCAACAAAAATTATTATTTTATTTCACATGCTTCTATTTAACTCAATTTTAAGAAACTTGGCACACAGCGTGGGCTTAAAAAAATACACAATCGTGCATTAGAAAAAGTGGGCGGAGCTACGCCCATTAAAGATAAATATTATAGTTCATGTGCTTCTGCTCATTAGATTTTTATGGAACTTGGTACACACCTAGAACTCTTAAAAATACACAATCATGCCTTAAAAAAAGTGGGCGGAGTTATGCTCATTAACATTTTATATTATATTTCACGTGCTTCTGCTCTTTCGATTTTTATGGAACTTGGCGCACACCTAGAGATTTAACAAAGAAACAATCTTGCGTTTGAAAAACTGGGCTGGGCTACGCCCATTAAAGTTGAATATTATATTTCATGTGCTTCTGCTCATTCGATTTTTACGAAACTTGGCACACACCTTAAGCACTGAAAAATACTTAATTTAATATTTTAGAAAGTGGGTGGGTCTAGCCCATGATAGGTTAGTATTTAATTATAGAAACTTTTACTTATTCGACTCCCACAAAACTTGGCAGAGTTTCGGCTCTTATAATGACTTAGTTTTGTGTTTTAGGAAGTGGGCGGGGCCATGCCCATCGAAGTATTATATTATATTTCACATGCTTCTACTTTATTGATTTTTACGAAACTTGGCATTCACCTTAAGCTCTGAAAAATACTTAATCTTATGTTAAAAAAAGTGGGGCGGGGCTACGCCCATGTAAGGTTAGTATTTAATTATATATACTTTTACTTATTCGATTCCTACGAAACTTGGCAGAGTTTCGCATCTTGGAATGACATAATTTTGTCATTGGCCCACTCTAAGGAAGTGGGCGGGACCATGCCCATTAAATGTTAGTACTATATTTCACGTGGTTCAGCCTGACTAAATTTTACGAAACATGGAGCATACACCTTGAGTTGTGAAAATGACGCGATGTTGAATTTAGAAAAGTGGGCGGACACTAATACTTTACAAACTAGGCATGACCATAAAATATTACTTACAAAAATCAAGCCGACTTCAAAAACCAGCACTAAGAAGTTAAAAATAATTTAGATTCAAGAGTAGATTTTGCAAATACAAAAGATTTTTTCGTTTTGAAATTTGTATGGAAAAAATATTTTTTAAACGAATTTTCGTTATTTTTCATACAAAATTTGAAACGTCAGTATCAGTTAAATGAAATAGTTTTATATTTGTTATTAGTAGTGATATACAAAGTCGTTGACTATAGCAATGATAACTAAACTCACAAAGATATAATTAAATATAGAATCTATTTCGTCAATTACATCTAGCATGATTTAATTCTTTTAGTTCAATATGCTACAGCATGAATGCATTTATTTAAAGGCATGCAATAGCTAAAGTAGGTGTCAGATGTCATCCAAAGCTCAGACGGCACTTGATACATTCTTAATTTTCTTATTTTTTTTTTGTTTTTGGGTGACATCTGACACCTCCTTTATTTATTGCATGCCTGTAAGTCAGTGCATTCACGCTATGGCGTATTGATTTAAAAGAATAAAATCATGGTACACATTATCAAACATTAAGTTTTTTTTGGATTAAACTTTATTTTCAAAATAAATTTTCAACAAGTTCTATCGGAGTTAAAAAGCATATCAAAATAATAACTGCATATGCAGTACCAGAACTTTAATTCTCGTATTCTTTTTCATGAAACTTTCATATTAAAAAATTCGCTTATAATAACTGATATCCGCTGAAGTGGACAAACACTCCGTCAGCAAGAAAGTATGGTGGGACAACAAAGTTCAGAGTTTCCCCAAACAGTCTTAATGGTAAAGTAAGAAAATAAAAAAACATTATGATTATTGAGTTCTTGTTTCAACTTTGATATTTGTTGAGCTTCTCATTTCTATAAATGAAAGTTTAACATAAGAAATCTAGTTCTTCTAAGAAGTTTTTAGCTAAAAAGATTCCCTGATATCTGCATTAGCAACAAGTACAATAAACTAGGATCCAGTGTAACCCGTCAATAATCAATTTTATTGTATTTATAACAAAAAAAATACTTTACTGAATAAGTAAAATAATAATTTGGGATTATAAGTGCGTTCAAAAATTTCAAACTTAATGATAACAATTCCCAAAAAACCCCAACAATTTTTTAATTTGTACTGCCAAAGAAAAAGCCCAAAGAAAAATAAATTATTCCCTGCATTACAATTTGTTTTGGTTTTTATTATAACGAACTGAATTAAAAATAAGTTTTTGCTTAAAATAATTTTTTTCGTGATCGTAAAATTAAGACATAATTTCTCAAATGTGTGGGTCATAGCATAACTAATTTAATTCTTTTTATTATTTTTATCTCTGTGTCTGAAAGTTTATGTTAAAAATTTAAAATTTTTAAGTCATATGCATAATTTTTTTTTTTCATAATAAAAAAATTTTGTTGAGGGGTTCTAAAGCTTCAGCAAGACAACAAAATCCTTATTGTGATTAGGAAAATAAAAGAAAAATATTTCCAAGTTTATTGTTCATAAACTTTAGTATAAATTAACTTTTTTAGACTGACACTACGTCGCAGTCATCTTTAGTTCCATAAAATTTAGGCAAAAAATTAATGTTTTTTCTCCTGCTGATTAGACATAAGAAATATTTAAATTATGAGGCCAAATAATATATAAATTTATGTTATAGTATGTTTAATATAAAGATTATTGTGGCTAAAGGTAAAGCATGAGTTCCCTTATAAAATTTGCTTTAATATAAAAAAAAAACTAATTTCTAGCACCTGCTTGTAGAGGAAAAATACAAGAATAAAACATGATTGGAATTGCCAAAAATTGCAAATGCCAAGTACCAGAATACAACTTTTTTCTTACATTAAAAATAAATAAACTCTCAACAGTTTTTTATTATTAGTAAAAGTATAATAAACATTTTTTATCTAAAGTGTAGGCTAAGCATGTCAAAAAGTAAAATATATATTTTAAACTATAAATATAGACCGATACCTGCACCTAGATTCCACAACTTTTTGCGAACCGAAAATCGTAGTATATAGCGACATATTCATTAGCTGGCGGTAACGATAATGTGTTTCCGTAAGTTATTCTTAAGATAGTCTCCAAGTTTATCTTACCCACATATTAAAGTCAATATTATGTGCTATCACTGTATATAAAATGTGTAAATAAGCGAAAAGCTCAAAGAATAATACAGAAAAACACAATGAATTTGATATTGTCACTTAGTTTTTTTTTTCTCCAACCGACAGCGAATATCGCTAAAATATGTTACTGAATAGCAAGATCGATACACTTGCCTTATATTTATTATAGCGATACGATTATCGTAACAAAAGTTACTGAATCCAGGTACTGGTTTTTTTGCGTTTTTTTCCTCTTGGCGATTTTTTGTTTTTGGATTTTTGACACCCGTTTATAGCTATGCTACTTGGCTATATAAAACAAACTTAATGTGTAATAACAATATTTCAAAAGGTTTCAATTTTTTCCATTATTTTATTTTCTAGCGGCGTACGATTAAATTAATTAATGTATGTGGCCAGCCTACAGCTGATCGGCTATGTTCTCTGATTTGTGCTCATATGCAACCAACAATACAAAACAAATTGAGCAATCCTTTTCATTGTTTTTGTTTGGTTTTCGCTTCACTCACTTCAAAGAACGAAAAAAAGAACAAAATCAAACAAGTTGTTTCGTTTATTTTCGTACTTTAGTTTTAAGTACAAGGTACAAGTACAAATTTATAAGTGTAGTGGTGTCGATTATCTCTATTACGTAAAATCATATTCTAGCTTCTGTGTCGTGACCATAAATAGCATAGCTATAACAAGTGTCCGCACAGAATCCTTCATGCGGTAGTCAAAGTTGCACTTTACTGAATTTTTCTTTTTAAAACAATCGCAACAAATGAAGAAAAATAAGTATTCCAATCAGCCAACCCACTTTTAGCGAGACTAATGAACAAAAGTTTATTTTTATGTAGCCTAAATTATGAAAGTGGTCTAAGTCATATATTTCTTTGGTCGAGATATGTAGTAGATTTCATTTGAATAATTTGAAAAATATTTTAATATTATGAAAAATTTAATTTAGAGTTGTACTCTTGACAATTTATATAATTTTTTATGCTTAGGGCCTAATTCATAAAAAATATTTTAGTTTTTTAAAAGGTTTATTAATCAAATTTCCATAGAAAATTTGTATAATAAAAATCTTTTATAAAACAGAAAAAACAATTTTTTCTCTATCTCTCTCTGTCTTTGTACACACAACGACCAATCTTATTAAATATAATTGAAGAACTCGCTGAGTAAATTCGTCGTTATTGTGCTTCACACAACAAATTTACGCAGCGAACTCTTATCGACAAATTCGTCGTTCGTCCCAGTTGTGTTCCAGGCATGAGGCAGTTAATATTTAGTTATGGCGTTTTAGCAATTTTTGGAGGTTTTTGGCAATAATTTTTTTTTACAAAACATTTTTTAGTTTTAGCTTGTTTTAGTTTTGGCGTTTTTTTTTGTTTTGGCGATTTTTTGTTTGTTTTTTTTGCGTTTTTTCAGATTTGGCGTTTTTTATTTTTGGCAACTTTTCTACTTTTGTTGATTTTTTTTTGCATTTTAGCGATTTATTTTATTATTGGTGATACTTTTAATTGAAGCGATTTTTTTCATTTAAGCGATTTCTCTTTTTGTAAAACAAATAAATTTCCAAAATTCGTATT
Source organism: Tachina lurida (assembly GCA_944452675.1). Lineage (NCBI taxonomy): Eukaryota > Metazoa > Arthropoda > Insecta > Diptera > Tachinidae > Tachina > Tachina lurida. Next base: position 23,162,148 of record OX101752.1, read on the forward strand.
AGTGAAAATATTTGCAAAATCAACTAAATCTATTAAATTTAAAGCATTCCGATGCTGTCTAAAATAAAATATTGAAAAGCAAATAGTACTAAAATTTATTTAAGCACCCCAGAAATATCCTGCCGGCTTAAGGTCTTCTATCCGCTTTCTTTCAGTAGCTTTTCTTGTACTTCACAGTTTATTATTATTAGCATTATTATTAATATGATATTCAAAATATTTTGCTTTAAAATAAAACAAACAAATCATACTCACTATATATATCTAATATAATTTTATGAAACATCTCAGCTGTGAAACAAAAAGCTTTGAGCTCTTTCTGTCATAAATAAATTTATGACTGCATATTTCTTGAGCAGCCAGCGAGACCTTCAACCTCATAAAACGCGCATATGTTTTATTCACTTACACACAAAATTTTTCATGCCTAAACTTCAAATTACCAGAGAGCAGAGGGTAAAAAAGAAAAATCATTCTTGAACTTTACTTCCTTTTTTCCTTTTACGTCTGGAAGGTTATGTGCCGCAAACGTGTAAGTGATAAATATTACAAAACCAGAAATGTTTATGCTCCATGGAGAATTTAAATGTTCTTTATTTATCATATAATAAAAAAATATATGTATAATAATAAAATAAAATACATTTATAAAATAAATATCTAAATCTGTAGAGCCCCTGAATAATTTCTCAGCCTTTAGACAAATCTCATGTAGCCTAGAAGCCACAGCACGTACATCAAGACCAAAGGTCAATTTCTTAGTGTGCGATTTCGTTTCGCTACTAATAATATTTTTCTTTTATTTGCATTCTATGCTCTTTTCATATTTTTGTAATACTAAACACGTGCGAGAGTACGCAACTTCGTTCTGCCAAAGGTACATATACACCAGTGTTATAAATTTTTGGCAATAAGGAAAAAGTGTCTAAGTCATATTTTGCTGTTTTGTAGAGGAGCACTTTTAAAGTTTCAAAACCATGTTCGTATTAAAACATGATTGATTAAAACACTGACAAAAGTGAAAAAAGCAAAACCTAAAAAAATCGCCAAGAAGCGAAAAAAATTAGTAAAACGAAAAAAAGCGCAAAAACTAACAAAATATTAAAAAGAAGACAACTGGCTTAGGACACCCGGTTATAGCTATGCTGCTTAGCTATAATGCAGCAATAACATTACGTTATATGATGATGTCAAATTCGCCGCAAATATTTCAAAATATTAAATATAACAAAAAATATTTTGTGCAAAAACAATACAAAAACAAATTGAGCAATCCTGCTCGATTATTTTCGTCACGAAAATCACATGCTATATTCAGTGTCGTGACATAAATAGCATAGCTATAATAAGTCTTCGTATGGAATCCTTCGTGTGCGAGTCAAAGTCGCACTTTAATAAATATTTTATTTTTAAAGCAATCCCCACAAATGAATATAAATAAGTATTCAAGTCGTTCAAGCCATTTTTAGCGAGACTAACGAAAAATGGTTTATTTTTATGTACCCTTAATTATGAAAGTGGTCTAAGTCAACATTATTTTGCTCGAGATATTTAGCAGATTAGATTTTAGCAAATAAAAAAATATTTCAATAATATGGAATAATTTAATTAAGAGTTGTACTAGTCTGATTAATATAAATTTATTTAATATTTATTAAAAATTTATTGTAGTTTTTTTTTTAATATATATTTAATATTTCGGAGCAAAAATGCATATGACTTTCGTAATTTAAAATAATAATATTCTTACAGAACTAAAGTAATTCCTAGTCGTTTTGTACTCTGAATAACACATCTATACAGCAACATATATACTTCCAGGTAGCTGTAGACTACTCAATATTATTGTGTACTTCATTGCTAGCCCTATTTCTTCAGTAATTAACTATTCGTCGACATCCATCTAGTACAATACTAAAAAGTTATTTTGTGCTACAGACTAAGGTCTCTCACTCTCTCTCATTCCCTAAGGTCTTGAAAATAATATGAGCTTGTTAATAGCATTAACTTGTTTCCCACAATGGGTTGAACAACTCAAATGTTTAAGTTTGTTTGTTATGATATTGAAGTGATGTCGAAAAATATTACAGAATAATTGGAATTATTATTTTCGCTTTGCTGCACACTATTCAACTTTTTGCACAATATTGTATGAGTTAGGGCTTTGCCTTACTAAGGTAACGATATATAAAAGCTTAAACAAATTACACGATAATGTTTAATTTGTTAAGTGGTCAAAAATTCTTATTGTACAATAAGTCTTCTAATTTTTTGACCTCTTTTTATTATAATTTTCTCTGATTTTATTAAGCTTAAGGTCTCTAGATTTTGTTATTAGATTTTCTATATATTTCGATATTTCGCCACTCCTTTGTTTTAGTTTAATAAAATCAGAGAAAATTTTTATTATACCACATTCTTAATAAATTACAAAATATTGCCTTTTGCACAATATAAAACAAAAGACACTTGATTTTAAACAATATATTGTGCTAGCTACAAATATAATACATACAAACACAATTTTATTTTATTGCCCAATAACAATGTGATTTATTGTGCAATATAAAACAAAAGAGACTTGATTTTAAACAATATATTATGCTCGCTACTAAAGCAGCCCACCCACTTGCAATGTAGTTATGCAATTTTTTGTATTGTACAATAATGTGTATGTCATATTCGAAGGTGGCACAATATATTGGCAAATATCAAAAGACTTATGAGTTTTATGGTACAAATAACACAATTGTTTAATGCGGTGACAATGTTGTCCAATATTGTTTACTTTTTCACTGTCAGGAAAATTGGGCAATATTTTCTTTGAAAATATTGTGCCATTTATTGCATTGTGTAGGTCAAAACGACAATAATATGTACAACAACGTATGCAATAATATTGTATAATGGATGGGCCGCTTTATAAAATACATGCAAAAACAATTTTTTTATTGCGCAATATCAATTACTGCACAATATTAATTATTGCACAATAATATTGCAAATTTATGGATTTCCTTAATTTGAAATGCTTATACAATATACTTTGAAAACTTCACCATATAAATTATTAGTAAATTAAGCGCATAAACAAATGTGTTTTAATCTAATCTGAAATTTCCAGATACTCATTTTCTTTGCAATAAATTTACTGTCATTCAAAACCCCTGCTGCTGTTTGTCAGACATCAATTTGTTATTTTTCAATTTGTCAAATCTCTACAACACATGCATAAATAAGATTAAAAATGTATTTTGCATATGTTAAACAAACCTTGAAATGTTAAACATATGCTCTTAAGTCCTTAAAAAAATATCTAAATTGAAAAATAAAAAAATCAAATGCTTCAAATATCTTGCAAAAGCTTTTGCTAAATGTTTTCTTAAAAAAGGGTTACATACATACAAACTTATGTGTGTGTGTGCGTTCGTACATATGTGTGTATGTATATGTAGGAAACACTTATTTCAAACAACTTACTTTCACTAAATTTGCTACGTTAATATGCATGTTCCGGCTAGATAAAAAGTTCCTTTAACTTAACTCACAAGTGGAGCTTCTTTTACAGTAGTTTTGTTTTATATGCTTTTATAGGGCTGTTTTGCTCATATATTTTATATCTAAACTACATGCTGCACAAAAGAAAAATCTTGAACAAGAAAATATATTTAAAATTAGATACACATACTCTAAAAACATGTTACTTACACACACACAAGTGTAATCTTTGCATAAAACTATTATTAAGATACTTTTAGCTTCACGTTTATTTTCTTCCTTAAACTTTCCTTAGTTTTCTCGTAAGTTTTCGAGTGCAACTTATGTTCAAAATGTTTCAAACGTTTAAATGAGTGTGTGTGTGTGTGGGTTTGCTGTGTATGTGTGCGTGTGTGAGTTTTTTTCCATGTTTTATTTCTTTCTCATGAACACGTATGTATAGTTTGGTATGTGTTATGTTAGACCAATTTTACGGTAAATTCAACATGGCGTCTTTTAGTCTCTTACACGAGGTTAATAAAATTTTATTTTTTTTTTTGTTGGAAATATTTTGTTCAGCAGTTTATCTTTTATTTTACCTTAAGTTATCTTCAAAGCAACTTTTGCCTCATCTCTCGGAATAGTTTTTTGTTTCCACCACTCTTACTTATATATGAGAGAAAAGCTGATTTTTTTAGCTTTAGCAATTCTTAGCTTTTTTCATATCAAAATTTTATAACTACTCTTTTCTTAAGTTTTATGGCTTTAAATCAGCCACAGCAAATGGGAGATTTTTTTTAGGTAGCTTTTGTGTGTATTAAAATTGAAGCAACATATTTTCTTTTAAAAATTATATGAATTAAAAAATATTAATGTGTGTATATTTATTAGAGCGACTCACGGAAAATAAGTTTTTATTTTCCCTCTCAGATTTTAGTTCGGTCTTTTTAATGCGAATTACCAAACTATTTGAGGAGTCTAGAGATCACCGTTCGTGAGCTGGACCGTTGTTAAAAAGGTAGATTTTTGCAAATATTCGTATTTTCTACCAACAAACGATATTAAAGGCATAACCACAACAACATTAATGTTACACCTTTTACTTATTAAGAAATCCACAAATAAAATAATACATAAGGCAATGTAACCGCCACACATAAAAAACAACAACTGTATTGCTTCTTCGTGCTCTATTGTTAACATAACATATACACAAATCAACAGAACGAATTGTAACATGACCTAATAACATGATCGAACACTAGATAAGAGGCGGTTAAATCTGCTGTTACCTTCAGAGGCTTGCTAACATTCTCCTGTTAGCTTAATGTTAAGTACAGAAAGAGAGATACACATACATACTTATGTCCAGCGTGACCATATTAGCTTATTTTGAGCTAAATTTAGCTTATTTATTTCAGATTTAGCTTTAAAATTTTCATTTAGCTCTTAGCTTATTTTTTAGCTTTTTTAAAAAACTAATTTAGCTTTTTTAGCCTTTTTTTAGTCTAAATTGCGTGTTCTCTAAAAATATATTAAAGACATAAACACCTTATAAAAATTATAGTCTTTTAACATTGTAAAATAGTTTACAAAAAATACAAAATGTAAATTGTACAACAATTTTATAACAGAAATGGAAAGTTGAAAAGTAGTAGATAATGGCAGAATGGTTAGAATTACAATGGAAAAAGTTAAATTCATATTAGTGGTCAAAACACTTTTTGAGTTTTTTGGGTATAAAATTATTTGACTTGAGTTGAACGTTCATTCAGCGGCATCAATTAACTTAAAACATAAACTTGAAATAGCCTTAATCCTGGATAACACTATGTACCGATTTTCGTCGGGCCACCTCAATAAAGTCATAAGAAGGGAAACCGCAAATATGCAATTGCATGTTTTTTCTTGTATCACGTATTAATGCGGGACAAGATATTTATCCGTTTCCGAACTTTTAATGAATTTTGGCATCGATTTGTTAGTGCATATTTTACCCTTTAAAGCATGTTTATGCATATATCAGTTTTACACGCATAATTTTAGCATATTTTCGAATTTTTAGAGCATAATTTACGCTTTTAGGGCATATTTTGATACTTTATAGAATTTATTTTATTTCAACCCGCTTGGCACCACCATCTTTTTAAAAACAGCACCCCATTCCGAAAAAAATTATATGAAATTTTTTTTCTAGCAACTCATTAAAATTTAATTTTTTAAATAAAAATTTAAGTTTAAAAAAAACTTTTTTCCCGCGCTATCTGGGTTCATTTTCTTACAAATTAAGGGATTGGTCCACATTTTTATTTTTATTTTTCGACATCTAAATCTCTGTTCCAATATTCCATGTACGGTATACATTTTTTTATATACGAGTATTATTGGAAATTATTGAGCTTAATAAACACGTGTCTAAATCAAAAGATTTCTCATTAGTACATACTGGTTACGCTTTTTTGGGCAAATGTTTGTCAAGTGTGACCGTACCTTTAATTATGTTTCCTTTTTTTGCTTATTTATTTATTTTTTTCTTATTTTATATGCAAATGTTGAATTTTTGATTAAAAAATATATTTTCATTTACAAATAAACCAATTTATTCTAGTTTTAAGAGCATATTTTTTGACTTTTAAGTGCATATTTACAAGTTTTTAGTGCATATTGAATGCGCATAAAACACTTTTTTTAGAGCATATTTTTGGTTTCCCTGGTCATAAGTAATAAGCCAAAATGGCATTATTACTCAATTAATTCTGGAATAAGTCTATATGGGCTTATTACCAATTAGAGATCGACCGAAGGCGTTTTATTTTGGCCGAAGCCGAAGTCGAATTTCGGCTAAAATCCTAAACTTCAGCCAAAACCGAAGCCGAAGCCGAATGTCTTTTTAAATTTTAAAAATCATACTTACGTTTTATAAGAATTTAAAAAAAAGTTGGCTTTTTTGAGATCACTGAAACAGCTGTAATGTCTATTGGATACATAACAAGAAAAATAAAACTATTTTGCAATTTCTAGTGCTTTTTCATATGATCACTCACAAGAACGTCCAAGTAAAAGAAAATAGAAAGCAACAGGGTTGTATTTCAAAGCAATCCTTTCAAAACGGTAAACACAATAGAAACTGTCTGCGAGCAACGACCAAACATAATTTTATTTTTCAAGCTTGGAATGAAAAATATTCGGCTTCGGCTAATCGGCCGATTTTTGCCATAGGCCGAATGTTGGCCGATTACCAATTTTTGGACGAAGGCCGAAGCCGATTAATCGGTCGAACTCTATTACCAATGCAGTGTGGCGCAATTATGTCCTTGTTTTTCAATTAGCCGATAAATTAGAGCAAATTTAGCTCTTTACTTATGACTTTATTTCAATGATCTGACGAAACTCGGTACATTGTGCCGATAGTGTGATCCATGCTTTACCTTAAATAGCATAATGCACTTAAAAAAACTTTCGTATTTTAGTATAAACGTTTTTACATTTTTGAAAAGTTTTTAAGATTATTTTGGGGAAGTTTTTGTTTTGTTCTTCATTAAATCTAAAATATAATAATTGATAAATAATTTCATTAAACAAATATTCAATGTGTATAATAAAAAAATACCTATGTTTGTGTAATATTTAATGTTAGTTTAGCAATAAGAAACTATTGAAAAGTGATCAAAGAAGTAGAAAAAAGTTTAGCTTTATTTTCTGGCCTAAAATTTAACTTTTTAGCTTATTTTAGCTTTTTTTCAAACGTGATTTAGCTTAATGTTATTTTAAAATCTGGTCACACTGCTTATGTCTACTAAGTGTAAACAAAAGCAAAATTAACATCCGGAATACTGTTGCCAGATTTGCAGATTTCTCTGCATTTTGCTGATTTTTCATTGTAATTATAAAGTGAGATTTGCAGATTTTCACTGCCAAATAGCAGATTTTCTGAAATGCTTGCGAAACATCAATATTTATTGTTTTCTTTACTCCGTAAAAGAAATAACCATGGTGTTATTGTCAGAAACATACACCATTATAACAGTGTTATAATGTTGCACTAAATCCTAAACAGTAACAACTCAAAATTATGAAAATGGTTTTGTTTTTCCATGGTCAGCAAAAATTTCTTTTGCAGCAAAGTCTTCTTGAACAGTTTTTTGCCACTCCTAAACATCTGCGATTTTTTGAGTTGTGACCGTTTATGATTTAGTGTGCGATATCTATGTATGTATACTACTTTGCACAGGCGTTTTTATCGTTGCAGATTTTTGCCGATTTTTTTAAATTCTTTTTCAGATATTTTAAAAAATGTTTGTAGATTTTTGGTAAAATTTTCGGGGATCAGTGATCGTGGAATATCAGAGAATTTTTTTCAACTCAATTCCTTATCAGCACATAAGTGGTAAAACTATATTAATTATTTATAATTAAATATTAATTATTAATTATTGATTTGTTTTATTAAATTATTTAATTACTCTCTTAACTTGTTATATTTTGTTCTCTGCAAAAAATATTTTCTAGCCTTATTTTTTTTGAGCACAAAAAGGTTGCGTACTCCACTTTTATAACACCAGAACAGCAACAAAAAAAATTTAGACTTACACTACTTTTGCGCTGATGGACTCATTTGTATATAACATACAGCTCATTTACTCAAACAACGTCATAACTCAAAAAACCAGTTTGCCTGAAAACGCATTTGAAGTTTTCAATTTACACAAAACCTAATGGTAAATGGAAATTTTATTTGTGTGCAATTTTGCACAACATGAAGAACGATATGAAGATTAGTTCTGCATGATTAACTTAAAAACTCCATTTTTTAGGGTTCCATACACCAAAGGTATTTTCGCTACGATGTCCGTCTGTCCATCTGTCCGTCTGTCCGTCTATCTCTCACAGGCTATTTTCTCGAGAACCGTACGAGGTACGGACCTGAAATTTGGACAGAGTGTGTAGACCTTTGGCCACTACAACAACAAATACTTGAGAGTTAAACATTAAAGGGTGTTCCAAATCGAGCAACGGATAATGTTAAAATCCCATGTAATATACATACAATTGTATGTTTGTATGTATGTATATACACTTGAAATTTGTAAGATTAGTATATTTTTATTATACAGACTACAACAATTAGGACTAAAATTTAGAAAAATTTAAATTAAAGGGTGTTCCATCAGTTAGTGCAACTTTGACTATGTAATTTTGACAACTTGCTGTATCTTGGAGACCGTAAGAGCAAAACTCTTGAAATTTTCAAAAACGGTAAAACTAAAAAATCAAAAAATTTTAAAATTTTCAAACCGAAAAAAAAATCGCCGAAAACCAAAAAAAATCGCCAAAACGAAAAAAAGCGCCAAAATAAAAAAAATTCTAGAGCTAAAATAAATCGCGAAAAACCGAAAAAACCGCCAAAATAAAAAAAAAACGCTAAGGTGAAAAAACGCCAAAATGAAAAAAAATCCCAAAACAGAAAAAAAATCGCCAAAATGAAAAAAATCGGCAAAATGAAAAAAAAATCGCCAAGATGAGAAAAAAGCGACAAAACTAAAGAAAAATCGTTTAAACTGAAAAAAAAACGTCAAAAACGTCAAAACGTCAAAAATGCTTAAAACCGAATGTATGGAACCCTTTGCGCGCGAGTCAAAGTCGCTCTTTACTGAATTTATTTTTAATTATGGCATTCTTTGGTTAAACGAGCGATATGTGTTTAAGGTATTAATTATTTTTTAAAATAGTAATTAATTTAACATTGCGTATTTTAAACACGCTTGATAACAGTGTTGAGTAATAATTTTTATTTCTTAAGATTCAACAGCGCTCCTCACTCTAAGCATTCAAATAAATTTTTTTATTTAAAACCTCTGAAAAAAATCACCTTATATAATTAAATATAAGAAAGCTAAAGGAATAAACGGAAAAGTCTTTTGGTCTCCTTTAGGTTGTCATGTAATTTTATGTATAATATATTATACATATAAGAAAATCTAAGCTGTTGCTCGTATACAGGTTTCTTATTTCGTTGCGTACTTATTTATTTCTTGCTTAAGTTTTCTTTCATCTTTATGTAACTACCTTAACATTTTTTTTACTGTCTTCGTTGTCTCATTTTGCGTGGAAGTTTGTGTTTTCTTTAATATTTTTAATAGAAAAAATTTCAATTTACTTAAGCAGTTTTACGCTTGAACGCCATATTATATTGTAAAATGTTAATAGGAGCAACATTTATGTGCACACTAGTAACATACTCGCATATGCAAGGATAAACCGTTTAGCGTGTGTGTGTGTGTGTGCACGCTATGAAAACTTACAAACACATACTAAAGCTCACGCAAGGAAGCAAAGGAATATTGAAATTTTGTAGTGGTATTGCAGTTAAAAAGGGAAAGACACAGAACCGCAAACTTTTAACTACAAATTGAATTAATTCTATGGCAACCCTTTTAAACTTAAATCTAAACTTGATTATTTTTATTATTAAGTTTCTTTTCGTATTTATTTTTTTATTATTGAAAAAGGAAAAAACAGTCATTAATGTTTATTTTTTAATAATAAAAAAAATGAAAGCAATTACTTTGGACATAAAAATATATGAGCAAAGGTATGAGGGAAATCGTAGCGATTTAAAATCGTACGCCTTCCAGTGTTAAAATTTTTCCAAAAGAAACTTTTTTTAATTTGAATTTTGTATCCTTTTTTGAGATAAAGATTTAAAAAAAAACTTTAATACATTGTAGATAACTTCAAAAAAAAAAAGTTTCCTTAAATGAAAAAAAAAAAATTATGCACAATTTCAACAAATTAATAAAAAGATTATGGAGTATAAAGGTTTAAAATTTTGTCATCCCTAAATTGGTAAAATTAAGCTCTAATAGTCTCAATCACGTCACCAAAGTAATATTTAACAAAACACTCAAGTTTATTTTTGTTTTCAATATAAATAGACATAAGAAATGTTTTGCTTGTCTGCTATAAACCAGCAGTAAAAGAACGTTTTTAAAAAATTTGAGGCATACTTTTAGGAGCACCAAATTTTAATATACAGACTTGAACAGCGTTGCCGTTTTGGTTACTTTTAACCAAAATTGGTTAATTTTTTCGACACAAAAATAACATTTTTATATAATAATATTTAATTTGCATAAAATATCACATGGTTGAATAAATTTTGGTGACTAAAAAACATATGGATGTGGCTTGCAACTTTAACAGATAGTAAAGAAAAAAAATTGTATCCCAATAGAAATTGGTTAGATTTTCTAAAAGTTTCCAAGCATACAAATTATCAAACAAAAATGTTTTGGTGATTTGATTAGATTTGCTTTTGTGGCCATAGCCACACAGCTCGGCTATTTCTGTCAAAACTTGATTTATCTATCCAGTCATGTGTTTGTATAAATTACATTTTATTTGTATAACTTAGAACTTTTTAAGCTAATTTAGCTTTATCACCCTGTATTACTCCCTAGTTGGAAGTTGCAGTGATTTCAATGCTACATATACAAAAAAAAATAATGATAACACATTTCTTTGATTAAGTTGACTTAAGCGATTAATCCATTTAGCCACAAACATATTTCCAAATGAAGTATAAATAAAACAGTACATATCTTATATATAAATATATAAATAAGCCACAAATTTTTTTGTCGTACACTTTAACACAAAACATATTTTTGTGTAGATATGCACAATGTTAAATTTTTTTTTCCATTTTCTTGCCTCAATTTAAAACTATCAAGTATCTATTAATTTAAAAACTTTACTGCATTTCAAATATGATTTGTGTTTATAAAGAGTAAATGAGAAATGTGTATTTTTTTTAAATTAGTATAGGTAATAACAGAGTTTGTTGCCGGCGCTTTCAAGAGTTGTTGTATGTGAACCAAGTCTTATATATTCATAAGGAAAAAAATTTTTAGCATACTTTTAGGAGTAAAAAAAATTTGTAGCTACTAAATCATACACAGAGATAAAAAAGTAAAGACAAGAGAAATTTAATTGCTTTTTTAATACGAGTATATTATTTTTTTCTTTATTTTATTTATTTATTTCACATTAAAAAGAATTGCCTTTCGCACGTAAGCTGGTGCAGCCTATAAAACCCTTCAATTATATTATTTTTTTTTCTTTGGTTCAGTTACTCTTTTGTTGAAATTCAAATGAAATTGTTTTGTTCATTACGCTACAATTTCCTATAAATTACTTTCATCTGCTGTAATTAACTTATTTGCAAATTGACCTGTAATCAATTTTTTCTCTTATATCTCTCTCATAATTCATATTGAACAATTAAAATGCTTTAATGCCACACAATATTTTAATCCTTTGCACATCTCATTTGTGCCGTTTGACTTAATGGCAATTTTTAATAAGAAAAGTGCTTACGGCATTAAGAAGAAAATACAAAAAGATTTTAAAGAAAAGAAACTTTTATAATTTGTTAATGTCTATTTTTTTTTAAAAATTTTCATTGCTTTTCAATGGAAATTGTGAGTTTGCGATTTCCTGAAAGACTGATTGAATTTAAATTATAAAAGTTTTAAGTTGAATGCATTTTGCTTTATTTAAATTCCTTATTTCTGTGAAAATCACAAGACAAATTTCCAATATAAAGAGTTTAATGAAAGTAATTAAAGGCAGCAGTCAATTAATAGTTGGTTGTCGAAGTTAATTTTCTCTTTTTTTTAATTTTTAATAAAATTAAAAGGCAGCTTTCAAGATTTGTTTTTTACATTTAAGGTAAACTTTTTGATTAAATATTTAGTTAGACTGCACTAGTAAGTAAATCACAGAATTATCTTTTACTCCTGGTTGAATATATAAAATTAGTTAGATGAGTGAAAACCCAATTGATTTCTTTGTGCTGTTTCCAAGCATCTTAAAAGTTTTTGTCTTTGGCGCAAACGTTTGCATAATATTTTGTTGCTGTTCATGTACTAAATAAAAGTACTGACTGAAAAGATATCGCCTGTACATTTTTTTTTCTTCTATATATCAGCTTATTGCATTTGCATATTAATTGTTTTTTTAATAAAGGTTTGTTTCTTAACACAAATTGGACTACTTGTGGTAAAGGATATAGTATCAGCTTATTTTTTTTCTGTGCTGAGATTATAAAAAATAATTTTATTAAACATTTATAAGTATCCAAGAAATATGGAATATTGCCAAAAGCATCAGTTACTCTTGTTAGAGAAAAGAAAATATTGCTTCCTTTTATTTATTTATATATATATTTTTAACTTGTGTACCTGAGCGATTAAACGCATTTAGCAGTTTCCTACTACAATTTCCTTTTTCCTCTTAGCAGTTACTGCATACAGTTGTTTTGTATGAGTGTGTGCTGAAGTAAAAGAAATCCTTTTTCGAAGGCTAAGAAGGGTGATTTATTTATTCTTGGTATATTTGAAAAATATTTTATTTCATTTTGAATTGTTGCCCTCAAATCAATTGGATCGCCGCTAGGAGCAGGAATATGCTGCAAAATATTTTATATCATTTGCTTCTTAATTTTTTTTTTTTAATACAAATGGTATAATACTAGTATTTTATTTTCGTCTACTACTCTCAATTTATTAAAGATATAACGCTTACATATAATAAGTGAAAATTGAAGCGCTAATGAAAATCGTATATAGACAAGCTTAACCACCAGCAAATAAAATTTCAATTATTACTAAGTGAAAATTTTTATTTTGAAGTGAGAACCTAATAAATGGCATTTTACATAGTTTTGCTAGAAAAGCCTTTAAAATAATAATATAAAATATCATATCCAATTAAACAGCATTTTTATATTCTATTAAATATATAAACACCGAAAAAAAAATAACCTAAACCTTTATTAAAAAAATCAATTAAAAATTTAATTGTATCAATTAAACTTTCCAATCAACTAAATTTCTAAGCAAAAGTTTAATTGTTTCGATTAAATTTTTAATTATATTTTTAATCCCTTAAATTTTTTAATGAAAATTTTAATTTGACTGAACTAAATTTTTAATGAATTATTTGGAAAAGAAATATTTCTCTAACCAATACCTTTAATAAAAAATTTCTGTTAATAGTTTAATTGGGTTAATTAAATTTTTAATAAAATTTGTAATCATTTAAACTTTTGGTAGAAAATTTTAACTGATCTAATTAAATTTTTAATTGGTTATCTACTTGTATTTTTTTTAAATTAAAGTTGTTAGTTGTTGTCAGTATTCATACAACGTCCATATTACAGCTTTTGCTTCATCACTCTAAAGTCTTCTGAAAGTTTCTAAAAAATGCGTTTTTGGCCACAGTCCAAAATGGGTGACATAATAAGCCAACATGTCCCACAGAAAGATCATTATAGTCGGTATCAAAAATTAATTTAATAAATTGCGACTTTGCCTCGTACACGAAGGATTCCTTACAGACAATACAAATGTAAGGCCGACTAAATATTATGGCATTTTGTGACATCGAAATAGTGTGTCCTAGTGGCAATATTTGTAATTTTCGATGTTTTTTTCTGGAAAGAGAAGTAACACTCAGTAACACTTCTACTGTTACTAGGTGTACCTTTAGGAAAAGGATAGTGATGGAGAAGACAGTTTGTGAGGGCAGAGATAAAAGAAAGCTTTATTCTTTTTTTATTTTCCAACTCTGGTTTTTTGCAGGTTTTTTGCAGGTTTTTTTTAATAATGCAGTACTGCAGTGCTTCTGGTGTCAATGAGGCGTATTAAATTTTTTAAGCTGTGTTAAGTAGCCATTTTATTGGTTATTTTTACTTCGCCAATGATTCTGCTACACAATACCGATGAAGGAGAGTGTTCTAACGCTACATTAGATTAGTTTCTGCTGAAGCCGTTGTAGTTCAGTGACCAGTGTTTATGCCTTCATCACTTGAACTTTCCTACAACAACTAATACAAAGGGACACTAATGCATATCAGAAAACTGCGTGGTGTTGTTATTTAATGATTGTCGGATACCTGGGTCGAACCCAGAACCTTCGGTTTTGTAGTCAACCATCTAACTACTGCAGCCAAAGCCAGTAGTGGCATTTCCTTTCATATAAAAAACTTAATGTGAACAACGTTGCATACATTTTAAAAATGACACCACAAAATAACAAGACAAGGAAGGCCAAATGTGTACTCAGCATAATACGATACTATACGAACTTTACCCTATAGAATCGAATATCTTACCTGATCTATAAATGAAAAAAAAAATTAAATACCCAGTAAATCTTTTTTCGGTTTCTTGGCAACTTTTTTAGTTGTGATAATTTTTCTTAGTTTTGACGCTTTTTTTCGTTTATGGGATTTTTTCGGTTTTTTATGTTTCTTAATTTTTGGCGTTTTTTGTTTCGTTTTTGACGATTTTTTCACTTTTTGCGATTTACTTTAGTTTCAGCGATTTTGTTTCGATGTGGAATTTTTTAGTTTTGGCGTTTTTATTCGGGCTTTGACGATTTTTTCGTTTTTAAAGATTTTTTTTTTGGGTTTTGTAATTTTTCTCTTACGGTTTCCAAAATGCAGAAGTTGTCAAAATTATATAGTCAAAATAATTATAACTGACAGAATACCCTTTAATTTTGATTTTTAAAATTTCTGTGTCAATTGGTATAGTCTGGAAAAGAATTGACCAACTTTGACATTTTCAAGTGTCTATGTATAATTTTCCATATATAACATTAGGATTTCTACATTTTTGGTTGCTCGCTTTATTTTGAACTTTCATATATTTGTTGTTGTAGTGGCCAAAGTTTTACATATTCTATGAAAATTTTTGCTAGGTAGCTCTTGTGGTTCTCGAGAAAACGTCCTGTGACAGAGAGACGGGCAAACGGACTGCCTAATGCAGCGAAAACAACCTAAATAAATTCAGTAAAGCGCGACTTTGACTCGCGCACGAAGTGTTCCGTACGTTGGGCTTTGAGCATGTTTTTAATATGGCGTTTTTTTTTGCGTTTTTGACGTTTTTTCAGTTGAAATATTTTTTTTTGTTTTTTTTCTCGTTTTGGCGTTTTTTTTTCAGTTTTTGGCGTTTTTTTACCATTTTGGCGATTTTTTTTTATATTGGTGATTTTTTTCATTTCGGCGATTGTTTTTCTTTTTGGCGATTTTTTTCATTTCGGCGATTTTTTTAATTTTGGCGATTTTTTATCATTTTGGCGATTTTTTTAATTTTGGCGATTTTCCGGTTTTTTACGATTTATTTTCGGTTTTAGAATTTTTTTTTATGTGGCGTTTGTTTCGTTTTTGGCGATTTTTTTTTGTTTTTGGCGATTTTTTTTTGGTTTGGCGATTTGATAATTTTGGGATTTTTTTGTTTCACCGATTTTATAAAATTTTCAAGAGTTTAGCTCTTACGGTTTCCAAGATAGACCAAGTTGTCCAAATTACATAGTCAAAATTGCATTAACTGATGGAACACCATTTAATATAAATTTTTAGAAATTTTAGTGGTAATTGTTGTAGTCTGTATAATAAAAATACACTAACCTTACAAAATTCAATTGTACATGAGATTTTAACAATTTTCGTTGCTCGTTTTGGAACACCCTTTAATTTGTATCTCTCATTTATTTGTACTCTCTCTGTCCAAATTTCAGGTCCGTAGCTCTTACGGCTCTCGAGAAAATATCCTGTGACGGATAGGCGGCCAGACGGACAGCGTTTGGGAAAACAATAGGGTTCTTTTTCAGCTTTGGTGTACGGAACCCTAAAATTAACGTATCTAAGAGATGCAATTTCGACGAAAAAACAGAATGGATGGCATAATGATCCAAGGCATTCCATAGAAAGAACATTATGGCTATGTGTTAATAAACTATGCTCCTTATAGAAACGATAGGAGCATGTATATTAACAATTTTTCTTAATTTTTCGCGAACAACGATATAAGACATATTGTCAGTTATTACGGGACATTGTCCTTTGGCACCCATAGAAAAAGGACAGGACTCCCATGTAATAAATATTTTTCAGCATGTCTAGATAAAGGAGCTGAGAAAACAATAACTCATCTCCTATACCAGCGCTAAATAAATTCCCCATTTTAACTTAAACATACAAAAACTATTTCTTCACCTTACCTTGTTTTTTATGTATGTATGCTTTTATGTATTCATGTGCTGTTGTACATATTTTCAGCGTTTCCTTCTTAAAGTGCACAAATACATCATACATACACACATAAAAGCAATTCTATATCATTAAAAATATAATCTAATGCATTTTGTATGTTTCGCATTCAACATATTTTTGTTGTTGCTATTTTTACCTTTTATCTTTCGATTTTCTTGTTTTTCCATTATTCTGTTATTTCTACTATTGTTGTTGTTGTTGTTGTTGTTGTTGTTGTTATTTTTTATATTATCATTCTATTGCACTTGTTCACAGAGTCACATACATACATACATACATACATACATACATGCATAAGGAGATTCAACGTTGTATAAATGTATTTGTCTAATGCTTTTCATTTGAATGCACAATCGATGACATAAAATATGTCAATAAAACAAGAGATTATTTAACTTTCCGACAGATGGTTTTATGTTCATAGAGATTTTTATGGCTGCTGTTCTTTGTTTGTATGCGTGTGTGCGTGTGTGTGTGTGTGTATCTGTGTGCGTGCTAATGCATGACATTGTTCGTGTTCTAGTATTAATGTGCATTAGTTTCAAAAAAGTATAACAAAACTGACATATTGTAATATGATTTGCATTCATTTGACAGAGTTATTGTTTTTAGTACAAAGATATGAAATTTGTGTTCCTATTTTTTTTTTTGAAAGGCAATAAGAATGGAGGACAACAATTTAAAAGCTATTAAGCCATAAGCTTTTGATTAAATGAAAAACATAAAAGAAAATTACAAGTATCATTAAGGAATTTGCTTTTAAGTAGTTTTGTGAAAATTCAAAACTATCTAGGGGGAAACAATTTTGCTTTTAGTTAACAAATAAAAAAAGGATATGTGTATGTATGTTCATAGTATTTTGTCGGTAAACAACAACTGTCAGGTATTAAAAAAAAAATCATTGCTGTATAAGATTTTCTGGGACAAAAAAATCTAGGCACTAAAGAAATAAAATTTACTTAAATTTAGTTTATTAAAATATTATTTCATTTTTTACCAACAAAATTGTCCAATGTCAGCTGATCCTAATAGTTACCAAGTGCTGCCAAGGTTTATCCAAATTTCAATGCAGTCGTTATTGTGTGAAAAGGGTGACATATAATTTGAAATGCAGATATATTACGCAGAATATCTGAAATGCGTATATTGTACTGATGCAAAAATCTATTGTGTGACCTTTAAGCTTAAATTTTTTATATATTTTTCCTCTTAGTATTTCTTTTTTTTTATTAAATGAAAGCGATAGTTCCACGTACTATATTAAAATTAAATTAAAGATTGTATCTGGTTCATCTGCGGCTCGAAGGACCATGTGCTTTTGTGTTGCTTGGGAGGGAACAGAGAATAATAACACTGTGATACACAAAAAATATTCAGGGATTCTAATGTACCAATTCTATTTTGTTGGAGTCCATGGATGACGAAAATACCGTTGGTTTTTTTAGGTCACTTCATAAACTGATTTTATAACGGTAAATGTAGTGAAAAACGGGGTTTCTTAGATTTTCAGTTGTAACTTCTTTGTTTCCCAACGGATTTCTTTTAACTTTTCGTTGGTGAAAAGAATCGAATATTATCTTTCAATAAAGATATATTTTTTGTAAATCGACTAAGAAATGGCTAAGTTACAGTCGTTGAAGTGTACAAAAAATCCATTAAAAAGTATTCTTTTGTAACTCATAAGCAACTTATAGCCTGAGGAAAACAAAAGAATACTTTTTTAATTGGTTTTTTGTACACTTCAACGACTGTAACTTAGCCATTTCTTAGTCGATTTACAAAAAATATATCTTTATTGAAAGATAATATTCGAGCCTTTTAACTAACGAAAAGTTAAAAGAAATCCGTTGGGAAACAAAGAAGTTACAACTGTTTAAAACTGAAAAGCTAAGAAACCCCGTTTTTCACTACATTTACCGTTATAGAATCACTTTATGAAGTGACCTAAAAAAACCAACGGTATTTTCGTCATCCATGGACTCCAACAAAATAGAATTGGTACATTAGAATCCCTGAATATTTTTTTTCTCAACTTTTGTAGCACAGTGTAATGATCTCTTGAGACCATTGGTAATCTTAATGGAGATATTGAGTGTTAAGATAAAAAATTAAAATACCTTTTATTTTTTTTTTGGTGAGATACCCACCTTATCTTATCATCTTATATGATTAACAATTCAATGATTAAGTGTGGTTTGCAGAATTAAATTTTAAAAAATAGGATTTCTTACAAATGTTTGAATTAAAGTGAAGCTAGTTTTTTCAGTAGTAGTTTAGTATTTTCAATTCTTATTGAATCAAATATATTTATTAATTAATGTGATTTTCCAAAGAAGAAAAGAAAACTTAAACTAGACTTTTTAGCTAGAGAAAATAATATTTTACTCTTAATTTTACTCTCATTTTGTTATTCCTGAAAAATTTTTAATATTGATTGCAAGGAAAAATTATCACATAATTATCACATCACTTACGTTAATGTTGCTCATATTTTTTTCACATTTTTTTTATTTTATCTATATATGGGTATAAGGCGCTATGAAAAAAGGCCCAAAAAAATAACTGACAAATAAGAAAATAAAATAAAGCATAGTAAAATAAAATTTGTAAAAAAAATAAAAATTCTTTAATTTTATTGGGCCTTACATCTTACTTACTTACTTACTTCATTTTCTTATTTGGGCCTTATTCCTTAGCATCCCTAAAATATTCAAAATTTTCTTTAATTGCAGGCCTTTTGTCCCTAAAAGATAAACTAAATCAATGAATGGCTATAATTTTCCAATCAATACAGAAAGGTGAAATAATCAATTTTTTTAAGGGATCTAAGAAATGAATATATTTGTATTACTACTAAATTGATTTTTAGTAATCGAATAAACTAAAAATAAATGTGAAAGCCTAAGAGAAAGCACTAAAGTGCTGCTTAATGTCACTTTAAGGCAACATAAAGTTTGAAAGCCTAAAAATAAAATGTTAACCTTTTTTCTGTTCTATATTTTTTTAGTCCTTGAAGCATGCTTTTATGTTACTAATTTTTGTTTTATTTTCACAATTGAAAATTATTCGTGTTTTATTCCTGTCTATAAATCATTATTTATGCATCTTCAATGTCAAATAAATTTCCGCTTAACCATGAAAAAAACAAGAAATACTTGAACAAAGGACGAAAAATACAAATAAACAATAAATAAATTGGAGAATAAAACATGTTTTTTTTTGTAAAAAAAAGTTAGCAAATAAATCTTATATGAGATGAACACTTAATGTCAGTATTAATGAAAAGTGTTTGAAAGGAAAGAAAATGGGAAAAAGTTGCGATATAATAAGGATATTTATGTATTGAAATAAGCACAAAAGCATTTGGGAATTTAAATCTTGTTATGTACTGGCCTTGAGTTTAATAAAAAATAAGTTTTTTGCAAAAAAAAAGAATAAAAATATATGCCCTCCAGACAATTGCTTGAATATTTGGTAAACAAAGTATTTTTAGGCAAAAAAAAATATGTCCTGCAGACAAGCGCTTGAATATTTTGAAATAAAAGTGTTTTCTGGAGATTTAATTAGTTTTTTGAAAAAAAAAAAAATTCTTTATTAACTTTCCGGCTCTTACATAACTTTGTACAAACATCCAACCCTTAAATAGTTTTCTTTTTTTTTAGAAAAGAGGGCGGTAACACTGCCATAGAAATTAATATTCTTGTCTTACTTAGAAGTGCCAAGGATATTGCTTTTTTACGCTTGCTCACTTTTTATTAGATATTTTTTTTTAGAAATTTTGCAAAGCAGAACAATGTTAAAAAAAACTACGGAAATGGGTATTAAGTAAAATAAATATTATAGAAAAATATTGGTTTAAGATTTAAAATATTTGCTGTTTTTTTGGTTCCACAAACAACCTTTCATTTATGTTTTAATTTTTTTGCCTCTTTATCCATTATAAATCATTGTATAAAAAAAAACTATAAATACGAGTATCAATCCGGAAAAACAACAACCTTAACATGATTACAAGGGCACCAGCAAAAAAAAAACAAACATAAATAAATTGAAAAAGGTCACTTTTCTTTATTGTACAAAACCATACCGAATCAGTCATAAATAATATCATATTTGCTTTTATTCCCACTTGGAAACCATTTAAAATCGATTAATATTGATAAATCAATTAGAGTTTCAGCTGCATGCTGCTGAAAGGGCAGTTTTATTTATGAGATTATTTTGCTTTTAAAAAACATTACGTGCGTTTAAAAAAAAACAAGGGATATATTAAGTTATTTTTTCCTCTCCTTAGCCTTAACCTTAGCCTTTTATATACGAGCACGATTAATTTTTTTTAAACAAGATTTAAGTAAAGGGTGTTTTTTTTATAGATGTATAGTACATTTAAATACAATAAAATTGAAAGATAATGATCTGGCATTATAATTTAAATAAAATTTCTGAAATATGATTGCCAAGGCTGGCTAGGACGTAGTGTAATCTGGAGGTCAAATTGTCAATGACTTTTTCCAACATTTGTGGCCGTATATTGGCAAAAACGTAGTAAATGTTGCCCTTCAAGTGGTCAATCGTTTCAGGCTTAATGGCATAGACTGGTTACTTCACATATCCTCACAGAAAATCGTCTAGCGGCGCACAGTGGGGAAGTTTTTCGAGCAGACAGAGAGGTGTTACACAGTGGTGTGCTATAAAATTCGTATTTATCAATATTTTCGGCAGAAAAGTCTCTCTTAGGTAGCAAGTTATGCAATTCATATAGAGAAAGAATAAATAGAATTTGCTTTTGAGTTCCCGACAATTCCCAAAAAAATTCGCAAAATCCCAAAAATTTTATTTTTTCAGTATTTTTACTATATTCTTATAACAGATGATATTTATGCAAATATTTAAAGCATATCTTCTTGTCTTAAAGTGTCATAATAAATTTTTTTGTTCCAGGCTTGGAATTTGAGAAAAAAGGCCTTAAATTTAATATATATAAAAAACTAGGTCTATTTCGAAACGATCTCGTTCCTTCAATGAGGAAAATTTAAAAAAAATTTATTTGTGGTGTTACACATTTTGTTTTTAATTCATAATAAATGCAAATCGAATAATGTTTGACTTCTCCATTAGCACAAAAGTGGAGCAAGCTTGGTAAAAGGCCAAAATTTTAATTTTTTTCCTCAAATATCTCCTAAACCGTAAGCGAAACCCCATAATTGTGGGAGATATTTTTTTAGCTCTTGGAAAGAAAATCCTACTTGCAAAATAACTTTTTTTATCAGATCAAAAACATCAGCTTGTCATCGGTTTGAGTTTTTCATTAACCCAAGGTTGCTTACTTTCGGGAAAACTTGTGGCTCCGTTCTGTGACACCTCTTCAAATGCCGTATGCAATTTCTTAACAATCGGACGTTTAGAAACTGCAGAACTATTCCCATATTTTTTCTAACAAAATACCCCACTGTGCAACGTCAAATCGCACGATCTTGGAGTGCAATTCACTGGTCAGAAGCGTGCAACTATGCGGTTACCAAACGTATCCTTCAATAAATCAACTGTGACAGCAACTGTG
Source organism: Tachina lurida (assembly GCA_944452675.1). NCBI lineage: Eukaryota > Metazoa > Arthropoda > Insecta > Diptera > Tachinidae > Tachina > Tachina lurida. The sequence continues at coordinate 23,184,308 of OX101752.1, forward strand.
TAATATGTTGCGCCTTCGCATCAAAATCTTCCTAGTGGGTGGACAGATATCCAATTAGTATGCACGATGGCAAATAGACTGATTCGGCTTTTCCTCTTAGCTACGCTGTACAGCCGCACTGTTCGACGTCTCTTTTGAGGCGTATTATCATATAGAGTAAACATGGTCCATAGTTAATCGAATTCAAAGCTCTGATGCACGATCATATTTAGCCTAAAATAGACGTAGTGCGCGAACAAGTACACAGAGAAAACAGTGCCTACTAAATACATCATAAAATAGAACAAAATTAATAAGAAATCTGTATAGTTTTTTTTTTTCAATAAGTAAATCTTATTAATTTCATAGAGAAAACATTTTTGAAAAAATCAAGAAGAAATCTTGTAGTTTTTATGAGGTTATCTTATTGATTTTTTCAATAAAAAAATAAAAATAAATTGCGTCTTTATTCTCTGTACTTATGTATTTTCATTTAAATTCTATACCATATACATATGTGTGTAGTATATTGCAGATTTTATTTGTTTATACATACATACATACACATTATGTGATCTTCTTAACTAACTTACTCACCAAGTATTGAACCAGCAAACTTCTACCTGATAGACAAGCACTGTACCCTGCTGCTAACAAGCAGCCTGAATAGCCATTGAAATTATTGTGCAAACATTCTTATACAAAAATGAAAAAGATCATGAAAAAAATTGTCTCTATGCCTATTTATGAAACGAAATAACAAGACACCTCATAAAATCAGGAAGATTTCCTTATTAAAAAAATCAATAAGATATTTTACACATAATCATACAGGAACCTAATAAAATCAAGAAGAAAACCTTATTGAAAAAATCAATAAGATAGCCTAGTAAAACCTTTTCAAATAAATCAATAAGATAGCTTAATAAAATCAATAAGAAACTATGGATTACAATTTATGAGAAAACATTATAGAATCAAGACGTTTTTGTCTATGGATTGTTTTTTTGGTGCCAAATATAACGGAAATTGATTTAAAAAAAGTTGTGAATAATAAGATTTCTTCTTGATTTTATGTGGTTTTCTTCTTGATAAAATTAATAAGACTTACCACATAAAAACAATAAGGAATCTATATGAAAAAATCTTCGCTTCTTTCTGCTGGGATACCCCTTAGCCTAAAAACGGTTCATAGAGAAAATCTTATTGATTCTATGAGGCAGTTTTTTCTCTGTGTATTTCGAACACAACCATGATTTTCAAAATGAATTTGCAAAATTTCGAAGCGTTCCTCAGGCGTTAGTCTATTTATGTATGTTAAAATGCCAAACCAACTAAATTACTTTGACAGTTCACAAAATGGCCGCCAGTTAAAAAAGTATTGCCAACTTAGTTAACTTTTTCATACAAAAAATAATTACAAAATGTTGATAGAGAAAAAGTGTGTGAAATATAAAATTAAATTTTAATGGGCGTGCCTCCGACCATTTTTTTAAAATGTAGGATTGTATGCTTCCGAGAGCTCAGGGTTTATGTTAAGTGTAAGTTTAATTTTAAATTTAAATATTATATGTTAATGGGCGTAACTCCGCCCATTTTTTTACATGGAAGATTGTGTCTATTTTGTACCTCAAGGTGTGTTGTAAGTTTCATAATAATCGCTTAAGCATAACCAATAGAAATATAATAACGAATTTAAATGGGCGGGGCTACCATTTTTCAAACTTTAAAAGTGTGTAATAAAGTGCTGCACAAGACCATTTATAAGACTTTTCAAGACATGAGAGATTTTTGAAATGCTTTACTACAGCGAAATATTCAAAAACAAACGCTAAACAACACAGTTGCCAAGACATTTGTTTCAGTTGTTTGTCTTGCCAATAGTATTGTTTAGCGTTTTTTTTAGAATATTTCGCTGTAGTAAAGCTTTTTAAAAATCTCTCATGTCTTGAAAGGTCTTATAAATGGTCTTGTACAGGACATTAGTGTGTAATTATAAGAACTAAAGGTTTTTCCTAAGTTGCGCAGCAATAAAGTAAGTAGAATATCACGAAATCAAATATAATAATGTGTGGGCGTATCCCGGCAAACTTTCTTACAATGGAACTAATGGGAAGCTATGGCCTCTCGGTCTAAAATGTACCAAGTTATGAAGTAACAATGTCATAAAAAAAATTGATAACACCTTCCTTTTTGGAAGTCGGTTAAAAACTCCCTTTATTTGCCCCACAGCATATATTTAATTTTTTTTTCACCAAAAATAGCAAATTATCAGATACTTTTGAAAAAAAAAACAGAAAATCATAGTCACTACCATCATTCATTATATTCACTGAAGTTGCTGTTTTGTTTCCCCTTACGATACAAATCATTAAGATGCATAACATTTTTGCTTCAAATTGACACGCCATATAATTCATAATGAAATGAACAACATCTGTTAAGTTGGAATTAACACCCAGCACTTGTCCTTTTAAAAGTTGATTTAAGACTTTGGCAAACTTATTTCTTAACTTTTGACCAACAAGAAAAATGTAAAAAAAAAATAAATGTTTATATGATATCTCTTTTGCTACAACTATTTGTTATCTGCTGCTTTGTTGAGCAGAAGAAAAAATATAAAAAGAAAACGACAAAGAAAATATTGCAATTTCTAATCCACTTGAAACTGACAATAAAATTTATGACCATTTTAATAAACATAAAGACTACATAGAAATACCGACCCAACACTTCCAACATTAATAGAAATAAGATACTAGCAAAAAATAAAGTATAAGAAAAACATGTCATTGCATTAAGGAGATTTTACACTACGGGCTACATAAATAAGGAAAAAATTACGACTTATTAATTTTGGTTTCTTTTTTTTTGGATCATTGCGACTGGATTTTAAATATTTGTATAACAAAAAACTATTATGAACTTAGCATAAGTGGCAAAATTGAACAGAATCGAACATGATCTTTACGACTTCCTCCATGCCTAATAAAAGAATAATCATTAAAAATATGCAAAAATAAATAAACATTAAAAAACCCTTGTTCTTACCTTATTGGCGATTTTTCTAGTTTTGGCGGTTTTTCTTATTTTTGGCTATTTTTATAGTTTTGGCGGTTTTTTATTTTTGGCTCTTTTTTTTGGTTTTTGGGGTTTTGTTTTCGGTTTTTGGCGGTTTTTTTAGTTTAAGCGTTTTTTTTTCAATTTGCTAATCTATTCGGTTTTTGGCGATTTGTTTTAATTTTAGAAATTTTTTATGTTTGGCGTTTTTTTTCGTTTTGGTGGTTTTTTCGGCTTTTGGCGATTTTTTTCGGTTTGGCGATATGCTGCTTATTTTCTTACCCTGGTCAAAAGGCTTACAGTAATGACCAGCACTGTAAAGTGTTTTTGTTCTTAACAAAGTTTTTCTGTTAACGTTATTATACGTATACAATTTTATTATATAGTTTTTTTTTGCTTAAAATTCTTTTTTATTTCTTATCATATATTTTTTGTTTGCTTTTTTTTGCCATTAGAACGCCTTAAGATGATTTGTGGCTTTTTTCCATATTTTATAAAAAAAAAATACTTGCAGCACTTTGTCATCAGCGTTACCGTTGAAAAATTTAAAAAAGTAGCACAAAAAGGGGATTTTCAAAAAAAAAAAGTGGCACAAAAAGAGGATTTCTAAGAAAAAAAGGGGGGCAACTCAAAATCAAGAAAAAAAAATTAAAACCATATTTATTGAGTTACGAGTATTTTTATTTAAAACAAACAAAAACAAACAATAAAAACAAATTTGTTATGTATAAGAAGTAGAGATGGGCGTGTATCCCGTTTTTTTTTCGTGACTTGAACACGCACGAATCAAAACGAAGTCTTTGTGATAAAAAAAATCTGATTTCGTGCGTGCTCGGCTAGAGAAAAAATTTAATATTTTGTGTCGTCAAACACACAACATCAGCATACTTGTTGATATTGTACGGACCTCTGAAACTTACGGCCTGTCCCACGATGTCACGAAAAATCGTTCGATCGACAACTGTTATTGCCAACAACAACATCATTAGAAAACTTGTTGTTGTTTTCAATATAAGCCCTAATTCACACGTTGATTTTTCAATCATTTTTTGAAACACGATTTTTGTAGTTTGTAGGCGAACTGTATAGAAAAGCAAAGGGGATAGAAAAAAAATCACATTTTCCGTTCTCCGAGTTTTTTTTTCAAATTTTCTTTACACATATTTTAATTTTTGGTATGTTGCTTTATTTTATTTGTTCATTGAATGTGACAACAGCTTTTTTTTAATAGAAAACAGTGTTACCTGTAGGTATTTTTGTCGCTAATATAGGAGTAAAGGGAATATCGTACAAATATTTTATTTTGGCCAAAATGTAGGTTTTTTGTATGCTCATATTGCATTTTTTGTGCATAAATGTAAAAAGAACTATACGCAACATGTATTTTTGCTCCGTTTAAAAATTTGTTTTTGCTCGTAATTACATAGACTTTTAACTAATTATTTTGGTGTCGCAGTGCCTGTATTTGGATAGGATATTCCCTTTATTCTTCTAATGGCAAGCACACCAGGAAATAAGAAATGAGCATCTATTAAACAATGATTTAATAATTAAGGATATTACTTACAACTATTTAACTTAAATCTTAATAAACTCCATGATTGGAGAAAACCCAAATATAGATATGTGTTATATTTGTATTATAAGATAATTTCTGATAAACTGTAGAAAAGTATGCATTAATTTCGAAGGCAGAAGTAGTCACTTTGAATAATTTAATACAAAAGAATTACATATATACATACATATGTCAAGTTTTAAGTTACCTACTGTAGCTCCAAATATTCAGAAGAAATAATTTTGGTTTAAAAAAGGTTTACAATACAAATTTTTTTACATGTAGGGAAAAAACGAATTTTTTTTAAATCTAATGGCAACACTGATACAATTTTTGGAAGAAAAAAAATCAAAACTAGAAACATGAAAAAAAATCATCGTATGAATAAAAAATGTTTTTGGAAGCAACTTTTAAAGAGAATCAAAAATAAAACAAGATTTTTAAATCCTCGTATGAATTGGGCTTAAGTATTCGATAGAACGATTTCTGGTGACATCGTGAGACAGGCCGTGAAAGTTCTATACGTAAAAATATACTATCAGCTGTAGTGGCAGATAGTATCAGCTGGCAGTGTCAACACGGTACCATATTTTGAAAAGCGAGTCTTGAAAAAAACTCAATTAAATTTTCTTATTTTCAATACCATACCAATAATATTTCGTGCCTGTTGTGCAGTAACGTGTTGACAAAATTTTTCGCATCACGTGTTTCTTACATGATAAACCTCTTGGTATTCGTGCTCGTGTCGTGTTGGAAAAATTCGACACGCGCCCGCCTCTAATAAGAAGTACAAAAACATGCATTTTACGTACGTTTATACGCACTTGTTTTTTGCAAGTAAAAATTCAAACTTACTCTAACTCACGAGAACAATTACTGATTACTGGGGATGAGATGTACATATCTGTACAGAAAAATAAATTTTTAGTTTTACAATTGCTTATTTAACGACTGTGAAGATATGTATTTCTATAATACCGGCCGTTTAAACAGCTAGTTGAGTATTTGCAAATACAGTTTTTATTAGCAGCAAATTAGACCAGTATAAACGCAGTATAGATAGCTACTAAATATAAAGAAAAAAAAATCATAAAATCTATGTTAATAATAAAAACAGTGGTCAAGTTGCGGCATTTGATATTGATCGAAATTCCAATAGGAAATAAATGAAAATTTTGTACAATATCGAATGTCGTAATTTGCCCCAATTCTTAAGATTTACAAAAAATTTAAAAATATTAAAATAATTTACTTCATCATTTATAGTTTTGATAAAAATTTTAAAAATTGAATTCTGTAGGGGATAATAAAGGGTGTTTTTTTTAGAGGTATAGAACTTCGAATTGAAATAAAACACAAGAAAATCGTTTTAATGTCCATCAATTTGGCTTTATTGGAAGGATAATTTTATGCCATTAATGTTTAAATATGATTTCGGGCATGTGGCCGCCGCGGCTGGCTCGAATAAAGCCAATTCTACAGGTCCAATTTTCAACCACTTTTTCGAGCATATGGGGCCGTATGTTGGCAATAACGCTACGAATGTTGGCTTCCAAGTCCCCTAACGTTTCTGCTTTGTTGGCGTAGACGAGCGACTTCACATATCCCCAAAGAAAATAGTCCAATGGTGTCAAATCACACGATCTTGGTGGCCAATTGACAGGTCCATTCCGCGAAATTATGCGCTCATCGAATGTTTCCTTCAATAAATCGATTGTGACGTGCGCTGTGTGGCATGTAGCGCCGTCTTGTTGGAACCACAACTCATCCACATTCAAAATCTTCAAAATCTTCCATAAAGTTGATGGACAAAGCTCCAATTGCTGTGCACGGTGGCGAATCGATTCATTCGGGTCCTCTTCAACACTTTGCTCTACAGCGGCAATTGTTTCTTCGGTGCGCACTGTTCGACGTCTCTGCGGATGCGTATTATCACATAGAGTAAACGTAGTGCGGAAACGATCCATGGTTAACCGAATTAATTGCTCTGATGGACGATTATGTCGACCATAAAATGGACGGAGCTTGCGGTAAACTTCGCGAACTGAACCATTATTTTCGAAATAAATTTGCACGATTTGCAAGCGTTGTTCTTTTGTCAACCTATTCATGATGAAATTGCAAACCAAACTAAATATTAATCACTTGACAGCTGACAAAATGGCCGCCAGTTAAAAAAGTGATGCCAACTTAAAGTTCTATACCTCAATAAAAAACACCCATTATTATTCTTTTTAAATAACGGCAACGCTGTTTGCCATGCTTGAAGCTTAAGTTACCATTTCTTAGTATTTATCTTCGATCTATGTTATAGTTTATTATGTTTCCCTAGATAATGACTTGGCACTAGTTATTTGTGCTATTTTTTTAAGTGCTTCAAAAAGTTATTTAATACAAAGGTTATGTAGAGTTTAGCCATCCATGTATGTTTCAAATATAAAATAATAGAAAAAAACCAAATTGAAGTCTTAATTTCTAATCTCTAAGTTTTACACTTAATTAGTTTTTTATATATACTTTTTTTGACGTCAAAGTATTATGATAAAGAAAATACTTTATTTATTTTTTGAACTTAAACAATGCGTTAAATTTACAGGCTTAAAAGCACTTGGAATTAAAAAATTTTAAGAGAAAACAATTTAAAGTGATTTAGTTAAAAACAATATACACACACTTTGTTTATTTATTAAAACAAAAATATTTTGTTTATTAAAAAGGAAAATCAGGCCAGCAGCCATTGTGTTTCTAAGAGCATATTTTAACAATTTTATTCTTATATATAATTTATTTTTTTCAATGAAAATGGAATCTTAAATATTAATTAATATCTAAATAGAATTGGTTAACAAGACCTTAAAATACGTTTTGGTACAGCCTCTCTCCTGAAGAAAAACATATTTCTTTATTAGTGGAAGGCTTTCATCATTATACAAAACAAGTTTTGAACAAACATTCACTTCACTTGTTCATTTCACAAAGTAGATCTCTTGTGTTGTTTATTTTAGTTATTTTTCAAAAAATTAAAAAATAAAATAAAATACAACTGTCAAAATAACAGCTGATGTCGGCTTTTTTCATTTGTCACTCTAATGCCCTCCTTAATTTTGCTCCAAATTTAAAAAAAAATCCTAAATCCATTTGAAATATTTTTATTGCTTTGAAGGTTAAATGAGATATAAGAAAGTGCCGGTCCAGACTTGCAATTTTTGTTGCACCAATTCTTGAATATGTGTGAGAGTGTTGAAATAGAAATATATTCTATTTGTATTCCTCTCTAGCTCTCTTGCACTAAAAAATAAAAAGTTGCTGCAACAAAAATTGCAAGTCTGGACTGGGATAAAATAATAAATGCATAAATTTCATCCTAAGCCTACACACAAAAATTTTAAAATTTTCAAATGTTAAAAATTGGGAAACATTTTTTTGTGGGAAAATTCGAAAATCTTCTTCATGAATGTACTTCTTCAGTGACTTAGATATCCAAAACCATCTTCTCAACGTCTGCGTCTATAACGGATATGTGTATATACAAACATACAATTAAGGCCATCAGCATAAAAGTGGTGTAACTTACAATTTTGTTGTTGTTGCTATTCTGTTAATAAATATATTTTTTATTACGGACTTGAAAACAAAGGTATTCAACAGAAGATGTAGCTGAAAAAATTTTTGCACAGAACATAATATAGCAAAGTAAGAGAGCCATGGAATAATTAAATAGAGCAATTAGATAAATAAAACTCAGTAGGTTAGGTTAGCAGGCTGCTGGTGAGGAAGGGTGAAATTTAGAGTCCAGCTCACATGGCTCCAATACAATGATCCCTTTATGGTACCTGTGTGGTGATGAGAAGATAGTGATAGAGAAGAGGAAAGCTCTACTTTTTTTTGCACGCTTATTTGAGAATCGAGATCCTGGGCAGAGAATGACAATGAGTTCCCAAAACAAATATACACAAGTCATAATTTTAGTAGCCGGATATAATTTCAATTTCAGCGCAAACAATTCGTACGCTTACATATTTTATTTCAAGCAGCTATGACTATAGCCGATATAAGTATACAAAATCATCTCTCCTTCGCTTATGCGAAAAACTTAAATACACTATAACAAAAAATAAAATTGCACATGCGTAGCAAACGCATTGACTCTTTGTCATAGTATATTTTATTTATCTGAGTATATTTATACTTAGGCTACATATATTTAACCGGACAAAAAGAAAATGCACACATAATACTCAGGATATATATTCATCATTCACCACCGCACGCTTACATATAATATAAAATGGAATGGAATGGAAAATCTGTTTTGACTGTTTGAAAACATGCTTCATGTGACACAAAATAGCCCTGTATTTATGCATGTGTAGCCGATTAATAGTCAGAGTACTTTTAAACTAATGTGTATAATTGTAGCCCATACAGTCTATAAATTTAAGTTTTCTTTTGTGCGTATTTGACGGCCAATACTCAAATAGTATACTTAAAACTATCCTTTTGTCATACTCTGTTTCTGGGAGTTGATTCTGACTGTTTTCGCGATAATGGATGTTTAAATGTATGTACATATGTATGTATATGAATATAAACATCTCATAACTTAAGAGCAGGTACACGGATTCGAAGCAAATTTGCAAAAGATGAATATAATATATATACATATATATAGTGAATGGATTCTACACGGAAGATTTCGAAAATGATATATCCACAAAACTGTGTTTTTTTAAACAAATTTTAAACTTCCAACTTCAACATTTAATTATTTCTAAACCTTATGCATGAAACACATTCACCACAGCAGGCTACACTAATACACGACTTCAAATGCCGATATCAGCATTTGTCGCCTCGTAGCCAGCTACTTAATTATTTAAGAGACGGCAGCAGCACTATCTACCCCTGATATTCAAGTACAAATACATAGTTCAGTATTGTCACTTTCATATATTTTGTATTTATAAAAAATAATTACTCTTTCAAAATGTACTTATTACACTTAAAAGTACAAAAATAAATCAATTTATTATTATGAACATAAATTTTTGTATATTGTTTCTGGTAAATAATATGAAATAATTGTGCTATATCATTCATTCAACATTTTGTATTGTACTGGCAATACTGCATTTGCTCATGGTAGCCAAAGAAATATAAATTAGTTTGATTGGAGTAGAGCGACAAAATCAGCACGGACAACAACCTGTCGCCCTGTCATTCTCATATAAACATGTGTATTCTATCGTTGACATTTGGTAGTCGGAAGCTTGCTGTGGTGAATGTGTTTAATGCATTAGAAAGGACACGTCGTTTGTTGTTGCTAATTTGACTAAAATCGGGTGTTTCGAAGATAAAAAATTTCTAATATTTTTTTTCAAATTTTATAGTCTTTGCCATTAACATTTATGGGATGTCATAAGCTTGACCAAAATCTATAGCTTACCTGGAAGTTTTAACGGCAACATAATCTCGTAAATTTTGTTTAAATAAACATGAAAATTATAGCTTAATCATCTGAGATATAATGTGATCAACTTGGAATAGCTTTTAAAAGGGTTTGCTCAAACGTTTTTAAAAACTCGAATGTAAACTCGTAGTATTATAGGGCGTTTACATGTGATTAAAGTCCAGCACTTATGATATTTCGGACAAAATTTACTAGATTTCGATTAGATTCCCCATGACACTAGATTTTGTGGTAATGTGTCATAAATCTAGTAAACATTGAACAAAATCTACTACTCACGTGTTGTCAGGCAAAATCTAGTAGATTCCCCATACGAAAAAAAATCTATTTCGCACTAGATTTTGTTGAAATCTATTTAAAATTTTATAGAACTTAGTGCTGGACTATGCATTTTTCCCAATTTGTACTAAAAAGTTAGCAGGTGTACTTAAAAAGGTGTGTGAATTGGCTACATTGCAGTTGTTTGCTTGTAGTTTGGGAAAAGTTTAGTCAATGATTTTTGTTTTGGATATCAAATGTTGATAGATGTAAAAAAAACTTTGATGTAAATGGAATATAATTTTACAAAGATTCTAATTGCAATTGTTATCAGTTAGATTTTCTGCAGGGCTGTAAATGCCCTTCTATTCATATTGTACTAACTATAAGCCGATATACTTAAAAAGGTGTGTGAATTAGCTACATTGCAGTTGTTTGGTGGGTACGATTTCAGTCAGTGGTTTTTGTTTTGGATAAGAACTCATGATAAATGCAAAAAAAATTGGTGTAAATGGTATAGATTCTGCTAAAGATTTTAAGTGAAATGTACTAGATTTTGTGAATTTTTTTTTTAATTTTTAAAATTTTTTTTTTATTTTTTAAACTAATTTGATGACCTTACAAGAGTAATGAATTAAATTCGATATTTATTCCGAGATACAATTTTTTAGCATTTAATATTATAGCCTGCTTATTATTTAAATAGGACAGCAAAATATTTTTTTTTGCCTTTTTCTCAGAAAATAAAATTTTTTTTAAAAAAGTCCTCAACATCATTACTTTAATACTAAAACAGCTATAGTAATTTACAAAACTTTAAACTGTCTACATTTCAAATAGTTGTTTAACATTTAGTTTGTAGGCTAATTAGACGCTGTCATTTCAAGCTTAATTTCAGACCATTGGCTTCTGTTACGCCTCACTAATCAGAAATGACGGCTAGTGTAACATTGTTTTGTTTTATTAATTTGATTTTTTTTCCTATAACTTCAAAGCTTAAATAATTTCTTTTCTATTCAATATTGCTCTTTAATTGAAAATAAAACTAAAAGGTCAATTGATTTTGAAACGTTTAATTTTACTATGATATCTTTCTCTTCGTTATGTTTAAGCTGTTTAACACTCATTCATGCCTTGTCAATATTTAAATACCAAACGTTTTACTTTTTAGTACTTTCGTTATTTAGTAAAGAATTGACAGAGAGAATTTGAATTACAAATAGCTTTTGGAACTAATTAAAATTTACCAAAAAATAGAATTCGCCTCCTTTTGCTTGTGGTCTCCTTTTGCAGCAGCCTTAACTTGTCGTATACGTCTTGTGGCGCTATTTTCACTTGAGGCATTTCTAAGTGAGTTTTAATATTAATTCTTTGTTACAGTAAAATTAATTTAACAAGAAATTATTATTTTTTCTTCCCACCTCCCACCCCCCCCCCCTTCCCTACAACTTCGTGTTGTAATTTATACAAAATTTAAGCTTGAATTTCTGTGAAATTGGTTTGTTGAGCAAATGAAATTGTTTGCTGTAGATGCTGAAGCTGGTACTTTAGGGCTGATTGGTGGATTTGACAGAATGTTAAAGAGATTGCTGACGGTTTAATGAAAGATTTATTTATTTATTTTTTGCTTAAATTGAATTAGTTGGGCGACTTGTTAAGCAAATTTGCTTAAACTTTTTTTATGCAACAAAAAAAAAAATACTTAGAAATAACAATTTGATTGATAGAGGACCCTTTTCATTGACACGTTATACATGATTACTGTATTTCTTTCAGTTCCAGACAATGTTTTCAAATCCTTCACTGGTATTAGGAAAAGTTTAGTAATGAAAAAGAAATTTGTCTCAGAGTTCTTCTTGGAATTAATAAACCTTTAGGCATTAAAGCAGCTTTTTCTTAAATCGAAATGTTTTAGACCTTTTTTTTTTGCATATGCTGTAAAAAGAAATTTAAATAATTCTTTTGTTATAATTTTCCAACAAAGGTCTTAAGCTTTAGAAGAAAATAAAAAAATGCCATACAATTTCCCCTAAACTAATAAAATGATGCCGCATACTGTGTTATATATTGTGTATGCAAATGACAGTTCACAGACGTTGAAAAATTTAAGTTTCCCTTAATGAAATTTTGCGTTTTTTTTTTAATCAGCAAAAGGTTAAAGTAAGAGAGGAAGACATAAGTACAAAAAACTGCTTTGTAGCTGTCATATCGCAAATTTCAGTAGAATCTACCAAAGCGTATTAATTTTTCTATGATTCCCCTTTAATTCTCTGTGAAATACGAGGATGGAGAAGTAGAGTGCAAAAAAAAAAAAGTTCATGGATTGAATTATGGTATTAGAGGCTACAATACGAGGCTGAAAATATCAATAACTGCTGTCAATTATTCACTCTTATTTTAAAAAATTAAGGTTGATCTAATCCCCATGGAGAACATTTTTTGTACTATACACCGAAAGAATTTTGTTTCATAAATCCAATGAAACAAGTTCATTAGATTTTTTTCCCAAATCTAATGATAATTTCACAAATGCACTGAAAATTTCATGAATATTGTGAAAGAATTTCATTGGAATTGCTTCTTTGGTAATCTGGTTTCGTAACAATATTTCATTGAATTTATGACCCCTTTATATTTAAGTTATTTCATTGTTTTCATGAAATTATTTTGTTGTTTCAATGAAGTTATTGCATTGTATTAATGACACCGTTGAATATATTTGACGAAGTTTTCAATAAAATAATTTTGACGAAACTGGTTTCATTAATCCAACGAAGCGTGACGTTGGTTGAATTTTAATGAATTTCGTCATAGGATTAATGTCGAAATTAATAGAATTTATGAAGAGAATTCTTTCAGTGTAGACAGTTTATTTCTGTTGCCTAAAATTTAGCAAATACCAGCAGTCTGTCAATAGCAGTCAGTCGTTTTTGAAAACAGATAGATAAGCCCAACAGTTTTGGTATTGTATTGACGTGACATTGATGTTGACAACTAGAATAAGGGTGATTATTTTTTTAAATAACCCTTAGTAGTCTTATATTTAATATAATTAAAATTAGTTAAAAAATATGTTAATATATATAAATACTTAACAGTAACAAACCAAAAAAGTTTGTCTTAAGTAGAACAAAAATAAGCAAATTAATAAACATGTTCATAATTAGTAAAAGAATAAATGACAATGGCAAGAGCTTTGATTACAAAAAAAGCTTTCAGCAAACTATTATACGATGAATCAATGTTTAGAGATGGTAGAATTGAGCTTTCATTTAAAGAAAAAGCTTTCAGCAAACTGTTGTACGGTGAATCAAAACAATTCACATATTCCATTTGCATTGAAAACTGAGTATATAAAGCAAAAATCTACATCAAGTGATACCACACACAGTGAATTAAACACAAAAAACTTTGATAATTAAGTTGAAGTGATCTTCGAAAACAGCTAATTGTTCCATTCTACTAAGTTTTTGTCAGCATATTTAGAATTAACTTTAGTGTTATTTGCTCATTACTAATAATCACATGTAATTCGGGTTACAAAGCGATATGAGTATGAGTATTTATTTAATGGGAATGGTTTTCGTAATAAACTAAATCACCCTCGCACTTTATTCGATATGAGATTTTTACGAAACACTAAAGGAAGCAAAAAAAAAACAAATTTAAAAAGCTCAAAGAAGACACAAACTTAATTACATACACTTCATAATTAAATCTGGGGATCTAACACATTTTTAGCTTCTTTGCATTATGAAATAATTATCATTAAAATTTTGTTATTAGACGGTTTCTGTGAAACCACAAAAGAATAACTTGAAGAAAAGCAAGCAAAGAAATGATGAAAAAAAAATTTAAATACAACGTTTATTACAAAAATGATATGCACCCTTATAATATGCTTTAATTTTTTTCTTCAGACTGCTGTTATGCCAAAGTCCTTAAAATCCACCAAAAGTTTATATCTACATGTGTGTGTGTGTGTGTGTGTGCAATCTTTGACATGCTGTGTTCTTTATTTCCTTTCATATTTACATAAAGTTTTTTTTCTTTTTTTTTGGTTTGTTTGTTGTCGTACTGCTCATTCGTGTTAAAGTAGGAATAGAAAAACACCTAATGGCATTTTAATAATATTTTCTAAGAATTTTTTATATCTTCTATGCTTAAGTCAGTGCCATTTTGCTTTTAATATGAGACTTTAATATTTTAATTAAGTTAGATTATTAAGCGATTTTTTAAGTTTTTGGTTTTAAGTAAAAGTGAGGAGTTTTAAAGGGGAGTGTTTTAGCTGAAGATTTTTCTTTAAATATTATTTAAATTTTTATTTTGTTAACCATTTTGTAAATTGTAAGCCGCAATTGAACAAGTTTTAAGTGAAATAATTTTATTGTTATCCTAAAAGGGTCCAGCTCATTATAAAATATTATTTTTCTTTTAACACACTAACTGACATAGTCATATTTAAAAGATTTAGAAACAATTGTTTTTTCTTAGAAATTTGTTAGTTAAATGTTTTGTAAACCCAAATTATATTACAGATTTAAATATTTTTAGAATTCATAAATTTTTTAAATTAAACATTAATATTAATGCTTTAAAACTAATTAAAAAAAGTATTAACTCGAAATTTTTTTTAATAAACACACTTATTAAAAAGGAATTTTTCTGAAAAAAGTTTTTTTTCGTAAAGACTTCAATTTTGATCAAGTTAAACTTTTTTCATTTCTTCAAGTATCAATACATTCTTCCTTGATAACACACACATTTATAAATTTAAAATTTGCAAAAGCAAAACCTTAGAGGCATTTTTTCAGATCAAATATTTCTCTCCAAAAAGGACATTTAAAAAAAAATAAGCTTCTGAAAAAGGCCCATTTAAGCAAAAGTAGCTAAATTTTTAGAAAAGGTACCTTTTTGAAAAAAGTACTTTTTAGAGAAAGTACTTTTTGGAAAAAGTTCCTTATTAAAAATATTTTTTTTATAAAAATTTCTTTTTAAGAAAAAGTACCCTTTAAGAAAAAGTTCCCTTTAAGAAAAAGTACCCTTTTAGCAATGCAAAAAGTACCTTTTTATAAAAAGTACTTTTTTCAGGAAAAGTATCTCATAACGAAAACTATGTTTTTGGGAGAATTTACCTTTAAAAAAAAGAAGCTGTAAGAAAAAGTACCTTTTTGCAAAAATATTTTCAACAATAAATTTTCAAAAATAGTAAATTTCTTCCTAATAATGATTTTTCAATAAACTGATTTTGGGATTTATATATATATGGGCATTTCTCCGAGAAATTCCACTGTTTTGTCGCGTGCGACAGCAAGCAATTAACCTTGTATTTCTGAACAACGTGACTCGATTTTTCTTAAAATTTTACCCAACGTAGACCTGCTGACGGCCTACGCAAATATATAAAGAAGTAAAAAAAAGTTTCGTTTTCTTTGAAAAAAAAAACAAGCATATTTGCTTGATGTCGCACGCTACAAAAAGTTGACATTCCTGTGGAAAAGTACAAGTATAAAAGTATCTTTTAAAGAAGTTACTTTTGCACAAATGTACGTCTTTTAAAAAAGTATATATCTTAAAAAATATGTTATGGAAATAGTTATTAAGAAAAAAAAAAAAAGCAAAACAATTTTTAATATACGAGTAAATAAAAAAAATATTAAAAAAAATTTCAGGAGAAAGTTTTTAATAAGAAAAAGTACCTTTAAGGAAAAAGTATTTTAGGTATATATTAATTTATTTAATTTTTTTTAAATATCTCTACAGAAAAAGTACTCATACCTCATATTATCGATTTTTACAAAAACTTATGATTTTTTTGTAAGAAAAAGTACTTTGTTAGCTAAAGTAATTTTTTAGAACATTTACATTTTCGGCAAAAAACTTTTAAGAAAAAGCACCTTTTTGGAACGAAGACAGTTTAAGAAGGGATAACTTCTTAGCAGAAGAACATATTTGAAAAGATAATTTTTTTAAAAGGTATGTTTTTTTAAAAAAAGTACGTTTTCAGAAAAAGTAAATTTTTTTAGAAAAAGTTCCTTTTTGGAAAAAATCCTCTTATAAAAAAGTAGCTTTTAAAAAAATACCTTTTAAGAAAAAGTACCTTCTAAAAACGGTACCTATGTAGAAAAACTATTTTTCTTTTAAAGTACCTTTTAAGAAAAAATATTTGTTTTTGAAAAAGTACCTATGTAGATAAAGTACTATTTTTTTTAAAAAAGTACCTTCTAAGAAAATATATTTCTTTTGAATAAGTTCGGAAAAAGATATATTTTCAGGAAGTACCTTTTTCAACAAGTACATTTAAAAAATACGTATGTAGAAAAAGTACTGTTTCTGAAAAAAGTTCCTTGTTAGAAAAAGCACCTTTTTAGAAAAAGTAATTTTTTAGAAAAAGTATCTATGTAGAAAAAGTACCTTTTTAGAAAAAGTATATTTTTAAAAAAAGTACCTTTTTAGAAAAAGTATATTTTTAAAAAAAGTACCTTTTTAGAAAAAGTACCTTTTTAGAAAAAGTACCTTTTTAAAAAAGTACATTTTTGTAATAAGTAGCTTTTTGTAATAAGTAGCTTTTTGTAAAAAGTACCTTTTTTTAAAAAGTACTTTTTTGTTAAAAGTACCTTTTTGTAAAAAGTACTTTTTTGTTAAAAGTACCTTTTTGTAAAAAGTACTTTTTTGTTAAAAGTACCTTTTTGTAAAAAGTACCTTTTTAGAATAACTATCATTTTAGAAAATCAAGTCTTAAGTAAACATAACATACACATAAAATTTCAAAGAAAATCATATAATCGAAAATATGTAATTTTTAGAAGAAAAGAACTTATAAGAAAGAGTAGTTTTTAAAAATAATTTTTCCAACATAATAAGGGTTTTCATTAGAACTCTTAAAATTGTCACTTGTGCAATTTATGCAAGTTTGAAACAAACGTCAAAAGGTTCATTTAATAAAAATAAAATAAGAACATTTCAAGCAATTTTTGATTTAAAACCATATTTATATACTTCTATAAAAATAAAAAATTGTGTGTGTTTGCCTTAAAATGCTTAAAGAAAGCAAAAAAAAGCACAATTGCACAGCTTCAGTTTACGAGACAAAATTGTTGGGCAAACTTAACAGGTTTGTGTTAATAAATTTCTATAAAATTTTTGACATTTTATTTACAAGAGTGTAAAAATGCGGAATTGCACAGTATGCTAGACCTTTGAACATTCCCATGAAAACCCTTAATATAATTATTTATGCGAAAAGCAAAATAAATAGTTTAAACAAAAGTTTTTTCTAGTTTTAAAGAAAGTCTATAGATGTATACGCTTTAAGAAAATGTGCACAATAAGAAGTATTTTTTTTTTTGAAAAACACCTTAAGTCAAAATATGAAAAACTTAATTTTGAAAAAGTACCTCCTTTTTATTAGCAAAACGAATCTTAAAGAAGAGTACTGTTAGTTTGTTTTTTCAAATTGCTTTACAGAAAAAGCACTTTTTTAATTAGAAAAGGCTTTTGGAAAGTAAATTTTAAAGTAAAGATATTTTTGGAAAAATAAGTCATATATAAGGATAAGAAGATACAGTACTATTCTCAAATAATAATGTACGTTTTGTAGAAAAAATATTAAAAGAAAGTACCTTTGAAAGAAAAAAGTACTTTTTGAAGAAAAATCATATGTTTATGTTTTTAAACGCGGCACAGTGTTTCATTTAAGAATTTAAGACGACAAAAATCATTAATTTGTAAATAATTAAGATAGAGTCCCAAGGACAAGATCATTTTGAACATACAGTACTATTCTCAAATACTAATGTACGTTTTGTAGAAAAAATACATAAAAAAGTACATTTGAAAGAAAAAAGTACTTTTTGAAGAAAAATCATATTTTTTAACCGCGGCACAGTGTTCGATTTAAGAATTTAGGACGACAAAATCATTAATTTGTAAATAATTAAGATAGAGTTGTAATTTGTTGTATTTTTATATTAAAATTTTTATATATTAAATTTATTTATATATTAGGGATATTCACAAACTATGTACTTTAAATTTATGTACACACATGTTTTACAATAATAAAAGTAAAAGAAATGCAAGAATCATATAGTTTTAAGCAAGTCTGGGTCTTCGCTTGCAAACAGTGTGGTCAATTTAAATTTTTAACTAACTTTGTTTTTTTATTTTTGTCTGAAATCGAACACTGTGCGTGGACCAAAAAAAGGAGTTTGTAGTGTGTGTCTGTACGAACGCACGTACAGACCAAACGGCTGGACTGATTTTGATTTAGCTTGTATTGTTTGAAAGGTGACTTGATCGATAGTGTTTAAAGGAAATTGGGGGTTTTTAAAATTTTTTAATTTTTATTTTAATTCTATTCAGAAAAATAAATTTTTAGAAAATTAATTATTTCGAATAAGATAGTATGAAAATTGTATTTTATAAATTTCTAAAAAGCTTCAAAACTTTTATTGAAAAAAAGCAACTTTGAGGTTGACGAGAATTTTCAATTGTCTTTTACAAACTGTCAGTTAGAAAATTTTTCTGTTTTTTTTTTAAATTTACATATTAAAAGGAGCTCTTTTTTTAAATAAATTTCTTCTTTGGAAAATAAATTTGTTTTTAATCCTCTGATGCATCATTATAAATATATCTATTATTAACTTTTTTTAGTAAAAAAATTACGCCAAAAACTAGTAAATAGTGTTTGTAAATTTTCATTAGAAAAAACTCCGTTTGTAAAGAAATTGCGCGTTCTCTATTCTATGCAAAAATATTTTCGGTACATAAAAGTAAACATAAAAAATGTTTTTTTTTTCTCTTTGAATCATCTTAAGCTATTCTTTTTACAACGATTTCTACTAACACTTAAAACTTTTCAATTTAAAATATGATCATAGCAATAAAACCAAAAATAAGCAAGTTTTAGCTTGCATTTTCCTCGAGGATACTCACTCGAAAAAGCATAAATTTGTTTAATATTGTGTCCTTTAGAAAATAAAATTTTTTAACAACTTTTTTCCCCCAATATACATACATATTTTGAAATATTTTTCTTTTTCTTCAAAGGAAATGAAAAGTAACTTTCAGTGTTGCGTTTATCAGGAAAGTTTTGAGGAAAGAAAGAGTACAGAAATATGAAACATTGTTAAGAGTAGTAGTAGTAATCATTGAAGGAAAAGGCGCTTTAATGTTTTGGGTGTATAATGCATTTTATAACTTCAGCTTAAAAACTTAAATGTGTGTTTAGTACAGGCTACATTGAAAAATATAGTTAACGGAGAAGAGCGATTTCTTTGAAAATTTATATGTTTACTTTCGCTCTTTACAGAAAAACTTAAAACCAACAGGAAAGACAGGAAATGAAAAATAAACTTTGTCTGCCAAATATTTCAAGACGTGTACATACATATTGCTCATTTATTCAAACAACGTCATAACTCCAAAAAATAAATTTTTGAGTTGATAATGCAGAAATAATTGTCATATCGTTGTTCATACTGTGTAAAAAATGCATACAAATATCTTGTTTACTCAACTCTAGAGAGAAAAATACAATTTTCTTTTTCCATTAAGTTGCGTGTTAATTGCAAACTTTAAGCTAGTTTTTTGTCAAACAAATTTTTTTGAGTTATAACGTTGTTTAAGTAAATGAGCGATATGTATGTGAATATCTGACTCGCAGGATTTTTTGATCGAGTACTAAATTGAAACTTCGACTTTTACCAGCTGCAATCAATAACAAACAAAGCTGAAAAAAAAGCAACAAAAATAAGAGAAAAGTTTTACATGTAAGCACACTGTAAGCATCTCCAAAGTAGCGCAAAAAAGTGAAGTATACATTATGGAGCAACAAAAATATAAAATTATTTGCCTATTAATGTGGTTAATATAATTCTTTGCGAAAGACTTTAAGGTAATATAAAACGTTTACTAAGTTAGTATAGCTCAAAAATTTTTAACAAAGGAACTTTTAAAACAATCGGTATTTTGAAAAAGTGTACTTAATTTTAAATAAAATAATGTTTCAAAATACCCAAAAACTATACAATATTATTGAGCACTTCATTAATATTATTATAGTCGTTTCGCTCGATACTACTCAATAAATTTAACAATATTAAAAAATTATATGGCGCAATTTTTAAGGTTTTAAGAAACTTTTAAAACAATCGGTATTTTAAGGAAGAGTATTTTATTTTAAAAGATTTGTAATAAAATAATATATAAAGGTTCTACATTATATAATAAGTTGCACAATATAAAAAAAATATATTGCACAATATTTCGTACAATATAAGTAAAATTAAAAAAAACTGCACACACACACATGTGCGCTTAATAAATTTTTCATATTGTACAATAATATCGGCACAATATATTGGCAATATAAATCAATAGTCTTGATTATCATTGAACAATCAAGACAATTGTGTAAGGTGGTGGTAACATTATTCAATATTGTCTACTTTTTCACTGTCAGGATAATTGGGCAAATTTTTGCCATTATATAGGCCAAAGTATAGGTCAAAACGACAATAATATTTACAACAACATATGCATTAATATTGTCCAATAGATGGGCCGCTTAAGCAAATTCAATTATATATTATACCTGAAAGTAATTATTGTATAGGTACAATGTTGTCTACACATTTTACAATATATATGGTTGCGCAATATAAATCAAGAGACTTTTAATTTTATCCAATGTATTGTGTCATATACCAATATAATATACACATAATATTATTATTGTGAAATATCAGTTATTGCGCAATAATATTGCAAAAGTGTGGGTAGCTTTAAAGTTAAGAGTCTGAGTCTGTTGTTGGTTAAGCACATTTAAAGCTGTATGTCACTGTAATAATATATGGTATGAGGGAGTTTATGAAAATATTCAAAAAGACAATAATAATTCATCAGGGTTGCTTTTTTTCGTAAGTCATGCCATTGTGTAAGATAGTGAGTTCCAGCCTTTTTTGATATTTAAGCACTTAACTCATTTTTTATTCAGGCATAAAATAAATTAAATTATTGAAAGCTTAATTAGCTGTTAGTTCTAATGCTTAGAACTTGTTTAATGCTCTAGAGGGTACATTTAGTGTTGACGAAGTATGACATTTAAATTATGTTTTTCTTGTTTTTTCTCTTTCTTTTTCTTCTATTTTAAAGATTTCAAATAAAAGAAAAGATATCGAATACATTAGTTTAATTTTTCATAATATACTCGTATATAACAAAATACTAAAAATAAAAGTTTCTACTTCAAAGCAGTATTTTATGTTAAAATATTTTTCTTTTCTCTATTTAACAATAAATCACAAAACAAATAAATTTTTAGATATTAAATTTCTTATGGGTTTGGTCAATAAACATATTTTTCTGCCATGATTTATAACTTATTAAAATAACTCAAATATGCTAAACAAATAAATTTAAATTATATATAGTTAAATTAATACCCTGTTTCCACAAGTCAGGCAGGACTAGGAAATTTTTATGAAAATCATTAAAAAAAATTAGTGCTTTGTATATAATTTGTTTACTCAAGTCGACCGTCCGTGTTGTGGAAACATTGGGACATACATAAAATTATTTTGTTTAATAAATGAAATGAAATGGTTTTATAGAGCATTTTATAACAGAAATAAAGTAGAAAGAGCAAAGGTAGGAATCATTTATAAATGTACGTAATTTTAAGGATTTTAAATAAAAAAATTTTTAAGAAAAAGTTTACAAACTATAAAAATAAGCGCAAAAAAGTTAAACCTCATTTTCATTATGGACTTATAAGTTCGTACTTTGCTCTATTATTTAGACTTTGAACCCCAACAGTGATGCAAAGTACGTGCTTCGCCATACAAAATTTTGAGATCGAATCACTTTCTTTTAAGGTGCTTCGTTTTGAATTTACTTGCAAAGCACCCATAAATTATTACTATTATTCTAACATAGAATAATAATTAATTACATAACAGAGCACTGTTAGAAATTTAACAGTAGTTGCTAAATGGCGATTCCAAACCATTGGAACTGGAATGATATAGATTAAATATTTTTTATATGTGTTACCTACAGTTCTATTAGAAATGGGTGTCAACCAGGTTAGCAAGTTCGAGATTAACACATTTATGCGTTTTGTTACCAACATTATTGTCACAGACTTTGAATAGCGCTACAGGTAACACACACAAATAAATGTTTTATTTTTCTAAATCTAAATTATTTTTATTACATATTTACTGTTTCATTTGGAAGTCATTTAAATACTTTTAGATTTGATTTTTAAATTTTCACTGATAATATGAAATTTTAAGGGGCGTGTTGACAGTTTTCTAAATGCAAGATTGATGTTTCGTAAAAATCGGTTCAGTAGAAGCATGCAAAATGTAATAATAGTAAAATTTAATGGACGTTGCACGAAATATAATACAATTCCAAGAGTCCGAAATGCTGGCTACTTTTCCTGAACATCGAATGGGTATATATATAATCTAACACAAAACTTTATAGGGCGTGGACCCGCCCACTTTTTAAAACGTAGTATTGTATCGCTTTTGGAGATCATGAAACTGCGTCAAGCTTTATAAGAAGCGGATAAATAAAAATAGGCGTGGTCTTTGCCACGTTTTGGAAAATGGGACCCAACGAAAGCTATACTATATTCTCAAAAGATTTTTTTCAATTGATCTAAAAGTAACGGAGTTGTGAAGTAATACACATAAGGAAGAAAATATACATGAAGTAAGAATCTCCTGATTTGTTAAAATTGGTGAAAAATAATGAAAAGAAACAGCTTTATTTATAAACATTATTAAGGCTTTTATGGGCTTAATAAGAAATATTTTGTATACAAAATTGTGTTAAAAATCCTTAACAAAGCTTTAATAATTTTTACCAGTAAATAGCTTAAATGGAGATATAACATACTGCCTATAAAAAAAATGTAACAAAACTGTTGTTTGTTTGTACAATTCAATCAATATATTGACCTTTTTTATTTATGTAAAATTTTTATTTATGCTTTATTATATATAGCTTTTGAATTTTCAAGAAAACATGACTAGGTCACAGCATACTTTTCTTATAGAATAGTTGACTAGAGCATATTTTTCTTATAGAAAAGCTTACTAACTGTGTAACAACAAAGAGTTTTTATAGAAAAGATGGCTGACCTTGTAACATAAAAGAGAAAATATAGTTAAATATATGATAGCACATTGATCTTATAAAAAAATTATTATGTCACATCAAACTTTTGTTTTATAGAAAAGTTGAGAGTGTTATAGCAGACTTTTCTTATAGAATATATGAATGACTGTCTGAGTGCATACTGTTCTTATAGCACAAATGTATGATTGAGTGATAGTTTAACTTTCATATAGAAAATAGGGTGGAGCGTGTGCTAAGACATTGTTCTTATGGAAAAATCTACTGCGTCACAGCTTAAATATTTTTTCAAGAAAACTTCACTTATAGAAGAGAAGAGATGTATGACTTATAGTAAAGATGGCTCACTGTGCAACAGCAGCTTATCTTCTCTAATAATTGTACAGCTGGAATTTCCTAAAAGACTTTATATTCACATTTTTCTTATCTCAATCTTTTACTTTAAATATTGGCTTTAAGGAAAACCAAATTTTTTTTAAAATAAATTCCATAAATTTTATAGTTATGTATGTGTAACACACTTACCTTGTATGGGCACATAAATATTCAAGTACAAACAATCCTCTGATTGATTTTGCAAATATGGCAGCAAACGTTTTAAGTACTCCAAACGTCCTTTGGGCATACGTTCCAAGGCAGCTGTCTGATTTTTTATATCTGGCAGACGTTGTGGGCAAACAGGGCTAAATCTAAATGGATTATATTAAGGAAAAAGAAAAAAAGCAGAATAAAAACAAAAAAAAAAATTATTGTCATTGATGTCATGGTAGCCAACAAAATGTGTAAGAAAAAACAAATGAGAAATTATGTAAAGAAGACCTTAAAATTTTATCAGAACATAACCAATATAATAGCTATTGATGTGTTAATATTTATTAAATTTTTTTTGTTAGCCCAGTTCTGAGAACGAGACTATAAGAAAAGAAATTTATGCTTAAGCAATTCCCTGTAAGCATTTGTATGTATGTGTACTTTGTTTTTATCTTTTTTTTTTTGATAAGAGATATTCAAATTCGAAAATTGTGTTAAGTTGAAGATAAGTTTTGTTGGTTGAAATGAGAAAGTTTGAAAATATTCAAAAATATTCTTTTATAATTTGTCAAGAGATTAAACCTAAATAAATTGGGTTAGAAACTTTATGAAAAGTTTTTGTTTGTTTTATTTTGTTCATCATATTTTTTTAACAAGAACGTGTTAAGATAGATTAAAACTCGAAACAAATGCAGTGTAAAGAGAAATATTTTTAATAATGCATAACAAAAGATGTAGTTATAACAGAGTTTTAGCATTAGAATTATCATGGAAAACTATCGATACAAGATAAAGCATTTTTTCTATCGATTTAAGGTATAACTTTTTTAACAGATGGGATATTGTTTGTATAGAGAAAGTCCTTATTTTAAATGACTTTTTCTAACAGTGGACATAGAATATAATACAAGAGGGGGGCAGGGAGATCTGGTCCAAAGACCTGATGGATCTTTTGTAGCATAGATCTGTAAATTAAATCAAATCAAATGAGGGTGGCGTTGGCTGAATTAGTTAGCACGTTGACTACAAAACCGAAGGTCCTGGGTTCAACCCCTGTATCCGACAGTCATTAAATAGCAACACCACGCATTTTTCTGATGTGCATTAGTGTCCGTTTGTATCAGTTGTTGTAGGAAAGTTCAAGTGATGAAGGCATAGTCACTGGTCACTGAACTATACCGACTTCAGCAGATACTAATCCTAATGTAACATCAGAGCGCCCTCCTTCGTTGTGTAGCAAAATCATCGGCGAAGTAAAATAATCAATAAAATGGCTACAAGACACAGCTCCAAAAAATTAATACGCTTCATTTAACATCAGAGAGGCGCTGCAACACTGCATTATTAAAAAAAAAGTGCGAAAAAGCAGAGTTGTAAAAGAATGAAGTTTTCCTCTATCTCTTCCTTCACCACCTGTCTTCTCTCTCACTATCCCTTTCCAAAAGAAGGTAACACCTAGTATTAGCAGTAGGCATTATTTGCCTGAGTGTTACTTCTCTTTAAAAAAAAAAAAAAAAAATCAATCCCTGTATGACTCTTATTATGAAAATCACTACAGATATTGGAGAAGACCGCCTAATAGTATCTGAACACAGAAACTCAGAATGAAAAACATGCCTTCTACTGTCACATAATACGATACACTCACAAATAATCTGCCAAGCATAAACGACACGAAGTTACGACACTTGGTTACTTTTCCACAGCAGATAATTCAGTCCAAAGTGTCCAGAAAGAAAACTAGTAACAAGCCGTAAATTGATCCTGTTGAGGTTCAGGATGCCATTGTATGTAAATCAAATCAAAGCTTTGGCCTGCCTTAAACCAGTAGAAGACAGCCACATTTCTCTCATCTAGGATGACCGCTGTGGCCA
Source organism: Tachina lurida (assembly GCA_944452675.1). Classification (NCBI taxonomy): domain Eukaryota; kingdom Metazoa; phylum Arthropoda; class Insecta; order Diptera; family Tachinidae; genus Tachina; species Tachina lurida. The sequence continues at coordinate 23,210,193 of OX101752.1, forward strand.
GGTATCCAATAAATGGAAACCTTGTTCCGTACGGTTAGCTTTTCTAATGAGTCAATCACTCTAAAACTATCCTCGAATGAAATTATCACGAAAAGAGAGACTTAAGAGCTGCCTGACTATCGGATATAGATAGCTATATGCGCACATCTAATGCTCCTATTTAAATTAATGTCAACACATTTGGTGGACATAAGCTTGATTATTCTATACTTATGCCCCATAGTGAATTATTTGCTAATCTCTAATAGGTCTATATTTCTTATTATTTATTTTATTACTGTGTCTCATCTTAAGAAGTAAAATTCTAGGATAAGATTTAATGAGAGAACGCTAGCAGCATTGGCTATCGGGACAGGTCCATAGTTATATTTCTTGCTTTTGTTTCTATATTTTCTTCATAAATATTCTTCAATCAAGTAAATAAAATACTTGTATGTAAAACAAACATTATTTTTAAAATGTTTTCAATTATATTTTCGTTTTCATATGTGACGCGCAAAATAAAAAGGGACGTGAGGGCAAAAACCGGTTTTGTTCAGGAGAGCCATTTTAAAGATTTAAATATGTGTATCTTTGATGTACCATCACTGAGCGTGTTGGTATTGATCTCATTTGAAAGCGAAACATCTCATGACGTCAGGAACGTGTTAGTCAACCTTTGAAAATGCGCGTAGGTAGTCCATACCTCTTATTTTGTGTAGTTGGTTTTTACTGTTTTCTACCTAGCGCGCTGTTTCCATGAGTTTGATATCAATTTTGCTCGCATTTTTTCGAATCCAGATTTATTTTGTGAAATTATTAAATGTGAATTATAATAAATACTCATTTATAATTCTTTTAAATCGAGAATATCACTCTGTTAGTAAGAAAATTTTTTCACATAACATTAGAATCGTCGACTTCAATTTCATAAAACGCGCATATCTCTGGGAGGGAACACTTTTGGGGCATGGAATCGGTCTCATTCGATGCTCAGATGTTGTCCACATCAAAAGAAAGTGAAAATTGATTTTTTTTACCCTTAGGTCCCTTTCTCTATGCGCTGTCACATATAAATATAAGTTTGGTGACGTGATAGTGAGGCCTTAAAAGTCTAAGATCATGCAATTTGTCAATAGAACTGCTTCTACTGTACGTACATAATGTCGTCTAGCTCTGTCTCCATTCCCATTTTGTAAATGATTCATGACACGGTTTTTTGGTATAATTTAGGGTTTTTTTTACAAAAACATCTTCCACGTGACTCCATGGGAGTAGACTTATAATTTTTGCAGATAGTAAAATTACCAGTCAGAATGTTTTTTTTTTGTTATATACATAAATAATTTTGTTGTCGAATCTATATCTGGGTATTTCCATGAAAAAAAAGTTACCTTTTTTGTCACGTGCGACAGCAAGCAATTAAGCTTGTATTTCAGAACAATGTGACTAGATTTTTCTTAAATTTTTTTTTATAATATAGAGCTGCTGACGGCCTACACAAACATATAAAGAAGTAAAAAAAGTGTAGTTTTCTTTAAAAAACCAAACATATTTGTTTGGTGTCTGTTGTACGCTACAAAAAGTTGATATTCCTGTTTAAATGTCAATCTGCCGAAATGGCTGTCGTTTATTCAGTTAGTTTTTCTAAATTGCCATGCAGCAACAAGTGCGCGCTCCTTCAACAAAACAATTTTTAAATTTCGAACAATCCCCATCTGCTGCAACAGCGGCAAAAGTGTCTAATGCCTCGTGAAAAAGTCACTGTTGTTGGTGGTCATTTGGAGCTGGCGGGGTTATTGGCCTATATTTAATTGAAAACAACGTTAGCCAGTCCATTAATATTAACGGTGAGTAGGAGAGGTCAACTATTATATGATATAGACACCAAAAACATTTGATTTCAAGGTGTCGACGCTATATGCAATGAACTCACGCCACATTGTATATTCTGCACAAAAGATTTGAGGTCCTGGTAATTTTAAGTGGACTTGGTGCAAACTGCTTATCGCCAAAATGCTATATCATTTTGCTAGACTTTTCCTTTTGAGATTTTTTCACAAGTCTTGTGTCTATTTTAATAAGTCACAAACAAGAGCTTCCCTCAGAGGCAAGATAGCTCATGCCATTGGTCAAATTCAGCCTATTTTATGCTTTGAAAATTTTGGCGTTTTGGATGCGCGGCTTTCAGAAAAGTCTTTACTGATTGATGCGCTTTATATTCAATAGATAATGAAATTGATAAGCCTTTCAAAGAAATAAAGGTTTTAATGATATTCCATACACATTTGGTTTTCTTTAAATTTTAAGAAAAGAAGATGTCAATGAAAGACACATTTACTCCAAGTAAATGTTTTGCTTTTTCTTGAAATTAGAATAAATTTCTAAATTAATAAATACCTACATATGTTCATTTCAATACTAAATTAAATTCATGTTGTTTCAACTTAAAACAATTTTGATTAAACATATCCTTTCGTGTTATTTCAATATCAAGGTTATGTTGTTTCAGCTTGAAATAACTTTGATTGCATGTGATGCTTTATTTTGATTGAACAGTATTGGAACGTTAAATCAACATGAAATAAAGTTAATTCAAGTTAATATGTAATTTTTCTGCGTGTTCAAATATGTAAAGAGCTTTCACTGCGATTGTATCAAAACTTCAAAAGCTATAAGAAGCACTAAGTTTCACTTAAACGAATACCCCTACTGTTTTAAAATAAACACAAATCATATTCAAATTTCATGAAACTGTTTAAAATGTATGAGATTACTATTCATATAAAATTAGATTTTAGTATTAATATGTAATTTATTGTAGCTCAAACTTATATCTGACCCTTATAATCTTAAGGCAATATGCGTTGGCAGGACTTCTCATACTCATATGTATGTATGTACGGATGTGTAAGACTGTGCACGTGTGTATTTTAAGTATAATAAATTTTGATATATGCTTTATCATGTTTGCTTTAAACAGCTCTTAATACATTTGGTTTTTCAATTTCAAATTGTCAAAGGATTAAGAAATATGTATGTGCTTTATTACGGTCTCAACTTATATATGTCTCATATATAAATTTTGCTCTTTAACATGTCTTCAATGGTAAAATTGTAAAGTTTTACACTGATGAAGGCATAATTTTCCACAAAATCCTTTACAATTTTGTTTAAAGTTGTGCTCGAGCAATGTGGCATTTGTGGCAAGAGGTGAGTATAAGTTAAAGCTTGATGCCACATCCATAGCATGTTTGAGCATGCATATGTATGTGGTATATTTGTGTGGTTAAATATTTGCCAATGAATTTTAAGTTTCTAGAAGGAATATGAATATATTATTATTATTTCATCATTACTTTACATGCGATATAAATACATATCGCTCATTTACTTTAATAGTGTCATAACTCCAAAAATTAGTTTATTGAGTTCATAATGCAGAATAAAGCGGCATTTTATATTTTATTTTGTTTAAAAATTTCATATGAATATCTTGTAGGATAACCTCCTGAGGGAAGAATATTTTTTAATGTCTTCATTGAGTTGTATGCGTATTGAAAACTTAAAACGCGTTTTCTGCAAAACTGTTTTTTTTGAGTTGTGACACTATTGAACTAAATGAGCGATATGTAGATAGTATATTGAAATTGATTTTGAATTAAATTTTTAAACTATTCATGTAAAATTATGTGAATTATATCTGAAATTTTTAAGGCAACCATATGTAAGCAAATTCTGAGAATTAAAGTACAAAGTAATGCAATTTTGTTTTATATTAAGGAAATTATATGATTGAATGATCAATATCTACTATTTGTCAATTGGATGATATTGCAAAGGCTGTGGCTTCATAAACATTTCCAAATATTTAGTTAAATACTATTTTACTTAAAAACAATTTGTTTTAATATCTCTCTTTCTTTAATCAATATTTATAGAAAACAACATAGTGTGCTGAATATGGTGCTTATATTTAAATTTTTATTACCATAGAATAAGATGTTTTGTATAAAACTAATAAGAATATGTAATGTACATTATTAAACATTTTTTAAACTCTCAGCAAACACTGCCGATGGTTATCAATATGAAATGAATCGATGTAATTTATGCTCTAACTTGAAATTGTATATTTATTAAAACAACATAAATGACATTTTCATAAAACTTATTCAAATTTATGTTTTCGCTTATAATTTCCTTATCTAATCACAAAAGAATCGCTCACAAGTTAATTAACTCTTGAAACATATTTCCCCCCTACTTTCTTTGCTAAATAATAAAAATGAGGCGCAATAGAAAATGCGTTTATGTAAAAAATTAGCATATACAAAATTCTTACATACTTAACTTTTATTTAAACAAGCATTTGTCAAAAATTTATAACGCTAAACAAGTTCATTGTTGTCTTTTTCTTCCAACTGAGTGAAAATCTGTAAGTGGGTTGATATTTTGCTTTTGAATAAATGCAAAATGAACTTTTGAATTATACTTTCAAAAGATTCTTTCACCCTTGAATGTTTTGTTAATGTTGCTTCTTTTTTCCATAAAAAATTTTTACAAAACTTTTCGGTATCATTGTTTATGCAGAATATTTAAATTTACATCCTTTTTATTATTTTTTTTTTCATTCTTACCTTTTTAAAAGGTACATACATATTTATTATTCGAAATTGTAAATTTTTCATTTAACAAAACGAAACAAATTTATATATACATTTATAAATGTTCGCAAAGGTGGGATTAGACGAGGCAAATGTGTGAAGAAAACTTGTTTAATACATTTTTATTTTACAATGTAAAATTTACATGATAATACAGCGCCTTAGTTTTTGCATTCAATATTATAAATACTTTTATTTAATATGGTAACACTGTGTTTGTGTAGTGTGGTGAGTTTAGTAAACTGTTGAGTTTCCAGTTTTTATTCTCATTTTTACCGTTTTCCCACTGAGTTAAAGCAATATCTTTCAATCGTAATCAGCGTTGCCAGTTGCAGTTTTTTAGACTGTTGGACAATCGTGCAGTTTTTGGTTTAAAAGATCCGGTTTTCTTTAAAATTACCAAATTTTAGTTTTTTCTTTCTCACTTTTAGCAGATTTTTCAATGTCAATAATTTTTTCAAATTATCACTAACTAATTTTTCTCCGCTTATACGTATGTATAATACGTTCATAATAGTGCCACCTCATCAAAGTGCCTTTTATATGTAAAACAAAAATATTAAAAATTTGTATTCTTAAATACAAGTTTCAAACACTATAGAAGGCAGGGGCACGTCTGAATTTTGTGCATTCTTACGTTTAAGGATTTGCATAGAAAATTTTTGTAAAGTTTTGGAACCTTGGTTTTGTTTGTTTTTTAGGCAAAATTTTTTACAGTTAAATTTCTAATGATCAGACCAGCTTTTTTTTAGTATTAACCACATAATACGTGTACCAAAGTGTATTTAAATATATTTAAATTAAATACTTATATATTTAGTTTACATATTTGTGTACGAAATAATATAATTATATATAAACATAAACCATTATTTTACAACAAATATTAACAGAAGCAAGCTATAATGAGACAGTGGCCCTTATCATGAGTTGCATTCGATATTCGCTGGCTATTGAACATCGAAAACCTAATGTTCAATTCACATTATAAACATTGAAAATTTCGTTGAGCAAAGAATTTGCTATCGAACAGAATTTAGCTTTTAATGAAGTATTTTAGAGTATAACAAATTATTATAAACGATTGTTTTTTTATTTTTAGGTAAATTTGTCGCATATTTTAAAAATAACTTTGAGTGATATTCTCAATAAGGATATTCTTTGTCGAATGCTCGTCATAATACCAAATGAAAAATTTTTTGAGCAGTACTTTCGACTGCAGTCGAAGATCGAAAGTTACTCAAGACGTGTCTCAAGACAAGTGATATTCAAGATTTTGTAACTGATGAGCAAAAAGTATTAGCTTGAATGGCTCCAGCTAACTCCTCAATTATCAATTGCAATGTATGTTTAAAAGATCATTAAAAATTAGACTGAACAATCTAGACATTAATTTTGGGAAAAAGCGCTATAAGTACTCGTATTGTTACGATAGTACGCTTTAAAAACGCCTTTCTGTGGACTCGCGGACTTGCAAATGAATAAAAGACCCCAGTGTAGTAATTAGGGTTAAGAATGAATGGTACTATCTTTATTTACCAAATATACTTCAATTAATGTAACCAAGAGCTTAAATGCACACACACAACTTAAATTACTTAAATCAGTGCTGGCCAACGAGGGAAATGTATTCGAGTATGTGTATTTATTGGCGTAAGAAGCCGATTGCTGTTCGGTTGGTGCTAGTTTGGGCAGCTCAGACTTACCACTACATCTTCCCCGCTATTGTACACGCACGTCGCTTAACTGGATGTGCTAGTATTAAAGCAATATCCCTTCTCTCTGCTGCTCGACAAACACAAGACTCACTCTGCTGACGCTATTACCCAGCGACGAAAATGTCGATTACAGAAGCGATGATTCGATGCACACAAGTAAGACAGTAATGCACACCACCTCATATACGTACCTAGTATACATTTCCAAATGCATTGCCGCATTTGTGGAGTGAATGCCTTTCACTTGCACACAAAGTAAGCGAGATACGGAAGGGTTCATCCAATCAGCATAAAAGCTCAGTATTGCCTAACATACATTGTAAGTTGGCAGTGGGCAGTTCGAATACAATCTAGCTTACTTTCGTGCACTTTGTAAGCTAGCATTCATTGAACACAAAGTATGACAAACATCATTAAAGAGATGTAATGTGGTATGCAGCGTTCGCCGCTGGGTAGTTTGTACATAAACCAGAGACAAGCAAAAGGCCGACCGTGGGCATTTCTTTATGCTCTTATTTATACGTAATTAAATACATACATATATGAAAAAAAAAAACAACTCAATATCTCATAAGCATTCAACACAGCATACATTTTACTCCCTTTTATATTGTATATAATCAGCGTTACCATTTGTCAAGTTTTCCCTTTTTTTGGAAGTTTTTTGGGATGCCAAAAAGTTTTTTGAAAATATAAAGTTTTTTCAAGTTTTTTTTATAAATATGTCCATAATTGAACCTTTGCAGTATATTGAATGAAAATATTAAGTGATGTTTGTATGCAATAAAACGATCATATATTTTCTCACTCCCTTATTACTGCAACAGTGTCTAAAGGGTCAGTTAGCCTAACCATTTTCATTACTTTTCACATAACAATATCGATCAGCTGTTTTCTTTTAAAATTTTGGTACTTCATATTTAGGAAGTTTCTTAAAAAATATGTATGGTAACGCTGTATATAATATAAAAATAGTATAAAGATGTGTATGTGAGCCTGACTTTGACATAAACAATGGCTCGCTGGCTACTTCAACATAAGAATACTTTTGTACGACTATCAGCTCTCCACTCAAGACTTCACAATAAAACATAGACTCGTCTGCCAGCAGATGCGTCACCCTTTTTTATACTTCACACACACCTTCCAGAATGTGACAGCAAGGTCTAGACAATCTCAGCAGCATTTTCAATGCTTGTTGACTACTCGTATGAGAGCAAATAGTTCATGAGTTAACTACATATGTATATACGTGTGTATATGCATACATCATTTAAAAAACAATTATTTGTTGTTGTTTACTTTATTTATATTTTTCGTCTGAATTGCCATGTATGTATGTAAATATGTGTATCTTCTTAACGAACCGAAGTTGTATGTATGGATGCACTCGTATATGCTACGCATGTATATTCAGTTCTTTAACCGAACGATTTCTGGAGAATTCGTGTTGTTTATCAAATGATTTCTTGATAAAAGAAACATTTGAATTGACTCTGTTCGAATATTTTTACGTAACAATGTATTGGAACTTAATATAGAAGGAATTCAAACGAAAGTATAAATTAGTTAGATGCATGTTTCTGGTATACCAGTACATAAACTGTCTAATGCAGCCACATCATGCTTTTTTTACATTTTAAAAGGACAAGTAATATTATTTGAATTTTTTGGGCTCTGAAAACTGGCAGTATATGGCAACACTGATTGAAACACATTCACCCATAACCACCTCTCATTTGTTTTCTTTATTTTTTCGAGCATTTGCCGTGTCTAAGCACAGACTGTCAACTCTGTAAGATAAGAAACATTTTTTTTAACAAAAAGTTACTTAACATTTTTGTTCCCTAAATCCTTCATTTATGTTTTCTTAAAGGAAATAAAATGTTTTTTTTTCAAACTCATTCATTCGCCTTTTTAATTTTTAATTTTACTTTTTGATAATTTGACGGAGGTAATTTTTCCATTGTGTACAATCAACAAAAATATGATACAAAACGAAATAATAAGAAAAAATTAAAAATAAATGAAATTTGTTTGTGCTATTGTGTTCAAGTTGACATTAACATAAACATAATTAAGCTTTTAAAAGGCATCAAACATTTTCCGAACTCATTCAAGAGAAGATGATTGAAAAAGGTATATTTTCCTACTTGAGTAATCATGAAAGGAAATAATTTTACAGGTGTATGAATTAAAGCGTTATCTTATTTTTATTTTTTACTTTTTGATTGATATACATATTTCTCGTGGGAGTAGTTAAAAAAAAAGAATTTATGTTAATTTTTTTAAAAAGGTAAAAGAAATAAAAAGTGTTTGGATGGTGTTATTTAATGGTTTAGTGTTTGCAGAACTAAAAAAAATGTGTAATAATCAAACTTTGCAAGGGTGTTAACATCTTTCCTATATTATAATCAAAGTAAGCTTTTAAGCTCTTTAAAGAAATTACAGGTTTTACAATTGTATTTGCTTGCACACACTAAGAAATTGGATAAGCCTTTTAGTAGAGTTTAAGCAGAGAACATAAGCATTGTTTAAGTTCCTGTTAAAAGTTTTAATAAAACTTTTTTTTTAAATGTTTTCTTTAAATTTATTGTTGTGTTCAGCATATAAGAAATTTTAATATTTAAGCTGCCTGCAGCTTTAATATTATTAATAATTTAACTTATTTTTAATTTTTTAATCTTAGAATCTTTTATATTTTATTACTAAGCTTTATTACGAAACTCAATTGAATATTTGTTTGCAATAAACTTTTATTGTAAAAGCTGTAAAATAAATTGAAATAATTTTTAAAAACAATTTTAAACATTAAATTTGCTATTTAATCTTTAAATGGTCAAGTGCATATCTAAACTAAAAATTTAATTTCAATTTAGATATTGCAACAAGAAAGTTATGTTGAAGAAAAATAAATTTAAAAAAAATTTAAAATTTAAAAGCTTAAATATTGGTCTTCACAAATAGGGGAATTTTAAAGTAAACACTTGCACGCACACAAATTTGAAACTCAAGTAGTTACATGCATATATATTTAAATGAATATTAAGCTTTCGAAAATAATATAAATACATGCAATGACAACAAAAAGTTTAAGAAAAGAATAAAACTTCGAAATGGTCGAAAATTTTAATTTTAAAACAGAAAATAGAAAAATAATATAAAAACTATTTTTGTAAACTGAAATAATGTTATCATTGCTTAAGTTTCATAGCAAATTAAATAGTCCAAATTGATATAAGAAAATTAAAAAGTAGAGCATAAAAAACTCTTTCCCAAACTTGAAATTTGCAAGAATAACTATAATATACATACTAACGTTACCTTAATATATAAAGGCCCTAACTAATCATTTCTTTGAAATCGAAATTTTTGCACTTTTCGTTATACTAAATGTTCTTCTATTGAAATATGCAAGAAACTCTATTTAAAAAAGAGAGATAGGGCGTTTCTATATTAAGGTTATCATAGACACCTTTTTGATTTCCCAAGTGCAAGCATTGCACAATGTAGAAAAGGCTATAATTCCCTTGAGAAAATATCAATTCCAATTTAGTTTTATTAGAAGTTTTCCTCAAGTTTGTTTTTTTAATTTAAATAAGTTATTTTATAAAATGCTATTATTGTTCTCATCTTTTGCTTTTCTACAGCTTTTCTTTTATACATTGAAAATAATAAGAAATAATTTCTACTAAATAAATAAACTGAAAAGACAATTAATTTTATATGAAACTAAAAAATTACTTTTGTAAGAAACTAAAAAACCAACAAATTACACATACTCTTACTTTTGTTAAAAAAAATTACTCGTAAATTTATAGTAGATTGACAAAAATACCACGTCTTTACCTTTGCTTTACTCTAAAAAAATATTTATTAAATTAGTCTCAGCTTTTCTATATAAACTTCATAAAAAGTTAGTTAGAACTCTGTGCCAACCAGATGAACTCCTTAAGAGGACTATAGTTAAATAATAATATTGCCATTATAAGAACTCTATTTTAGAAGAAGCAAGTAAATGAAAAACTCCGTTCATTTCTGTAATATTTTGAAAAGTTGGAGAAAAGCAATATTTTCGAGAAATCCCTCGCTTAAAAAACTTTTCACGCAAAATAGCTATGATATGGTTACATGTGTGTGAAGATAAATTTAAATTTAACCAGCAGAGACAAAAACCAAACAATTTTATTTAAAAATACTTTTAGTAAAAATTAACAGTCTTATTTATAAAAATTATTATGGCTTTACAAAGGTTTTTTAAAACAAATTTGCATACAAAATTTTTCTTATTGACCCTTCATAAGGCCTTAATAATTTTTATAAATAAGGCTGTTAAAATGTAAACAATTCAATTGGGATTAACAATAAAAGATCTTAACGTTTTAGGAATACTTATAAGTTATTTCAATTAACATTCGTCTATCTAGTCTAGTTTGGCGTGTTGTGAAAATATAAGTCAAGCGATGAAAGTATATTAATGGCTTCTGTGTTGCCTTGACATTTCACAAACGCTATAAAATATAAGCCAAAGCCTCTTTATATATTGGGTAAAAAAACAACCTTCTTGAAGATCTGAAGGTTCAATTTGAAATGTTAAGTCATCAGAAATTTCCTGCAGTGCCGAAGTTTGTTCTTCTCATCATACCCATAAGTCCAAAGGTGATATTTCAACTGGCAAAGCATCATCCACATGATATAAATCTTTTAAGTTTTGCTCACTGTTTTCTGACATCTTTACTGAATTTTCGGCTGCTAGACTTAATGGCACCTCATCTTCAGGCTCAAATTTCGAAAATTTTTGCTTGTCAAACTTAAACCCTGCCTTACAAAAACTTTAAATTGAAAGCATTATGTTAGAGGAAAAATACATATAGGTATTTCCACAGGAATGTTAACTTTTTGTAGCGTGCGACACCAAACAAAAGTGCTTGTTTTTTATTCAAAGAAAACTCAATTTTTTTACTTCTTTATATATTCCTGTCGGCCATCAGCAGCTTTACATTAGGTAAAGTTGGAAGAAAAATTCATTCGTATTGTTCTGAAATACAAGCTTAATTGTTTACTGTCGCACGTGACAAAAAAGTGAACTTTCCCGTGAAATTTCCCATATGTAGTTAACACACCCACACTTACTACGTTTATACGCGCACTATTTGCAAATAAAATTATTTGCAAATAAATTAACTCACTGTTTATACGGCATAGCAAAAGTACACAAACTTGGTAGCACTTCTATAGAAAGCTGACTTATGTTGGCAAAAAAAAAATAGTGTAAATGCACAAAATATCAAATAATTATTTGTTTTAATTGTTATTATTTGCTTCTCTCAATGTTTTTTGTTGCAATATTTGTCCATTTATTGTTTTTATTATCAAACATTTGTAAGCGTGGCAACCTTAAGCATTTTATTTGCAAATAGTGCGTTAATCGTGAATAGTTTTCTGAATTAGTAAGTCGCAATAAAGAGAATAATATGGCAACAATTTACAGTTTTATTTGCAAATAAACCCTGCGTATAAACGTAGTATATGTTATGTGATGTAGTAAATATGACAAAGTGAGCTTTATTTTAAGACGAGCAAATTAATTCTTGAAAAGCTTATTTGTAAGTTAAGATAAAAAAACTCACAAAGAGAGAGAGAGAGAATCCATTCAAGGGAGAGCGATTGCCGACCAATAGTGTCCGTTTAAAGATGGTGTAGATCAGCTACATCCAAGCCATATTCACAATGTGCAAGCTTTTACAAAAGAGCTTTTGTGCTTTCACATCGGTGAGAGTACAACATTCACAACAACAACACAACAGACAACAATGCTCGCTCTTACTTTGCAAAGAACCAAGAACAAATTTAAGAGCTTTCAAAGCTGTTTACCTCAAATGCAAATATCAGTGTGTGTGTGTGTGGACGTAGCTGGTGTAGATTAATGGAAGTGTCTGTAATGGGAGATTCCACTTTACTACTAGCATCTTCCCGCGACTTTGTACGCATCCATACAAAATTTACAGTCTGTTATAAGTATCTTAATTATCTATTATATTATAGGCCGGTAATAAGTTATTTCATGTCAAGAATTTTTTATAAATAATAAATACAGCATATGAAAAAAGTATTTGTTGTTGGTTTAGCATGGCTAGTTGCAACACAGCAGTAGAAATAATAGATTGTGTTAAGCACCGTCTATTTTTATATTGCTCTTGCTTAAGTATATTTTACAATCAGCACTCATGTTTTATTATTTATTTTTTATTTTTTTGCTTTAATTTGGCATGAAGAAGCCAACTGGAATGTGATTATCTTTGCGCTACTTATTGTACTTGTTTTGTTTTTACATTATTAAATTTTTTATTAACATTTTTTATAACAAAACACTAAAATAATGCAAACATTTTCAAATGATTTAGTTTTAAGTTTAAGAGCTATAAATTTTTTAAGTATTACAGATTGAAGTTTTAAAAATAAAATTTAGAGATCAAAATAGTTTGGTGCAGCATTAAAACTCATAAACTTTGAACATTTAGCAAGAGATCAATGTGCGTATGCTTTTCAGTAGACAAAACCAAAAGCTTGTAAATCTTGCCCAAATTACTCTAGAGTTTTAGTAATATAAAGTTATTTCACAAACTAAAATTTTATTAATAAAAATAAAAATATTACAGCTTAAAAAAATAACCTGCATACTTATTTAAAATAAACCCAACTATTCTCATTATTGTACTCGTATTTGTTAGTGCAGGCAATTATTGAGATTTTATTAGAGCAAACTTTAATTCTAGGAGAGCTTTCAAACGCATGTAAGTTTTTACTTTTATAACTAAAACATAAACTGTGCTTTCATGAAGAATATAGAATAGCAACTTTCCATCTATTCCATTCTCTAGCAGTGCAATGGCAATATGATACTACTACTATCGTCGTTATCACAAATAAAAATGTAAACCGCCATTAAACGCATTTACCAGCTGGTCATTAAAGTCTTAACAATATGAGTGTTTTACTGGCAAAAAAAAAGGATGCTAGAGGGGAAATTTTACACTTCATCTGTAATGGGTTTTTGGGTTTAATTTGATTTCCTTTTTATCTCTCTTACTACAGCACTAATATTTGGTTTAATAAAAAAGGAAATTATAAAAGGAACTAAAGCAGAAATAGGATTTTTATTATTAATAAAATTGTTAAAGCTATTTTTAGGAAACTTAAATAAGCTTCTGTTTGCCATTAAAACTAAAATAGTAAATGACCTTTGCTTTGCTATAATATTTAATGTAATTTTTTGTTGGTTTTTATACGCTTATCATTGCTTCTTGAAATAAAATATATTTTTAAAATTTTAATTAGTGCTTTAGTTGGTCATTCAGCTTATTTGGGAGCTTTTTTTAGAATTTATCTTAATTTTTTTTTTTTTAAATCCGCTTAGAGTTATTAAACAAAAATTTTAGTTATAAAAACTTTAATATAAATACAAATAAGGATGTGATAGATAACTTGAAAATCAAGGATTCAATAATAGGTTTGATCGCGTATTTTTTGGGCAAAACTCGGCTGGTGTTGGCTGAAGTAGTTAGCACGTTGACTACAAAACCGAAGGTCCTGGGTTCAATCTCTGTATCCAACAGTCATTAAAAAAAAAATAACAACACCACGCATTTTTCTGATGTGCATTAGTGTCCGTTTGTATCAGTTGTTGTATGAAAGTTCAAGTGATGAAGGCATAGTCACTGGTCACTGAACTATACCGACTTCAGCAGATACTAATCCTAATCCTTCGCTGTGTAGCAATAAAATAGCTATAAAACACAGCTTCAAAATATTAATACGCCTCATTTAACATCAGACAGGCGCTGCAACAGTGCATTATTAAACAAAAAACGTGCAAAAAGCAGAGTTGTAAAATAATGAAGCTTTCCTCTCTTCTCTTCCTTCACCACCTGTCTTCTCTATCACTTTCCCTTTCCTAAAGAACGTAACACCTAGTAATAGTAGTAGGCATTAATTGCCTGAGTGTTACTTCTCTTAAAAAAAAAAAAACTAAAAATTTTTTTTAATGTTTTGGTCTATTTTTAGTTTTAAGGACAATTTAAGTTTACTTTGCTATTTGTTTTATTTTTCAAACAGCTGATTGATTTTCGGAGACCCCAAACCAGCCCGAGAAAAAATAAAACCGTCTGTTTCATGCAAGAAGAAAAAGAAGAATATTGCTCTCTAAAAAACTCTCTCATTTAACCAAGTTTTGTGATCAAACTTATTAAATAAAAATGTTTATGAAAGCTTTTAAGGCTTAGTATATTTATACGTTTAGTAATTCTTTATAATTTTTTGCTAATTTTTACATAAGACTATAATGATTTTTAGCTTTTTCGAGTATTCTTTGATTGAAGTCTTCTGATGAGTTGCCTGATAAGCAGCACAATTTATTAAAAAAAGCTTAACCAGCACAATTTAATAATAAAAGCTTAACAAGCATTAAAAAAAGTTAAGGCGCTTTTCCTCTTTCTTGTAGAGGCGAGAAAATTAGATTTTTTCCCTTCTCTCTCACAAAACTCAAGGCGTAAGCTTAGCGTATGAAAAAGCTGTCTTTAATTGAGAAAATACTTTATTCAGCCACTGTCATTCAGGGTGACCGAGGACATTTTTTAAAAAGTGGCAATAAATAGGGGATTTATAAAAAAAGGGGCAAAATTAAAAAAAAAATGAGAAAACTACACTAAATTTTTACTTTTAATGTATTTTTATATAACTCACCCTAAAAAAAGGGTGAGGAAAAGTGGCAAGGCAGTCGAAAGAGCAGCAATTTGTCACTTTAGTCGGTCACGCTACTGTCATTATATTAGAAAACATATTAACAGATAAGACTCATGATAATGCATAAGCTGCATATACTCGTAGCTACTAAAAAAGTAATGAGCTTAATTTATATACATCTATATTTTTTTGAAGCCCATTAAAAGCCTAGGACTCGTAACAAAACGTTCGAAATTTATTGGTGATACTTTATATCACCAATATTTTCCTTGTTAATATCGTTCAAACAATCCAGCAAAGTTAATATTTACTTGGTCTTATACTTCATTCATTAACTTTTATATAACTTAAAATAATTTAATTATAACTAGTCAGACATGTAAGAAGTTAAATGTCGTATAATAAAACTTAAACTTATGCCAACTAATACAATAAATCTCTATGCATCCTTTTGTAGCATAACTTTTGGCTATAAAACTTAACAGCAATTAACTTTAATAAAAAGGGTATTGCAATGTTCAATGTAATTTATATTTTTTATATACTTATCTTTGAAGTAAGAAATTGTAAATAACAATGGCAAGACTGTTTTAAATTAATTGTGGCAAACTTGAGCTTTCACTACGAAAAAGCTTTCATAAAATTGCGATACGTTGAACTAGAACAACACACATATTCTATTTGCATTGAAAAGTATGTAAATATGGTTAAAGTTTGAAATAATGACATAAACGCTGGTGATAAACATTGACAGAATGACAGTTTTAAAATTGTTTTAATGCAATAATGAATCTAAATTAATTTTAACTTTATAGGACATATTTTTGAAGTCATTTATATTAATTTTGTTGTTGTTAATTTTTACCCATTTTTCTTAATTTAATATCGCTTCACTTTCAGAGCTCAAGGTACGTGGCAAGTTTCGTAAAAATGGGTCAGGTAGAAGCACTTGAAATATACTATTAATCTTCAATGGGCATGGCCCCGCCCACTTTTTTAAGCATAGAATTACATCATTCTAAGAGTCTAAACTGTTTACCGAAATTAGTGGGAATCGGATAAGTAGAAGTACTTGTAATTTAATACTAAACTTTCGTTGGCGTAACCCCGCCCACTTTTTTTAAAACAAGATTAAGTATTTTTCACAGCTCAAGGTGTGTGCTAAGTTTTGTAAAAATCGATGGAGTGAAATAAAATGGCAAATTGAAAGGGCTAGCCCCGCCCACTTTTTTCATTATGTCATTATTATGTCATTTAAATGCCCAAGATGTATTCCAAGTTGCGGAAAAATCCACACAGTAGAAATACATGAAATATATTATAAAATTTTAATGGGCGTGTCCCCGCCTACTTTTTTGAATGCAAGATTGTGTCGTTTTGAAGAGCTTAGGTTTTTCGAAGGAGTTTCGTAAAAATTGGTTATGAAATATGTTATTAAAATTTAATGGGCGCAGCCCCGCCCACTTTTTATAGTGCAAGTTTGTGTCTTTTTTTAAACTGAGCGTTCGTGTGAAGTTTCGCAAAAAATCGTTTAAGTACAACTACGTGAAATATAATGCTAAGTTTTATTGGGCGTGGTTCCGCCCATTCAACTTTAAAATTGTGTTGGAAGTATCGCATCGATCGAATAAGTAGAATGTCATAAAATCCAATAAAATCAAATTGTGTTTGTGTGTTTCTTTACAATAGGCCCAAATGGAAGTTATATCCTCCCAGACAAAAAAATTATATTTAAAATCGTTGTAAAAGGTTGCAAGTTATGAAGCAACTTAACAAAAAAAAATATACACGAATTGATAACATTCTTTTTTTGAAGTCGGTTGAAATGTGGGGCTTTGCAATCAATGCAAGATTATGTCATTTAAATGCTCAAGGTGTATTGCAAGTTGCGCCAAAATCGACACAGTAGAAATACGTCAAATATATTATACAATTTTAATGGGAGTGACCTGCCTACTTTTTTCGTCGTTTTAAGAGCTCAAGCTGTATGCCAAGTGTCGTAAAAATTGGTTAAGTACAAGCACGTAAAATATAAAATTCAAATTGAATAGGCGCGTCCCCGCCCACTTTTTTGTTATGCAAGGTTGTGTCTTTCTTTGAGTTTAAGGTGTGTGCTAAGTTTCGTAGAAATCGGTTGAATAGCAGCACAGGTAATGTAATATTTAGTATTATTGGGCGTGGCTCCGCCAATTTTTTCAACTAGAGATTTTGTCGTTACAAGCGTCCAGTTTGTTAGGCAAGTTTTGTAGCAATAATAAGTAGAATAACATAAAATCAAATAAAAAAAATTGTGGGCATGTCCCAGCCTACTTTTTTAAAATAGGACCAAGTGGAAACTATATTTTTTCAGACAAAAAAAGAATTTTACAATCGACTTCATATTTACCGAGTTATGAAATAACTTAAACAAAAAAAGTGGGTTAAAAATACGAGTACAACCAATGGAGAGTAAATGTTGTCTAGACTACGAATCTGTTAAAATAAATATGTAATTCAGGGCAATTATGTACAAAATTCCGTGAGAAAGTTCTCCCTTTTCCAATTAGAATTTTTTGTTTTCCCTATTACTTGCTATTAGTTGGAATTGTTCCCTGGGAAAAATTCCTCGCGGAATTTTTTACATAATTGCCCTCATTATGATTCTTGGGTAAAATGTTGGCGAATTCATAAATTATAAATTAATTAATTATAATATTGGGAATTGTTTATAATTTTGCGAAAAACTAATTGTTTTTGATATAACTCAAAATCTGTACGTGCTGGAGCTTTTCTGATTTCAGATCCTTAGGACTTTTCATACCACGTAGAGCCATATTAGTTTAATATTTTGATGATTTAAAAAAAATTTAAATCCGCTAGTTAACTTCAGTTTAATTTTTTCCACTTAAAAAAAAACTTTCACCAACATTTTCTAATAAATATTAACACATCATATTAAAACACTATGTAAAAACCTAAAACTAAACACTAATATAAACTAAAATTAGTTTAATATTTCACCGACAGTAAGAAGTTGAAAGAAAGATAAAATAAAGGAGAAGAGCATGAGGAAATAATGTAATATATGTATAACTTACCTGTCTGCCTTTTTGACGCCTGACCACATGGCTGCCGAAACAGGAGGCATAAATCTTAAATTGCCGACAGGTGGTGATGCATATGGTATGCCGCGATACGCTTCAACCGGATCCAAATGGCGTCCATCCAATTGCACAATTATGCCGGATAAAGCGCCATTGCGTGTGTGAATAATACGTGAAGAAAGTTGTGAGGGTAATTGGTCAATTTGATTGTGGTTGTTGTTGTTGCTATTATTGTTATTATTTTGGCGGCTACTGCGAGAATTTGAGGATGACGATAATGATGATGATAATGATGATGACGAAGACGAGGACGAAATTGCTGATGTTAGTAGAGAAGATGAGGAACTTGTACTACTACCACTACTAGTGCTGCTGCCGCTGCTGCTGCTACTACTGCTACTTAAACTACTGCTGCCTGTAATGCCATTACCGCTAATGGCTGTTAAAGACATTGAGGGTACAATGAGATTTGAGGAAGATATTAGGGAGGAAGATGATGATGTCGATGTTGTAGCAGCCGCTATTAAAGCTGATGTTCTTAAATTTAAATTTAAATTTATATTATTACTATTATTACTACTAGTTAGAGAACCTTTGTTTTTGTTATTATTATTATTATTATTAAAATTGTTATTGTTGCTGGTACTGCTCATGCTGCTAAGGTTGTTGGCTGAAACTATACTACCGTTTTCTATGCACAATTGTAGCACTAGTAATGTTAAAAATATAAAATTGCAGCAGGTTGTTGGTGGCGTAGCAATGCATAATTTTCTTCTGCTACGTTTCGCTGCTAAGCATTGTGACTTTATTAACTTAACAGCAGCAGCAGAACATACAGCTAGGTGTAATTTTGTTGTTGTTTGTTGTTGTTGTTGTTGTTGTTGTTGCAGTTGTGTGACAGCTGTATGTTGCATAAGACAATGCAACATTATCATTATGTTTACGGTTGCTTAAGCAACCGTTTGTAACAAATGATTTATTTTAAAATATTTTCTCTTTTTTCTTCTTAACGCTTGGCTTTTACTTGATTTATTTTTTTTCTTATTACCAGTCCTTGTTTTACTGTGATTTCTGTGTTAGTTTTTATGGTGTGAAAAGGAGACACTTTGCTTTTGATTTCACATAAAAAAAAACACCAAGGGATTATATTAAGATGCCATTATGTCTGTGTTCTAATTAAGTTTATTCTTTCTCTCTCTCTCTTTATCTTTCTTTATAATAAGTTTATATCTGCTGTATTTTTGCTGCAAGCCGGCTAAGAGAGTTTTCATTTATACTCGTATGTGTTGCAAGTAAAATATGATGTTGCCAATAGTTGTTTGCAATATAGTGCTGGCTACGTGTTAGAGGTTTTATTTATTTTTTTTATTTTTTAATTTTTTGCTGGCAGCTTGTTAAGCACTTAAAAATGTTATTCGTACAAGTGCCACTTAACAAGATTTTTTTGCCTTATTGCACTAGCAGTTGTTGCTTGCTGTTCTTGTTTGTTTTTTTTTTCACTGGCAAAATCTTCTTTCACATCGTACACTGTGCTAAATTGCTACAGTGTGATAATTTGTTGTTCGCTACTCTTTTTTGTTTAGTGTTGTTGAAATTTTTGTTGTCTTTTAGCATTTGTTTGTGTAAGAACACTCATACATCACTTCAAATGATGTTGTCATATATATACAAATGCATGCATACATATACATACATACTTTTGTGAGCAATACTTTCTTCCATTGTACAACTCACATAATCTCACATGTATTTCTCTACACTTTCTCCGGCACTCTTTCGTTAGGCTCTCCTCATACATGCACACGCAACGACATACAATTACACTAAAACTGTTAAGTAAAGAGAGGTGTAGGGGAGCTCTTGCATACATATATGGCTTGTTATATTTAAGCATTAGTGTGTGTATTGCCTTAAATTGCAGGTGTGAATGTGTTGTCTGCTGTTAGCAACCAAAGCTATGCTTTCATTTCGTTTTGTCTAAAAGTAACTAGTTATATTGAATTTTGTTTATACTGTTGCTAGTTTTTTTTTTTTTGAAATTCAACACAACAACTGCTGCTGCATTTTAAATGCTTACAGTACATTGCCAGGTCTCTTTTTGTGTTACAAAATTACGAAAAGTGGCAAAAAGTAGCAAAGTGTTGTTTGAAAAAAAAAATTGTATATGTAAAGCAATTTTTTTTGCCTTTGCTTTTTTAATTTCACTGCAGCTGGCTAACAGTAGTGCCTATACTGGCATGTACCTGCTATTGCCTGCGATTTCATGTTGGCATGTCTTAAAATAATTGTAGTTGAGTTTTCTATTTCGAAATTTTAGTTTTTTTAAATTTTTTTTTGCAACAAAGTTAATACACTGGTTTAGTTTATTTTTCTTCAAATTGTTTACCTTTTTTTCATACTGTAGAAGTTTTTACATATTGTTTTTTTGTTCAGCGTTAAATTATTTGCACTACTCTTAACCAAAGATTCTTGTTCATTTTGTTTCTATTCACCACGTGTATTTTCTAGCTCTATGTAATGGCAACACAAATATAAAAATACTGTTGCCGTTGTTGTCGACTGCAGGCCTGCCAGCAATGTGGCATTTTATGAGCAACTTAATAATTTTGTTGTTAACGTTCCTTTTATATTGTTTGCTTTATTTTTTATTTGTCTTTTTATTTTGTTGTATTTAAGCAAGAGCTTTTAAATTAACAATGCTTGTATACATACTCTTACACACACACACACACACCCGCCCGCCTTTAATGCAGCAGCATAAACAACAACAGCCGGAAGACATCAACGCACACACACAAAAGAAGAAGAGTTTATTTGTTTTTGTGTGGGGGGGCATGTAAAAGCGTCAAATTAAAACACCTGTCAGAAAGAAAGAAAAGAAAAGAGAAAACAAGTTACTTGTATATTTTATTAAGATGTGCTCGAATGTTAAAAGTAGGCTAAAAACCTAAATTGATTAAAAGCATTAAATGGTTGGGCGGTACATTTGTAAATGAACTGACACTGCTGCTTTGCTTAGAGCTTTTAATACTTAAGTAATTAACTAATTAGAAAATTGTTTCGCCATAGTGTCATGCCAAAAACAATAAAGAGGGTTCTTAAAGAGTTTTCTAAAGTAATTGAAATCGAAAAGTCTACTTGCATATTATAAAAGTATATGGCAGTTCTGTCGCAGCTGGAAAGCTAGAACTTTTTACACAAAACTGGTGTAGCTGCGTAAATAAAAGTGAATTAATTAAATGAAATTTTAAAGACGGATCAATAATTCCTTGCCTTTATGAATGAAACACAGGTTTTTGCTTAAAAACTAATTTTATACTCTTATTTTAACATAGATTTAATTTTTAATTGGATTCAATTAAAATGTTTATGAAAATCTATATCGTTGTTTTTATTTTTTTTTTAAATTTTCAAGATTTTTTTATCTATGAGTGCATTTACACTGTCTCGAAATCTAGTACTTTTGAGATTTCGAGCTAAATCAATCTGTCTGTTTTCTGATTTCCCATACAAAACGAAATCTAATTTTTCAGTAGATTTGTAGGAAATCTAATAAAAATCTTATGTTTTTATTTATTCGTTAGTGAATTAGCTACGGTCTGCTTAAAAAAGTGGGTGAATTGGCTACATTGCATTTATGTGGTTGTAGTTTTGGAAACAAATCAGTTGATGGGTTTTGTTTTGGATAAAAAAATCTTGATAAATGTCAAAAATAGTTGGTGTAAACGGTATATACTTTCATAAAGATTTTAATCAAAATATGCTAAATTCTATGCTGATGTAAATGCCCTATAACACAAAACCTATTAAATCAAAATTTTCCAAAACTACCACCAAAGAATTGCAATGTAGCCAATTCACACACCGTTTTATGTACACAGGTTGACTTTTTAGTATAAATTTGAAAAAAAAACATAATAGGTTACTAGCACCTGCTCAACATCTAGCAGATTTTAGGTAAAATCTTTATGAAAATCTATACCGTTTACACATACTTATTTTGACATTTATCAAGTTTTTTTTTATCTGAAACAGAACCCATCAACTGATTTGTTTCCAAAACTACAACGAAACAACTGCATTGTAGCCAATTCACAAACTTTTTAAAGCAGACCGTAGCTAATTCACGCACCTTTTGCTGTACAGGGTAGTAAAGAATAAATAAAAGCCTTAGATTTTTATTAGATTTCCTACAAATCTACTGAAAAAGTAGATTTCGTTTTGTATGGGAAGTCTGGAAAAAATCAGCTTGATTTAAGTCGAAATCTCGAAAGTACTAGATTTCGAGACAGTATAAGTGCACTATAATATGGCGCAACATCTAGCAGATTTTAAGTAAAATCTTTATGATCTACACCATTTACATATACTTATTTTGACATTTATCACGTTTTTTATATCCACAACAAACCCCATTAACTGGACAAATGACCAAAACAAAAACCAAACAAGTGCAATGTATCCAATTCACACACCCTTTCAAGCAGACCGTAGCTGATTCAATCATCTTATATGTGTTTTTTTTAGAGGTATAGAACTTCGAATTGAAATAAAACACAAGAAAATCGTTTTAATGTCCATCAATTTGCTTTATTGGAAGGATAATTTTATGCCATTAATGTTTAAATATGATTTCGGGCATGTGGCCGCCGCGGCTGGCTCGAATAAAACCAATTCTACAGGTCCAATTTTCAACCACTTTTTCGAGCATATGGGGCCGTATGTTGGCAATAACGCCACGAATGTTGGCTTCCAAGTCCCCTAACGTTTCTGGTTTGTTGGCGTAGACGAGCGACTTCACATATCCCCAAAGAAAATAATCCAATGGTGTCAAATCACACGATCTTGGTGGCCAATTGACAGGTCCATTCCGCGAAATTATGCGCTCATCGAATGTTTCCTTCAATAAATCGATTGTGACGTGCGCTGTGTGGCATGTAGCGCCGTCTTGTTGGAACCACAACTCATCCACATTCAAAATCTTCAAAATCTTCCATAAAGTTGATGGACAAAGCTCCAATTGCTGTGCACGGTGGCGAATCGATTCATTCGGGTCCTCTTCAACACTTTGCTCTACAGCGGCAATTGCTTCTTCGGTGCGCACTGTTCGACGTCTCTGCGGATGCGTATTATCACATAGAGTAAACGTAGTGCGAAAACGATCCATGGTTAACCGAATTAATTGCTCTGATGGACGATTATGTCGACCATAAAATGGACGGAGCTTGCGGTAAACTTCGCGAACTGAACCATTATTTTCGAAATAAATTTGCACGATTTGCAAGTGTTGTTCTTTTGTCAACCAGTTCATGATGAAATGGCAGACCAAACTAAATATTAATCACTTGACAGCTGACAAAATGGCCGCCAGTTAAAAAAGTGATGCCAACTTAAAGTTCTATACCTCAATAAAAAACACCCAGATTTCCTACAAATCTACTCACAAACTAGATTTTGTTTTGTATAGGATTTCTAGTATAAATAAGCCAGACTTAGCTCGAAATTTCGTAAGTATTAGATTTCGAGACAATGTTCATGCCTTGAAAGTTCTACTAGAGTATATTTTTATAAAATCTAGTGACGAAAGAGACTTTCTTTTGTATGGGAAATCTACTAGATTTTTCTCAAATGTAAACGCTTTATTAATTACACTATGCATTCTTTTCTCTGAAATTATATACATGAGAATTTTTAAATTTTTTATTATATATTATTATTTTGGGTTAATGAACTCTTCCCAGTAGCAATAGTTACAAATTCATAAACAGTTTTAGTATATGAACACACCTATTATTAATACTTTGTATATCTGTGTATAATTTTTTTTATGTGTAGAAAAAGTATTATTTACAACATTAATTTTGTAATTAGTTATTTACATCAACCGCATTGACTTTAGATATTGAGTAAACTCATGCTTAAAACTTTAAATGATATCATCAACTAAAACTTGAGCAAATATGCATAATTACAAAAAACAAATATGCTCTGGCATAAATTTGTTTTAGATATCTGAAAAAACTTTTAAATAAATACTTTGAGTTCTAGAAAATTGTGCTACAGCTATTTTCTTGTTCTATGTTAAAGTTTAAAAGAAAACAATTTTAAAATAAACAATTTTAATGAACAAACACACACACACAAGCAAAGCAATTTCTCACCTGCAAAGAACGCAATTTAAATAAATTACATCAATTACAGCTGCGTAAAGTTAATTACTTACGTACATTCGAATAATTTTCTAAGCTTTTTCTTTAAAATTATTTTTCATACAATATCATTTATTTTAATTTATTTTTCATTTAAAGTTTTTCACCTTGCATAAGCTTGCTTGCAGTAAAGTTATTACAGTATATATATAACTCGTTTATGTAAATTCTTATTTCATTTAATGAAATCAACTAAATAATGTCTTCTTAAGGCTCAAGTGCTTCAAATCTCGCTCGTTTAACAAACAAATTTAATTTTAAATTTTAATGAAAATAAATTACTTTTGCTCGAGTTAATAGGCTTAGCAGACTTACAAGTAAAATACACTTGTATAGTAAGATCGCAATACGTTGCGCGTGCCAGTGCTAGGGATAGTTTATTTTAATGCACAGTGCAATAAAAGTGCACAGAAAAAAAATATTTCTTCAATCTTAAGCCTTAATTAAATAAAATTAATTAATTAAAAATTTAAATGTTTCAATTAAACTTTAATGTTAATTAAATTTTAAACACAAGTTTAATTAAAATTTTAATTAATTACATATAAAAAGATTTGTATTTGACTGAATTAAAATTTTGGTTGGTTGCAGGTTTTTTTTTAGTTTCAGTGTATCCCTTGCCTCTTAAACTTATCCGTATACATTTTTTTGACCTTGTTGAAAACAGAGGCATAAAAATTGCCTGAATATAAGTATACGTCATTAATTTAGGAAAAACTGTTGCATACTTATTTGGTTATGATAAATATTTATATGCGGTGCGTATGAGTAATATTTAACTAAATAACAAGTATACGTACATGCGAGTAAAATAATGATGTATATTCTGGAATACGCGTCGACTTGGTAAAAGTTGCATGGAAAACAAAAAAAAAAAAAAAAACTGTGTTATGTAAAAAATTTGCTTTTGTTTCTCATACAAAATTGAATGATTTTAAAAGAGAGAGAAATGCGTTGAAATTCTCACGTTTATTTAATTTTAGAAATGCTTGGCAAACAAAAGGAATTTTTTAAAATTTGTTTTTGTTTTAATGTAAAGTTTCACTTCTTCGACACGTTTTCCGGAATAGCCACCAATAATTTTTTATATGCAAGCAGAGGTAACCCTCGATTTTAGAAATGCTAGGCAAACAAAAATAATTTTTTAAAATTTGTTTGTTTTTAATGTAAGGTTTCACTTCTTCGACGCGTTTTCCGGAATAGCCACCAATAATTTTTTATATGTAAGCAGAGGTAACCCTCGATTTAAGCGGTACTTCATATAGATGATTTCGATACAACACGGATTTCAATTTAATTTAATTACATTATGTAATTTAATATAATTGAATTTAGCACGCTTAAAAACGGATGCCAAATTTCATAATACGGTAAATATAGCGCTGCAATTTATGACAAGCCAACAGCATAATTAATACAACTTTAAATTTTTTTTAGTTTTGTTATAAAAATGGCACCAGCAAAAAAAAAAAATTACCAAACGTATAACATAATGTGCAGGAAAAATAAAGAATTGGCAAGGCGTGAATGTGAGCAAATCGAGATATGCGGAAGTCAGTACAAAGTCCGAAAATTTTACCAAAGGGTGAAACAATACATCCTCCTGCAAAGATGAAGAATGCAATCTGGTAAAAGAAAAAATAAAATCAAAGTAACCTTATCACTTTGCAGTGTATGCAACTGTACGACAAAACTGTTGTATATCAAATCCATAAAAGTAGACATAAGATTGAATTTCCCGACCGAATCCTGTTTATAGCTGCTGGTGGTGGTGTTCTTTCCATTTATTTTGTAATTTTTATTTTATTTCTTCTACTTATCTCAAACATAGCGGAAGAAATAAATTATTTTGTCTGCGTATTAAGTGAATATAAGCTTTTCAAGTCTGGCATTCAGGGTACAAGAAATTGTATATGTTTTGACAACAGTGTGAGTGAGAACAATTTTGTTTTGGTTACAACCACAAGTATACAACTTAAGGCATGAAATAATTATTAATGTTAAGAGAAAAAAAAGAAAAAAAAAATAAAAATGAAATAAGATACAACAACAAAAATGTACAAGAAAACAAACTTGCGACAAGCACGTATGTTGCTAAGGAAACGGAAATATTTGTATACATGAGCAAAGGATATACATAAAAAATAACGGATAACTTTTATAAAATATGGAAAAGCAATCATTGTTGTTGGTTTTTAGTTCTCATAAGCTAAAATTTATTGTGCGAAATGGCACAGCAAGCTTTCTTAGGGATTAAGATAACATGATATGTTTAAAAAGTTTTTAATTTGGCTAAAAAATTATTTAAACAAAAAATTTAACAAATATTTTTGTTATGGAAGTATATAACATTCAATTTAAAGTAATGATTTGTATTTTGTTTGTTGTTGATTTCTAAATTTAAATTAAAGTTGAACTATCATTAACACATCATTAATGTCAAAAAATTTTTTAGATATGATTTAGCTTAAAAAAAATTTAAATTTCCTTTGTATAATATTTAGGAGACATTTTATATATATTTTTTGTTTAAATGAAAAATATATTTTACGCTATTGGCTAAAATATAAACTTATTTTTCATTATTTAAACCTGCTGGCAAATTTTTGTTTTCACTATTTAATTTTTTAGGCAAACATTTATATCACAACTGATTAACTGCCTTAGTGGCACGGTATTGTAAGGGAAGTTTTATCACTTCCAGTGCAAAGGTGGGATATGGCTTATTTTTATTTTTAATTATTCATACGATTCATTTCACTGATTATAACAAAAATTTGATGTGTTTGCTTTTATCCTAGATGGACTGAATGGAAATCATATTTTGCCGATAGAAAAAGACTTTAAATAAAATATACTGCAAACATATTCAGATAGAAGTAGAAGCAGAACCAAAAAATTGGTTTTGGTTGAAAATGACTAATTTCTCGAGACTAATGACTAATTTCTACTATTTAATAACTCTTAGTATTGTACCTCCCTACCAAGTAAACTTACTTGTTTTAATGTTGCAAAATTGTTTAATGTCTAAATTTAATCATCCCATGGTATATGGTATAAATATTCCTAAAGAATATATTTTTTTTTAATTTTTTCAGCAGAAAGGCACGGTTGCACGGAAATGAAAAGGAACATTTCCTTTAATCAATTTCATAGTTTTGACTGTTCTTTAGCAATAAATTTTATTTTTATGCCCCTTTACTAAAAATTAATAAGAACTCTTTACAAGTTGTCAACGAAAGACCATCGATTTATAAAATAATTGTGCTGAGAGCATAATAAGCATCATGTCACAAAACTTTATTTATACATACTTCAATGAGATATCCATAAAAAATTTAACATATATAAAAAAATCTTGAGTAATACTCTTCCTAAAACCGGAAATATGTTTACCTACAAAAAAATAGTTTTGGTAATTTTTTGCCAAAATTTTTTTTTTCAATTTTTAACCCTGGAACTATAATTTTGATTTTTTCTGGTTTTTAATACTAATTTATTTCTTTCTAAAATATAAGAAATATTTAATTACCGAAGAAATAATTAGTTTTATTTAATTAGTTTTATATACTAGTACCCCATTTCTGTAACTTGTGAGAAGTTCTCGCATCGAGAAAAATTAAATAATTATATTGGTTGTCCTATTTTACACAGGGTTACTCACATAAAAACCTATATAAACTTACAAAACATATCAACAAATACAGTTTTTTTCTTACTCACCCTGTGTTTCACAGGATGATAACAACTCGAAAAGTTCTCACATTCCTTACAGAAACGAGGCACAGAAAAAGTTAAAGTTTTCCAGGCCTGGAGCAATGTTTTTTTTTATATTTCTAATTTTTTATTCCAAACTATTTGTATAAATATAAAATATATTTAAATTCAAAACAGGAATAAAAAGTTTATTTGACATGGTTACTTTTATATACAAAGAAAAATAATTTTCCAACCCTAGAATCATCCTTTTATATACATATCTCCGACTTCTTATACCAAACTTTTTCTTTAGAAAATATATAAAATATGTATGAAGTGAACAAAGAAAAAAAGGAAATAAGAAAAAAATGAGTTTTATTTATTTACTTTAATATCAAAAAAAAAGTTCAAACTTTCCAGCTCTGGAGCTGTGGCTTATATCTTTCTAATTTTCTGTACAAAACTTTTTTTTTCCAAAACATAAAATATATTTAATTTATAAATAAAAAGAAAAAAATTATTTATACCCAGTTACTTTTATATATTACAAAAGGTGTAAGCTTCCCAACCCTGGAATTATCCTTTTATGTTTTTCTGATTTCTTAAGCCTATATATATTTTTTTTCAGAATATAATATATGTTTAATTTATAGAGTAAAAGTAAAAATTAGTTTTAGTAGATTACTTTTATATATAAAAAAATAAAATTTTCCAACCCTGTAAATGTGTTTTCGTTATTTTTTTGTTTAATTTTTAATTTTTAATATCATCGTTATTCGTACTAAAATAATACAACAATTAGTTTTAGATGGTTACTTTTATATGGTAAACTAATGTTTAGGTTTTCCAGCTCTGAAACCGTACGCTCGAATTTGCTGGTTTTCAATACCAATCTAGTTAGGACCATTTCTGACACATCATTCCAAGACCAAAGTCTTTAGCTCTTGTGTGAGCGTCGGAAAATTAATTTCACGTATAGACAGACGGACAGATGGACAGATGGACAGACGTACATCGCTTATTCGTCTTCCCTATTCATAAGGATCCAGAATATGTATACGTTATGGGTAACATATTCATATTGTGGAAATTACACACGGAATGACAAACCTATATATACCCTTTATTATTTTCGGTAAAGGGTTTAAAAACCAAAATTTAGAAAAAACAATTTTTTTGTTCACTTTTTTCTGGAATTACCCATATGTGTATGAACAAAAGTCTTAGCATACTTTTGGGAGTTGTCTTAATTTTGCAAGGAAATCGCTTTTTGAAAAAGGAGTCTGTGAAAAAATTACATTTAAATTTAAAAAATAAAAAAAAAAATAAAAACAAAACAAAAAGACAATTAAACGAAATTTAAGAATTGCTTATTATACAAGTTTTATTTTTCTTAAAATTTTTTTCAATTTGGTTTTAAGCAATTTCTGCTTCTTTTTCAAACAAACGACTATAAACTCCCTAAGAGATTTGAGTGAAACGTCTTGGCAGACTTTTCGTACACGTTGATTAATCATCATGATACATTTGAAATCAAATCAAGATAATTATTTTACACATTTATTAATTTACTTGTGGAAATGAAATCCAATTAAATATTTTGACAGTCTTCCAATTACAGCAGTGCTTGTGTTGGATTTTATTTTATTGTAGAGAAATTATTGAAATATTTACTTATTACGTTTATTTAAAGAAAGAAGCATGAACACACTTTAGTTTTGGCTGTTACTCAATTGCAGGAAAGGATAAAATTAAAAAAAAAATACTCGAATAAGGGAAAGCAAAGCTCAGTTGAAAAAAGTGATGGGTAGAAATTCCATCGTTCTGTCGTGTTTGCTGAGTTTGATTTTTGAATGAATAATATTGAAAAATTAGAAATTTTGCTTACTTTTGTAAAGATTTTCTAAAGTTTAACTACCAATTATATATAAAGATTTTAATATTCGATTGCATGGCTTAAGATGACACTAAGCAACAAATGAAGACTTGTGGAAGAATTTAAGGACTGGTAAGTATAGTTTCGTTAGTACTGCCAAAGGGTAATAAATCCTTTTACTCAGTTTTGCCATTTGGGTGGCAAATTTTTTTTTATAGGCCTCCAAAGATTTCCTTAAAAAATTCACGTCCTCAGCTTTTGGCCAACAGCTAGTTCAGACTTAGTGATAGCTCTAACTATATATGACGATAATAAATCTTAGAGTCTACCAAACAAATCTTGATAATATCTTATACCAAGCAAATAATTTCTACGCGCACTTTTTTTTGCAAAAATTATGGAAAACATGTTTTTTCTCTTTTTTCAATATAATTGGCAGCTGCTCCTAATTTTTTGCTAACAATATCTTGGAAAATATATCTATATATATTAATTTTTGTTTCAATAGTATAAATACTGCAGAATTAAAATTTTTAAAGAATAGTGACTGCCATTTCTGAATAACTTGCAAGTGTCAAAAATTTTAATTTTTTCAGCACCTGCAATAGAAAATTAAAGAGATTCAGATTTCATTCTTTCAGCAAATCCTTTTAACTACTAAACTAAAGAAAAAGTTTCCTTTTTAAACTTTGTATGATGACTCTAGGGTTCAAATTAATTTATTAAAAAATATTTTGTTCAAATAATTTTTATTTTATATTAAATCATAATGAATGAAAACTTTTTACCTGTTGTCTTCGTATTTAAGGAAAAATAAAAGCTGTTGTAAACTTTCATAAATATGAACTTTTTTGACATTATTTGGACTCTGACGTATTTATAGTTTCAACTAGATATTTTTTACCTGTTTGTTTTTTTTTTTGCTTCTGTGCATATATTTAAAAGTATTTCATTTAAAGAAAGCATTTTGTTGCAATGAGAAAGAACTTTTTGCCCTCAAGTAAAATGGATTATATTTATTTGGCATGTTGTTTATTGCAGCTGCCTCAAACTATTTATGTGTATGTATAAGTGTTATATTATTTTTTTTAATGTCTAAAAATTCATAAACTAACAAAAACTTTATTATTTCATCTTGATTTTTTTTCTGGAACTTTTTCCCCAACAATTATCAAATTATTTATACAAAAAAAAAAGAAAAAAAAACAAAAAACAGCAAAACTGCTCGTAGTTGCAACAAATATTTATTTTAGATTTGTTGCATGTGGAATTTATGTTAGTTTTTCATTTTCCTTTTAAATTTTCTTTTTTTATATAATTTCGTGCAAGTTGCTGTAACATGTTTGTTGGATGACTGTAAAAATATTGTAAAATATGTTACCTTTTTGCCATCAACAACTTCATTACAGTCATTATTGTTGTATAAAATTTTTGTGAAATTTTTAGTCTGTTTTTACTATTTTTTCGTGTTTGAAAATTTTTATTATTCTAGGAAACAGTTTGTGTAATACACAGACAGATGTTGCACGAGTTGCACAAAATGTTCGTAGTGTGAAGCAAAAAGTGTCTTCTTCAATATATAATTTTTAGCAAAAAAAAACTGCATTGAAGTGGATGATATGTTATATACGAAAAGAAAATAGTTATTTTGTTCAAAATTAAGTTTGTTAGTATACACAGAAAATACGGCAATGTTAAATCACTTGATTTAGAATTTAGTCCATGATAGTATTTATTTAGATTATTTAGAATTGTTGTAGCTGCAGCTGTAAGTCTGTTGACTATTACGCTAGGAGTTCCAGTTCAAAGCTTTGCCGGGGAAGTCAAATTATACATACAGTACACTAACTTTTTCCTCATGCCTCACAATCACATGCCGTAATTATTAATCCGCCTTATTGGGAGTAAAAGTTCTGGTAAAAAGTCTTCCCTTTCCCTAAAATTGTGATCGCCAATGTTTGCGTTGTTGTTGTGTCAGTATATTATTTGCTAAGTTTGTTCACCATTTTGTGTTCAACGGAATTATTTCGTGTGAACAAACTGTTCGCCTTTTATTGCCGATAAGGGAGCACCTGTGGCTGAGGGTGCCTCTGTGTCTGATGCTAGCCTCACATACCAGAAGTCGTGGGTTCGATTCCCGCCATATACCCTGGGTGTTTTCTGCAGATAAGCTAATCGCTTCGCGGGTTGTGTTTATTTGAAAAAAATAAAATAAAATAAAATAAAATTACTACATTAAATTAAATTTATGTTGTTTCAACTTTGATTCAACATAATTCTTCATTTTGATTTAACAGTACTACAATGCTAAATACACATAAAATAAAGTTATTTCAAAAGGAAAAATTTTCTTCGAAGCTTAATGTGTGTAAAGCATGTTCAATTCATAGAAACACATCTTAAGCAAAATTATTGCTGAAATATTAAATTAATTTTGTTTTTGTAAATTTATATATGAAAATTTTCTGCATGTACTTATTTTACTTTGCCAGTTATAAAGTGATTTGAATAAATCAAATCTTATTTAAATTTTAATGATACTAATTATATTTAAAAAAAAAGTGTGGAACATTTTTTTTTCTCTAAAGAAATATAGTAATTTATTTATTTATTCATTGCAGACAAATTAACGATTCAATTATTTTATACCCGTAATACAATTACATGTTATATATAATATATTCACGTACTTTGATATCTTTTAACTAAAACAGCATTATAAATAAACTGGACTAGGCTTTGCAGCTTTCTGCTTAAGAATTTTTAATAGAAAATATCAATAATATGCAAATTTCTTTAACAAAAAATATATTAACATTCAAATCTTATAATATATTGCGAATTTAACAAGCATATTTTTTTATTGGAAGAACCAAAATTTATATTTTAAATTATTTACAAATTGTCGAATAAGGTCTTCCAATAAGGCATTTTTTTTTCAACAGCTTGCAAATTGTAACTGCTGCCACGGCTTAAGCTATCAGACATTTTTGGTTCGTCGTGACGCACCTTCTCGGTCAGCTGTTGTGAGGTTAAGTTTTTGATGTAAAGAATAAAAACCATGCACGTCGGTCAAGAACATTTGAGAATATTCTTGTTGTAGCTCATAGTATTAAATAAAATCCAAGTTTGTACATTTATATATCGTGCAAAAGCTTTTAAGATAACTGAGATTTTAAAGCTTTAATAATAAGCAATATGATTGTGTCTTTCCTGATGGGTTCCTTCAAACGCATCAAACTGTTCCGCAGTTTTATCAAAAAATCATCTTGAGATATACGGTAAATTTTTATTTTAGAAATTTTGGTAAGAACCACAATTATCGCACTTGAGGCATGAAAATCCCAAGAAATATTTTTCAAAAACTTCACCATCCCCAACATGTGACTGTTTCTGATTTGATGCAGTTTTTGATTGGACTTTACTTTTTTGAAAATAAGGCTAGAAAAACTTTTATGGTGAATGTTTTGCGCCATCAAACGATGATTAGTCATTTTTATAGCCAAAATCAGAAGATATTTATGTATACGAGCTTAACACACTCAGGATTTTTTCTTTGATACTAAGTGAAAGATAATGGCCCATAATCAATTCAAGACTTGGAAAATTGAATTAGGGAAATTATCGGCAACACAAATCATGAAAAAGTTATAGTCCTGCGGCAATCAAATAAACAACGGAGAACTTAGCTTATTTTTTTTTGTTATTGCTATTATTGGAAGACCCTTTATAACCTGATGGAAAGAATAATAAAGGTTTGTGTTCTGCGTACAAAGTTACACTTAAACAACACCCAATATTTTCCTATTGACATACATACATACATAATATGTAAACATATTTGTGACAGATTTCACGAAAATGCTAAAAAAAGTTGCAGCTTTGTATTCTTCTGTAAAAGGTGTAGCTTAATTCATGCAAGATTAAAATAAAATATAATGAATTTATTTATTCCAACGTCACAATAAACAATATACATCACACAAAATATTTGTGTCTTCCCAATGCCACTTCAAGTATACACTAGTAAAATAGATAAGAGAGAACAAATATCTTCTAATACGCAGAAGCTTTTTTCAGTTATTAGAAATTATCATAAAATAAATAAAAATCAAATTAATTTAAATTAAAATAAAATAAAGTAAAATAATATAAAATACAATAAAATAAATTATAAAAAAAAATTTATTTGAATTAAAATGAAATAAAATAAAATAAAATAAAATGAAATAAAATAAAATGAAATAAAATAAAATTAAATAAGATAAAAGGAAATAAATTAAAATAAAATAAAGTAAAATAATATAAATTAAAATAAAATAAATTAAAATAAAATAAAGTAAAATAATATAAAATAAAATAAAATAAAATAAAATAAAATAAAATAAAATAAAATAATATAAAATAAAATAAAATAAAATAAATTAAAATAAAATCAAATAAAATAAAATAAAATAAATTAAATTAAAATAAAATCAAATAAAATAAAATAAAATAAAAAAAAATTAAATAAAATAAAATAAAATAAAATAAAATAAAATGAAATAAGATAAAAGGAAATAAATTAAAATAAAATAAAGTAAAATAATATAAATTAAAATAAAATAAATTAAAATAAAAAAAATTAATCTGAATTAAAATAAAATAAAATAAAATAAATAAATAAAATAAAATAAAATAAAATATACAATAATTGAAATTTATTTGCTGTTGGTTTAGCATTTAGCAAATAATCTATATCCAGGTGAACCCATTTTATCTTTTACTGTTATCCGATGGATTTTTAATTGTATAACGATGTAGAAAAATAAAATGAGTTCACCTGAATATAAATTATTTGCTGGGTTTTGTATCAGTTTCAAATCCTACTAAGCTTATTTTTTATTTTGTGATTTTCAAAAATATTATTTTATGAATTCTCATATAGTTTTTGAAAGTCTGTGCATAAAGTAAGAGGTTTGTGACTGTTCAAAATTTGTGGTTGAAGTCTACTGATAATTTGGTTGAATCGCCAATGAAATGCGTATATAGACATGCCAAACCAACAGCAAATAAATTTAAATTATTGAATGTCAAATAATAAATTTTTTTAAAATAAACTAAAATAAAATAAAATAAAATAAAATAAAATAAAATAAAATAAAATAAAATAAAATAAAATAAAATAAAATAAAATAAAATAAACTAAAATAAAATAAAATAAAATAAAATAAAATAAAATAAAATAAAATAAAATAAAATAAAATAAAATAAACTAAAATAAAATAAAACAATATTGTCGCACTTTATTATCTATAAAATTGTTAGTTTATGTTTCGATATTTCGCCGCTCCTTTTTGTGTGGCTTTTTCAGAAGAATATTTTTCATCTTCGCCAAAAATGTGAATATGCTTAATTTAAATGATTAAATGGTAAAAAAAAAACAAAGTATACCCACTGTACATTGTAGTACTATTTAAATAAACAACATGCTCGTATATCTTTTCAGAATATGGAGCACGCCATATGGAAGAAATGTTTGTTAGATGTTCAAGGAAATGAAAGGCATTTCTTGGTTTGATGCGTAATTGGGCCACAAAAACACTTTTATCTCACAAACAAACTTCAAGCACACACACACACATGCAATTTAAGTATTATCTCTCTCTCTCTCTCAAGAACATGCAAAGAAGTGCTTTTTAAACAACAACAAAAAAAAAACTGTTCTATAACAGCAAAAATGAAACATGTTTTCCTTAAAAGCCTTTTCATTGAATAAGAAATAATAATGAAAACTTCCGCATAGGACAGCATCATACTTGAAATGCTGTTCTTTTCTTATTTTTTTGTTGCTTATCTTAACATAATGTTACTGCATTTTTTCCTGCTACTTTTTGCCTTTTAAAAATCTAACAAACATAATATGCACTCGTTTATAACAAAGAGTTTTGAAATATTGCCAATAAATGGCAAGTTACAAAGCAACGCATAGCAAAAAGCAAAATGAGGAAGTACAGATACTTGCATTGAATAATACAAAAAAAAAAAAAGAAAATAAACCATAAAACTAAAATATGGTTTCCACTTCAAGACAGAGAAATCAATTTATTTAAAGTAGAAAAAACGAAAGAAGAACTAAGGTTTTTTTTTATAAATCTTAAGAATTTTTATGACTTTGTGCTTGAAAAGTTTTAAAAGAAATTTGGTTTTTTTTTCTTAAACGCTATTATCAGCATGTAAATACGCACACGCAAAACTATAATTCTCAATATGACTTTAAGCCACACAGAAACTAATTTTTTTTTTCTTTATCTACATAAGGAAAGCAAATTATCAGTTCCTGTACATTCGAGTGTAACACCAATATGTATTAAGTTGCCTGCATTTAAGACTAATTAATTACCGTACATTTGTTTAAGCCATAAACCAGCAACATAAGAAAAAGCATTTGTGGTCATTAAAATATACAAGTATGTACGAACGTAAAAGGAAAACTCCAGCCATTCTGGCTTTTACAGCCAAAAGGAAAAAAGATACCAGACTTTTGTGTAATTTGTTTGTTGGCATAAAGGTAATGAGAAAAACAAAAAGAATGAGAAAAAACTTCTTTATTATATGCAAAAGCACAATTAATTAAGAACACAAAGCCAGAGGAAAATTATCAAGAGGCGTATACATAAATAGTTGTTAAATGCTTAAACTTTTAACAAAAGTTTCAAAATCTTGGCAAAGTTATGTGTTAAGTTAGGTAATTTTAATATTTTTTTTTCTTTATTATAAATGTCATAAGTTTAATGGGGTTTTTTGTTTAGAGAAAATTGTTTAACGATTAAAACAAATTTAATTCTTATTCCTTTTTTCTTAAATGTCATGTCCTGTTACGAAAAATGTATCATTTTTTATTAAAAATTTTTTAATTAAAATATATCTACCTTTTGTTTTTAAAAGTATAAATACGAGTATAACATCAAGCCAGCAGTTTTAAATTATAAAAAGCTCTGTTCTGTTTTACCATACATTGAAGTGTTTTCTTACATTGCTGAGCTTAAACTGTGTCCACCTGGGCTAAACATTTTAAATAGTTTGTATTTTAAAAGTGAAAAGCTTTAAATTGTTGGAATATTAATGTATTTTGTTCAATCTGTAATATTGTTTTTCTGTAATATCCTGCAGAGTTATTTTAACTTAAAATAGACAAAAAGCCGCATTCAGACATAGAAAAAACACTAACCTCTATATTCATAAAAAAATTTAATAAATTTGAAATCTATTTTAGGAAAATTTTGTATGAAAAATTTTAAATAAAATACATTTGAAATTCATTTTGAATTTTTTGAATATAGGGGTAAATGTTGAGTTTTAAATTACAGTGTGGAACAAATGAAAAAATTTTTTCTGAACTTGAATATCAAATATATTTTTTTTTTTGATGCACCCAGAGAATGAAAATATACCCAAGTAATTAGTTTTAATTTTAATAACT
The DNA here is from genome assembly GCA_944452675.1 of Tachina lurida. NCBI lineage: Eukaryota > Metazoa > Arthropoda > Insecta > Diptera > Tachinidae > Tachina > Tachina lurida. The sequence goes on from OX101752.1 coordinate 23,247,628, forward strand.
GTGTATAATCATAATTGTAGCTTAAACAATTCGTACGCTTACATATTTTCTCTCAAGCTTCAAACATACAAGAATATCTCTACTGCGTTTATGCAAAAAACTAAAATACGCAACAACTAAAAATAAAAACACACATGCGTATCGAAGGCATTGACTCTCCCTCTCATATTCATAGTCAGAGTATGCTTATACTCAGGCTGTGGATATGGATATGGATAGGAAACAAAATATGTATATGCATGCTACTCGGGATATTTATTCATTATTCGCCACCGTATACAGACATACATTTGTGTCTATAAAATGGAATTGAGAATGAGTGTGATTATGTATGGCTGTTTGAAAACATGATTTAGGTGTATGTGTAAATAAAATAGCCCTGTATATATGCATGTGTAGCCGATTAATAGTTAACGTATTTTTATACTCATGCATATGATTGTAACTCATACAGTCTACAAATTTTAGTTAAAGTTGTCTGTGCTGCGTAATTTAAAGAAAACACATAATGGTTGGTTGTTTATAGTTATACGAATTTGGTTTAAAATTAATGCGTGTGTTTGCATATGGGTCTATTTTCTATTTTTAGCTGCACACATTCATAGTTGCTTGATGGCCTATGCTAAAAGTGTTCTTAAAACCATACTTTTGCCGTCATTTTTTGATGGCCGCCTAACTCCAAAAATCATCAGCATTTCAGTTTCTATGAATAAGTTTTTTTAAGTACATTTTTTTTTGAATTGTGAGATTTCTGGAGAGTTAATCATCCGTATTGCTTATGTCGAGCGAAATATTCGTCTAGGGCAATTTTGCGCTAGATTAAAGGTAATGTACCGTAGACAAATATTTGAATTGACATACGCAACACGCGTGAATATGTCAAATTACACCAGCTTTAAATTACTTCAATATTATTTTTACACCATTCCGAAAAATAATATCGGCTACGAGTATGAAGACTTGTCGTTCCATGCATTATTTGCACAATATTGATATCCGACCCCATAAAGTTAATATATTCTGATTTCTTATATATTAGGAAGTCGAATAGGCGATGTCCGCCTGTCTGGTTTTCTGTACGTAATGCCAAAAACTATGCTCCTATGTATTGAAAATCAGCAAAATCAAAAAGACGCTTTCAGAGCTGGAAACCCAAATTTATTTTTGGTATAAAAACGTAACTAAATAAAATAAATTTTTATTTTTTTTTTTGTTAATTAAACCTATTTTATATTTCACTTAAAATCAAATTGCTATTCAAAATTAAGAAAATAATTATAAAAACGAAATCCAGGGTTGGAAATTTTAAAATTATTTTTATTTAATATAAACCTATTAAAACTAGCACTTTATATTTTTGAAAGAAATATATTGGCATAAGAAATCAGAAATTTAATTCCAGGGTTGGAAAATGTGAATTTTTTTTTTGTATAAGATAGGAACTTAGTCAAATTAATTTGCTTCTTTTTCTTTATAAGTTAAATATATTTTATGTTAAAGAAATAAAATAAATAAATATTAAAAATTAGAAAAATAAAGCGCACAGCTCCAGAGCTGGAAAATATAGACTCGTTTGCTATATAAAAGTAACTAAATAAACCAATTTTTTTAGTTAATTAAATAAAATGTATGTGTTAGAAGGAAATAAATCAGTTTTGAAAATTAAAAAAAATCAAAAAATTGCAAACTTTTTTGGTACATAAAAGTTACTAAGTAAAACAAATTTTTTTTTCAAATTAATTTTTTCTTTTGCTTTGTAAAGGAATTATTTTAAACATAAGAAAGAAATTAAATAAGTGAAAATTGCAAAACTTAGAAAAATAAAAAAACACAGCTGCAGAGCTGGAAAATATAAACTATTTTGCTATACAAAAGTAACTAAATAAAACATTTTTTTTTTGTTAATTAAATATAATTTATATGCTGGAAAGAAATAAATTAGTATTGAAAATTAGAAAAATCAAAAATATGGTTACAGGGTTGGAAAATTGTAAAAAAATGTTTGGTACATAAAAGTAACTAAATTAATAATTTTTTTTCAAAAAAATTTTTTCTTTTGCTTTTTAAAGGAAATATTTTAAACATAAGAAAGAAATATAAAAATAGTACAAATTAGAAAAATAAAAAGCACAGCTACAGAGCTGGAAAATATAAACTTTTTTGCTGTATAAAAGTAAGTAAAAAACATTTTTTGTGTTGGTTAATTAAATATAATTTATATAATAGACGGAAATAAATTAGTATTTAAAATTAGAAAAATGGTTCCAGGGTTGGAAAACTAAATTTTTTTTGGTACATAAAAGTAACTGAATAAAACTAATTTCTTTATTTCTTAATTTTATATATATATTTTGGAATTTGGAAAGAAAAATCAAAAATATGGTTCCAGGGCTGGAAAATTTAACCTTTTTATTTTAGTAAACATTTTAGCTAAATAAAAATATTTTTTTTTACTTTTTAGTTAAACATGTTTTATACTTTAGGAATATCTTTATTCAAGACTTTTTTTATACCCTTTACCAACAAAAATGGTAAAAGGGTATATATAGGTTTGTCTTTCCGTTTGTAATTTCTATAATATCAATAAGCGACACATAAAATATATATATTCTGGATCCTTATGCATAGGGAAGACGAATAAGCGATGTCCGTCTGTCCGTCTGTCCGTCTGTCTGTACGTGAAATCGGTTTTCCGAAGCTCCCAGAAAAGCTAGAGACTTCGTTCTTGGACTGGTGTGTCAGAAAGTTTCCAAAATAGATTGGTATTGAAATTCAGTAAAATCGGACAGACGATTGCAGAGCTGGAAAACGTAAACTTCATTTTGCCATATAAAAGTAACTACCGAAAACAAATTTTTATTTTTTTTAATAAATAAACTTATTTATACATGAGTACGATTACAACTGGTATTTTAAATTAAAAAAATATAAAAAAATTAAAAAAACGTTTCCAGGGTTGGAAAACTGTAACTTTTTGTGTTATGCAAAATTAACTATGTCTAAAACTATATTAGTATTTTCTCGAGAACCGTACGAGCTACAGACCTGAAATTTGGACACAGTGTGTAGACCTTTGGCCGCTACAACAACAAATACATGAGAATTGGAAATTAAAGGGTGTTCCAAAACGAGCAACGAAAAATGTTAAAATCCTATGTAATATACATACAATTATATGTATATACACTTTTTATACAGACTACAAAAATTAACACTAAAATTTCCAAAAATTTTAATTAAAGGGTGTTCCATCAGTTAATGCACTTTTGACTATGCAATTTTGACAACTTGCTGTATCTTGGAAACCGTAAGAGCAAAACTCTTGAAATTTTCAAAAACGGTAAAACTGAAAAAATAAAAAATTATATAAGCGCCAAACCGAAAAAAAATCGCCAAAAACAAGAAAAAATCGCCAAAACGAAAAAAAGCACCAAATTAAAAAAAATTCTAAGAACAAAATAAATCGCAAAAAAAGCGGAAAAATTGCTAAAATGAAAAAAAAATCGCCAAAATGAAAAAAAATCGCCAAAATGAAAAAAAGTCGCCAAAATGAAAAAAATGCCAAAACGAAAATAAAACCTAAAAAACAGAAAAAATCGCCAAAATAAAAAAAAAATCGCCAAAATGAAAAAAATCGCCGAAATGAAAAAAATCGCCAAAACGAAAAAAACCCTAAAAAACAGAAAAAAATCGCCAAAATGAAAAAAAACCAAAAAAAATCGCTTATATAAAAGAAACCCAAAAACTGAAAAAAATCGCCAAACTGAAAAAAAAATCTCCAAACTGAAAAAAAATCTCCAAAATGAAGAAAAGCCCAAAAACAGAAAAAAATCGCCAAAAAGAAAAAATCCTTCAAAAACAGAAAAATTCGCCGAAACGAGAAAAAAGCGACAACACTGAAAAAATCGTTTAAACTGAAAAAATCTTCGAAAAAGCAAAATAGCCTGCCTTTCGTGCGCGATTCAAAGTCGCACTTTACTGAATTTTTTAATATTAAAGGAATTAAATGAAACAAAGTTTTTCCTTATTTCGTTTTTGCTTTGTTCACTTAACATATTTTATGTATTTTTTAAAGAACTAGATTGGTATCAATAATCAGAAAAATCCAAAATTATGACTCCGGGGTTGGAAAACTCACACTTTTTGTGTTATGTAAAATTAAATAGGTCTAAAATTTTTTTTCGTTTTCTTTATAAATTGAATATATTTTATGCTTCTGAAAGAAAAGTTTAGCGTATGAAATTTGAAAAATGAAAATTAAAGCTCCCAAGATGGAAACAAATATGTATGTATGTGTCTGTATACTATATATATATGTATGTACGTACGTTGGTAAAGGGTATATAAGATTCGGCACAGCCGAATATAGCACTCTTACTTGTTATATTTGTTATGGTTATTGAAATCTAATTTAACCATACACATGAGTAGTCATCAGTTTTACAAAGCTTTGTAATATGTTGCTTATTATGTTTCAAATCTATAGTCATACGTTAACAGGTTGTAATAAGTTATTTTTAACTTTTAGTAAATATATATAATTTAAAATATATGGCTAAGCATGAGTTATAACTAGAAAATAAATAAAAAGTTATAATCAGTTTAATTTCCCTGAAACTGTTGCTTTCTGCTGAACAAAAACGTATAATTCTTTGGAAATAATTACATCAGAAAATATCGCGCATGTTTAATGTTGGTATGTGCTGTGTTTGATTTAATTTACTAAGCAGTTCTGTAATATTAAGTTGTATTAAATATCAGCAAATATGAAATAAGTAGTTTAGTTAGTATGTATTTACAATACTAGGACTATTTTAGGATTATTTAATAGTAGCACGATTTTTGAATATTATATTGACATTTCCACAGGAATGTCTACTTTTTGTAGCGTGCGACACTGAACAATTATGTATATATGTTTTTTTTTAGTTCTTTATATATTTGTGTGGCCCCAGCAACTCTGCATTAGGTAAAATTTTAAGAAAAATCGAGTAACATTGTGCTGAAATACAAGATAAATTGTTTGCTGTCGCACGCGACAAAAAAGTGAACTTTCTCGTGGAAATGTCCATATGTTATTTAAAAAAAAAATTACAATTGTATACAATTTTCCACCCTTGCCATAGCTCGTCTTGCGTTTTGTGAACACCACAGTTGAATTTAGAGCATTAAAATGAAATGGTAGTTATCTATGAGTATGTATGTATTTATATACTCCTTATATGTGTAACCGAATATATCATAATTTACTTGTTTTCATGGTCGTTCCCATTTCAGAATTAGATCAAATATTTCTCCTCTCTCTTTGCAAACTAAGCATACATTAATTGTGTTGAACATTTTCCGATGCAAAATTTTAATTAAAGCTTACACTTAATTTATTTTGATTACCAACAGCTTAATTACGTAACAAGTACCCTTACTAACCTATAATGTCAAGAAAAAAAAAAACAAAAAATGTTTACAAACTTTATATGGCAAAAGAAAGTTGTTGTTAAAGAAAAAAACAAATCAAGAAAACTTTCTTAAGTTTTTGTTTATAGCAATAAGTAAGACTCAAACTAAAGCATATAAAGAAAACTTTTTTGCTTTGATTACCTGTGAAATTTTATATCATGTCTATGCACAGTTTTCTTTTGCTGCTTATTCTTTTTTTCTCCCTTCTTTTACTTCTGTATAAATAAAGTTGTATGTCAAAACGAACTTTTGAAAAGTTTCCTTTCTCTCTAAGAATATTTAATATAAAGTGGTGTCCTTGCAACACATGTGCTTGGTAATATTAGGGTGCAATCTATTTGAGAATATAGTAAATACTTTTAAAGGAACATCATGCTTAAGAGTCCTTTTTATTTGCTTAATTTGGCTTTTTTAAAATGTGCTGCAGCTTATGTTGTTTTATTTAAAAATGTATGTTAACTATAATATGTTTCTTATATTTTTAAATAGATATTAAGATTGCTTGTGCTTTAAAGTGCAAAACAATATCAAGTAAAAGTTTATTTGTCCTAAGATTTTGCTATATAAATAAATTTGAATATTAATGGTTGAGAAAGTTTTTCCCTGTTCAAATTCTTCCTTATTTAAAAGGAATTAAAACTTTTCACTCAATTGAGAAAAAAATAATAATTTCTTAGAAATATTGTTGCTAAATGCAATATAAGTTTTTGAGAGTGTTTTTTTATATAATTTTCTTAACAAAAAATTGAAATATTTTTTAAATACTTACAAATGCGTAACATATCCTGGCAGGGGCGAAAATAGTTGCTGCAAATATAAAATGAAAATTCAAGCTAATTATTTATTATTCATCATATTTAAAATGATTTAATTTTAATTCAATTTAGTATCATCTATTAAAATTGTAAAGCATAGAATTTTAAATTATAGATCCTGTGAGATTTATAGCAAACATTTTGAATTGTATTCAATATTTTGTTAAAGCTTTGTCTTTTTATTTTCTTTGCGATTTGGTTCCTTAAGTCACTTGTAAAATTATGTCGTTGATTAGGGCAAAAATTCTGGTGACTGAAGTTAAAAAGTGAAGCAGATTCAATAGTTTTTGTAACTTTAAAATGGTCCAAGATTTTTCTATATCGGCATTTTTATTTATTAAACACACAAATTATATAAACAGAAACCGGTTATAACCATTTATATTAATTTACCATTTCTCTGATTGCCTATTCTGTCATTTCTTTTGAACAAAATATGTGTAGTACAGTCGCACAGTGGGATTTTGTGTCAAAAACTATGCAAGGGATTAAACAAAATAATTCACATATTCTTTTTGCATTGAAAAATATATATAATTAGCTTAAGCTGGCACCAATTGACAGCTTAGACTGAAAAGCAAACATAAGAACGCTGCGGTTTTCGAAAATAGCAGAAAATTGTAAATTAAAATGACTAACATTAGCATAATAATTAGTGTTTGGTGTTTAAAAACTAGCACTACTAACTTGGATTACAGAGCGATACAACTTTAAGCCTAATCAAATCATACTAGTAATTTTTAATTTACCTCAACAATTCTTATACAGTTTTTATAAAATACCAGAAGGTGTGGTCCTGTATAATGTTTTGTGTAGTAGAAAATTATTTTCTAAGGTGAAATGCGTTATATGTATTTGTATCTTAAGTGAAAACAATTCTCCTATATCTTTTTTTTTCTTTTTATCTCTGTTGCTTTAAGATATTAAAATGTTTTAATTTATACTAAAAACATTTACGCAAAATATGCAAGGATAAAACTATAAAGGTTCATCACAAGATTTTCTGTTAAAAATAAAAAAAAAAAAATTTTTATTTTAAGGTTTTTTTCCCTAAGCATTTCATGTCTAAAATGTTGTTTAATTTACTCAGTATGTGTTTTGTTTATATTATTTTTCTGTACTTTTATCTGCAATCATTATCATGTAAAATATATTTTTTATGTTTTTTCCTGTCCTTCTTATTTTATGTCTAATTTATTTGTAATTTATTTCTCATACATCCACAATATATTTTAAGTGGCGTCATCGTTCTGTCAGTAGTCCATTAAGATTTTTGCTGTAAGATTAAGACCAAACGCTGAGAAGAAAAATGTTCTTAAAATGAATAATAATAATATATATGTATGTATATACATTGGCCAACATGAGCAAAAAGTATAATATATTTGTTTTAAAAATTTGAAAAAAAAAACTATACAGTTTTGCAGTAACTACAAATTAAACAAATTCTAAAGAAAAAGAAATTATTTATTAGGTTGTGAAAAATTTTTTGAATCATATGTACACTCTTGGGTAAGATAAATAAAAAAAGTCAATTATTTACTAGGCCATTAGGGTTCTTAATAAACCTTTGGAAACTAAGTTGCAGTTACAGGAACATACAAATGATTAAGAAACACGAAATCTCATTATAACTTATTTTTCTTTTTCTAACCAAAAGATAATATAATAAGTAATATACTAAACTTATAAATTTATTTAGTGCAACTGTACATTTAGATTTTCACTAAATCTAAGCTAACTTATTTCCGAACTATGGCATTAAGTTAATTTTTTAGGAATTTGTTTACATAAATATTAATACGTTTTATAATTTTTTTCCGCTTTCTATTTAAACTTATATCATTTAAACTTATTTCATTGGGTTTAGTTAAATTTTCGCATGCGTAGTGCAATAAATCAGCGAGATGTTTAATTAAACCCGGTATTGAAGGAATTTATATAGAAAAAATAAATATCGCCAAAAACTATGCAATGAATTTCGCATAACAAACTCCGCTTGTATTTAAATATTACTCATACGCACCCCGTTACTGTAGTTTGTTCTACATTCAGAAAAGTATGCAATAGTTTTTGTTATATTTTGTATATATTATTATTATTATTATTTATTTAGAGAGACTTCATTTTTTCTACATAATAAGATTAGCCAACATAATTTTATAGGAAACTTAAAACTATTATGTATTACTTTAATAACATTTTCTGATAATGCAACTTGCTTATTTGAATAAAAAGAATTAACATTTACATAATAAATTAACATCAGTTTTTTTTTAATATAGTGCCTGCTCCCAGCACTTGTCTAAATTAGTAGAGTTATATCTACAAAAATAGAACTTAAAACTAATAAAAAATTAAAACTAAATCTTACACCTAAGACTTACACTAAATTAAACAAAAACATAAATAAAAAAACATCCATAAAAAAACAAACAAAATTAATAAAAAAAAACAAAAAACAAAAGTTAACCTCTATGTATGCCGGGAGTAACATGTGAGTAAAAGTTTTGACCAGGATAAGTATTGCAAGGTTCTTTTAATATTCCAATGCTGGAAATATATTCAGTGTTTGACCAACTAAAATCTTGTTCATGAGTTAAAATGTCCTTAATAACACTCCCTTCAAAATAAGATAGTTTTTCTACAAACTTTCTCATCAAATCCAGGCCATAAAAAGGTATCGGTGACAATTTAGATTTTTCATAAACGAATCTATTTGAAAATCTTTTGTGCAAGGATTCATAATTCTTCTCTATGCACTTCCGAACAATATGACGTTCGAAAATTTCCATTCGCTTGAATGCCGTTTTTGAAATACTAAACCAAATAGGAAATGCATAAAGAAGAATTGGTCTGATGCTTACTTTATACAAAAGCAATTTAGTTTTCTTTGGCAAAAACTTACTATTAAATAATCTTCCAAAGGCCCCCTTAACACGATTTGCCTTTGCCAAGTTGTACACAACATGATTATTAAACTTCAAAAGCTTATCAAAATTCACTCCAAGATATTTAATACTGTTTTTAAATTCGATTTCGTTGCCATTCAACGTAAGTCTCAAACACTTGCTTTCCGGAACAACAGTATACTTGCACTTCCCGGAGGCATTGCGTATACAAATTGCATTACTCTTTGCGGCATTAATTTTTATACCCCAACTGGAATAAAACTGATTCGTCCTTTCTAGGTGTGATGAAACACGCTGAAGAGCAACGCGAGGAGATTCATCATGAGCATAGAGAAGTGAGTCATCAGCATAAAGTATGCTCCTCGACTCGTTAAATTCATGAGGAAAATCATGAATGAAAATGTTATATAGATGAGGTGCCAGAACAGATCCTTGCGGAACACCACAAGAAACCTCAGCTTGATCTGATACCAGATCTCCAATTTGTACGCAAAAACTCCTGCCATCAAAAAAACTTTGAAAGAGTTTAACGATGGACGCTTTGAATCCAATTCTTACCATTTTATATAAAATGCCCTCGTGATAAGCTTTGTCAAATGCCTTTTCAACGTCAAGAGATACAGCTACAGTACACCTACGTTCTCTTAAATTTCGAATTATATCAGAGTGAAACTTCAAGAGAGCATGCACCGTAGAGTTACCCTTTTTGAAGCCAAACTGTTCCTGAGGAATATATGAACCATTCAATCCCATATCCATTTTTTCCCTGATTATCCTTTCAAATAACTTTCCTATATTGGAAAGTAATGAAATTGGCCGAAAGTTGTTTATGTCGCAATTATTCTTTTGTTTAGGAATCGGTACTATTTTACCCATTTTCCATTCACGCGGAAAGTAACAGTTATTCAAACAATTGTTGAACAATATCGTAAGATACTCCAAAGCTTTTATTGGAAACTTTTTTATTATATAATTGGAAACATTATCTAAGCCACACGACTTTTTGCTGTCAATAATCCTACAAATCTCTGACACATAAATCAAGGTAGTAAATTCTACATTGTTCAAATTATTCAATGATGTGTTATCATCATTAAATGATATAGGATCACCAGCTTGAAATATTGTATCATTAATTGCCTCAGCTATCTCCGACACATCTCTATTAGGTGAAGTACCCTGAAAAACATTGGCGAAATGGTCCATAAAAACTGACAATTTGTTATTCGCTTCGGTTATTTTCACTCCGTTAATGGAAACGTCTTTAAAATATTTACGATTTTTATTCCCGATAATCCTAAATACCTCTTTATAAGCCCAAGGGCCAGGTTTAATGCCCTTTAATCTGTCATTAAAAAATAATGCCTGCTCCTGTTCAATTTGCTCTTTTATAAGGATCTTAATAAGTTCAATTTGTTTCGAAATCAACAAATACTGGGGATGTTTTCCATTTAAAGTCCTCGCATATATCGTCTTTAAATCTTTTTGCCAGCTATATTTAATCCTGAGCATTATTCTCAATTTATCAGAGGCAACAAACTTTTGTCTCTTACACTCTATTCTTTTGAAATGAGTACGCGTGACAAAACCAACTGTATTATTAAATTCTCTAAGAAAATTATCTATATCATCGTTAGTCAAATTTATATTTTTTGGCGGAAAATGATTCAAGAGGGTGTTAGTCACATCCAATTGAAAAGCATTCCAATTCACATCTCTATAAAATACAAAACTATCTGGAGTATTTAACATAAAGTTAAAAAGTGACAAGTTCAACCTCAAACCCAGTGGAATGTGGTCAGAGAATGTAGGAAGTGTATATGTCTCATAATTTGGAAGGGACATATCTAAAATGTCATTGGTTACTATGAAGTGATCTAAATGCGACGAACCCCCCGGGTATGTAGGAAATGAGTCACAAATTCTTGTAGCTGACATAGATTCATTCTGAAGCCATGATGTAAGCACTTCACCATTAAAATTATTTACAGCATCACCCCAAGAAGAGTGCTTCGCATTTAGATCACCACCCAAAATCAATCCATGATACCCTCTGGAAAGATTCAATATTAAAGACAGACCCCTATAAATTATTTGACGATTGCAATTAGACCGGAAATAAATAGAACCACAAAGAATTTTTTTAATGCTACCCCCCCATGAAACTTTAACCTCCACAAATGAATTTGGAAATTCAAGACCAGAAATATTTATCCTTGCAAAAGACATTGGCTTTCTCAGAGCAATGGCCATACCTAATGCACTATTATCCCTTATAACAGAATAACTGTCAAGATATATATTAACACCCGCAGATAAGTGCGTCTCTTGTATAAAAGCAATGTCAATATTACATTGCTCTAATAACATATTCAGTTCAGTTCTCCTATCTATTCGGACAAGAGAACCAACATTAAACGTAACTAAATTGAGAGAACTACGGGCCATATACATCTTGAATGTTTTTAATTAAATCCAAGCACTCTTTCCTAGCCTGAAACCTAGATAGAGACTTATAATACCCCAAAAAATCCCGAACCCTATCTTCCAACGTAATGGTGGTAGCAGCGCATAATAATTGTGCTATCTTCATAAATTCCTGTATCAAAGGAGGTTTCATAGGTTTGTCGTGTATTGGCACATCAATAAACAAGCTAGCAAATGGTTTATCTGTAACAACCGCAGACAGCTTAAGTGCCTTAGAAACATTGCTTACCGCCTGCTCTTTCCTATTTCTTGCAACCTGGGAAGATTTTTCCCTAAAAGAAACATACCTTTTGTAAGCGGGACATCCCCTATAGTTTGAAGTATGGCCAGCTTCATTGCAATTAACGCAAAATGGTAATTCATTACTTTCTGAATTGAATGAACATTCTCCTACACCGTGCTTTACGCTGCACTTCAAACACGCAAATGGGCGACTACAATTCCTAGAGAAATGACCCCAACTCTGACACCTCCAACACTGCGGAATTTTTATTTTGTATATATTTAAGCGTATACTTGATTTATCAATACACATCTTAATTTTTTTATTAATTTCCCTGCAGGAGATCGAACTAGTGTCCAACTGGTATTTTACTAGTACAGAAGCCACCACCACTTGTTCCCAACCGTAAACTTTCCTATAACATGTTAATGCTCAAATTAGCATTGAGTGTGTTTAGAAAATTACTAGTTAATTACCAGTTCTTTTGCAAAGAAAAATTCTATAAAATTGCTGGTTTTATTCCTTTGTTACCCAGTGACAACTGCTAGTTAAAATTCGCAATTATTTATCAAAATTCAAAAATACAAAAGGTTAATTCTAATTATTTTATTATAATTATTTATAGGTGAACCTAAAATTTTAATAATTGTATAATACCAATTTTCGTACAGTGCAAGTGCTCTGTTAGACAGTCAAAATTTATTTTGCAATGTGGTGCCTTGGAACTACTTCATATACTATTACACATCAGAACTAGTAATTTTATACAACAACTTTAACCCTTTTCGCACTAGTTCTTGCTGTTCTAGTAATTATACTAGTAGCTTTTAGACAATTGACACCTATTCTCCTGCAGGGTTGTTTTAATAACTAATTTAGACTTTTTCCATCAGGTCAAACAAAAGTTTCTGTTTGTGAATCCATTCTAATCAGTTCATACTTTGATTTTTATTTTTTATATTATTTTTTATTATTTTAATTTTGTTTATTTTTTATTATTAATATATATAAAATACTTATGTATGTATATGTATTTTATGCTTAGTTGCTGCTAAAAAATATTTAGAAAAATTAAAAAATAACAATTATTGTTCTAAAAGTGCAATCTAAAAAGAAATTTCCCAACTGATTTACTCGAAATTTTTAAAAATATCTTTAAAAAGATTTAATACAGTTTATTGAAATGTGCATAATTAATAGGCCAACGATAAATTATATATAATTATTATTTTTAATATTGATTAAAATAATCTTTATAAATATGGCGTGTGTGCTTACGCATGTACAGTCATAAAAACACAAATCTGTTACCATTGAAAATCATCATACTTGCACTACTTGTACATGACATTTTTAATATGTGCTTTCATATTTATGTCAAGGATTTACTTGACATGTTGTAGAATTAAAAATTGAAAAAAAACATACATTTGCATTTATAGTTATAATGTATAAATTACATTTGAATGCAACATACATACTACCTACAAGCACTCATGAGCAATTAATTTTTTAGTAATGATTGAATTAAATAACTAAATAATAAAAAATATTTTCATTTAGTTTTACTAAGTGTTTTTTGTGGTTAAAAAATAACTTTTTAGTGGTAAAGTATTTAGTTATGTATGTTTTTAAATACATGTATATTATATTATTGTAAGGATTTCTCATCCTTCTGTATCATATTTAATTGATTATCATTCTAGTTTCGTCTACATGCTATATTTTTTAAAATATTAACTTCTGCACAGATCACTAAGTATCATAAAAATGCAAAATAACGCCCCCAAACTTGTTTCAAATTGACATTAACCTATATAGATAATGTTTCTTTTCTTTTATAAATCAACATTATATATATAAATTATTTTCATTTAAATAAGTAAATCAAATTGCACGGAGGCAACATGTAACATCACGAAATTTTCCCTCTAACTGCATCATTCTCTATATACCTTAATGTTCAAGGACTTTCTTTTTTGTTTTCTTGTTCTTTCAACAATTCTTACTGCACAGTAAATTTCCTTTTCTTTTTCATTATTTTAATTAAAACAAAAAGTGAAAGTCACGTTCTTGTCTGTGTTATTTTATTGCTAAAAATATCATAAGTTAAACTAAAGGTCCTCTTGCTTGTGAAATACGATGAACGAAATTTCTTGCACAACCTTAAGAAGAAAAAAAAAATAAAAAAAAAAACCTTCACAGCTTACCTAACAAAGCCACTTTGCACTCTAGTTTTTAGGTATATTGTAGTGCCTGTTACTGTATTATTGGCCCTGTTACTGCTTTTTTTTTGATGTGGATGCTACAACAGCCTCAAGGACATGCTAAGTAATTTGCAGAAAAAGTGAATTGTAAGTGGAAAAAAGAGTTGCTGTTTTACTTGTTAAATTTTTGAATGGTAGGGAAAATTAAAATTTTATCTTCAGTATACGTTAAAGTAAAGAAATTTAAATGTTATTTATATAGGATGGTTTGAAGTGAAAGGTAAATTATATTTATATAGCAAGTGATATAAAAATCTTTTTTTTTGTTATAAAATGATACCTAAATGTCAACACATTTCAATTACCAAAACTGGCTGTTTAATGCTTTTAGTCAGCCACAATAAAGTAACAGATAAGTTGCTAGAGAAAAAGTAATTTATATTATGTGGCATTAGTTATTTTCTTGAAAAACTTTGTGCTTAAACTTAAATATAATGCTTGCTAGCAATTTCAGTTACTGACATTTCAACATTATGGTTAGGCTTATTAAAAAAATCACACAATTAGACTCACGCATATACGTCAGGGTTCTTTAAATACTCTACGAAAAGAAAATGATTTCTACAATTAACACGCTGACTACAAATTCATACATACATACAGCAACTATTTTCATTATGAGTGTGCATATTGTGTACATTAAATTCAAAAATAATAATAATAATAATAATAATAACAATAATGTTATGACGTCTGAACAGGTACTCGATATCTATGGGGAAATATAAACCATTTCTTAAGAGAGTGTACTGTGTACATTAATATAATATTATCGTCAGTTGAATAGCAAAATCACATGACTAAATTTTTTTAAATTTTATAGAAGAGAGAAGCAACTGAGAAAAATTAATCAAGTAAGTGTAATGAGTTTTTTTTCATTTATATTTTGAATTTGGCTGATATTTAACGCCCGACCAAAATAAAACTTGTGTTATAATTTTGTATTTTGTGCCTGTACAAGTTCACGTACAGACCAAATGGTTGGACTGATTTGGATTTAATTTAATTTTTTGTTTGAAAAGTGCCTTTCAGAGCATATCACATATTTTCTGCATGAATTGTCTTGAATATACATGTGCCTTTTTGTTATTATGCCAAAGCTAAAGAAAATTTATAGGGACATGTTGTAAGTTGCAATATTTAATTCTTTGTTAGTTACGTGGTTTTGTATTTCAGTTGACGATATGTACATATACACACGTACTCATATTTGTAGATTGGTTGATTATCACTATGGCGTTGCTTGTTTTCGATAATATTATTGTATATTCAGCCATGTTTCCTTAACAATGCGTAAATTGTATACTCGTACATTTGTGTTGATTTGCTTTCACACAGAAGTGATTAAATTTTCTGTAAACACACCTTGGTACCACTATTGTTCTTTTTAAGAGATTTTTATAATGAGTTAAAGTCTTGAATGTTTATCACAAAATTTATGTAAAGACTAAAATATAGCATAAACAAGAGAAAAATAAGTAAATACAGTTGGACTTCCATAACTCGACTCACCATTATCCCAAAAAAAAAACTTCGACTTACGGAGACTTCGAGTTACAGAATTGTATGTGATTTATTCTTTTAACGCTACTGCCAACCAAATTACTTCGAGTTAGAGAAAATTCGAGTTAGAGAAGTTCGATTATGGAAGTTCGACTGTATATTTATTGAATATAAAATACAAAAACTACTTAATTAGTTTTATTAAATTGGAGAATAAATTTGTGTGTAAACAAATTTCTATGCACAGAGTATAATTTATATATACATATATATTTATGGAATGTTTAGAAATTGTTGTTATTATTGTCGATTACGCAAATTAACAAAAAAAAAATTATAATTGACATGTGCTGACATTTGCATTTGGTTGAGTTATACCTAATTTACATTAAGCTTTTTGTCATGAAATTAGTTGCATAAAAATTTTTTATTTGTCAATAAGAGGACTGTAGCAACAAATTATATCAAAATAGTTGGTTAAAAATGCATCAGAGATTCATTCTACGTCTTGTTTTGTAAAACATTCTCTTTTATAGCGCAGCAGTTAGCAAACAAAAAATGTTTTGTGCAACAAAATTCATGAAATTTCATGAAAAAATGCTTAACGTGAAAATTAAATGCAATCTTATAAAGAAAAATATTGTAAGATTTGTTAATTTTTTTTCTCTTATTTCCCAGTTAACCTTTAGACCATTTACATTAAGAGTTTAGTCGCTGCCGCATGAATCAGAAATTGTTTCTTCTCTATTCTGGCTTAATAAATTTTTGTGAAAAAACTGTAACCAATGGTCCTAGATCATTGAAACTTGGCACCGCGTATTATATTGATAAATTTAGAAAAAAAAAATCATCAAAATTGGCCTCGGCTACCACTCAGCGCCCCCGGACTATTATAATAAAAATCTATTTTTTATTTTCTTTTGTTTCTTAAGCTCAAATTGGTTTTTAATGAAACTGCAATTGATTTTTTATTAATCTTCAATTGGTAAATTCACAACAGTTCGTATCGTGTATTTGTGTATCAAATACACTTTCTGTTTTTTAATTGTGAACACCCTGTGTGTAGTGTATTTTAATGTACATATTTTGTATTTTTAATGAAAGATGAATAGCAAACCTGCAGAAAATTTGGCGGCGATTGATCCAAATTAGTCCAAACGTACCAAAAGCAAGGAGTAGTGTGTGATGAAAAAAGGACATATCCTGTAAATGGTTATATATTCACCATTGTCGTGACCCTGCAGGAAATGGAACTGACACAAGACTAGTTACGTGACCGGTCCCCAAGTGATAGGGATCAGTTCAAGTTATAACACTTCCTATGAGGCGGACCAGTCACTTTTACATGGGGATGGCCTAGGATAGGGTTAATTGATACTTTGTATGCACCTTGTGACTTGTCACTGAACTATCCCATAAGGACCTATTCGATGTACAATAATATAAATTATTTATAAATATAATTTCGACAATTAACAATTAAATTATATTAAATTTTTTTATTGTTAAAAATGCAATGACATTTTTTTCAATTTTATTTTTAGTCTGAAAATATTTTGAGATTCGAACCGACAACCTCGTGCATGACAGGCTGGCACACTACTCACTCGACCACAGGGCCACTGATATTTCAAAAGTATAAATACCAGTTAAGCTTAGGTTAATATTTAAGTATAGTTACGGGACTGGTTCCAGAGTCACATTGAAGGGAGAAATTAACATTATATTTACACTATTTGATAGGTCCTGTATTCGACCACATCGAACATGTTCAGTGCAGTTTACTACAATACTAGACCGAGTCCGAATTAAATTGGCTCAAGATGAAGACGATACATCACGAAAATGGTCAATATGTCACCATTTCAACGATATCGCTTTTTTCACCACACACTACTTCGTACTTTTGATAACACCCACATTTTCTC
The DNA here is from genome assembly GCA_944452675.1 of Tachina lurida. Lineage (NCBI taxonomy): Eukaryota > Metazoa > Arthropoda > Insecta > Diptera > Tachinidae > Tachina > Tachina lurida. The sequence goes on from OX101752.1 coordinate 23,265,220, forward strand.
CAGTTATAGGACGAGTACGTTTGGATCAATTGTCACCAAATTTTCTGCAGGGAATGTAGAGTAGTGATTTTTTGTCAATTTAATTGGGATTTGGTGTAGTATTATAGTAAAAGCCAGTGAACAAGTGCGATGTGGTTGGATCCCGGACCTATCAAATAGTATAAATATAATGTTAATTGTTCCCAGCAATGATACCGCCAAGCCACTCTGCAATTAGTACCGTAACTATTCTTAGATATTAACCTAAGCTTAACTGGTGTTTATATTTATATAAAAATAAACTATAATTGCTTTTGTAACAATAAAAAAAAAATTATAAGCTGTCATTGCTAAGTGTCGGAATGCCACTTTGAAATAATTTATATTATTCCACACCGATTAGGTCCCCATGAAATAGTTCAAAGACAATTCACAAGGTGCACACAAATTATCAATTAACACCATCCTAAGCCATCCCTATGTAAAAGTGCCTTGTCCGCTTCATAGGAAGTGGTAGAACTCGGACTAGTCCCTATCACTTGGGGACTGATTACGTGATTAGTCTTGAATTAGTTCCATTTCCTATAGGGAAGCTACATAAAATTCTCTCAGAGAGTCTCTCTCTCTCTAAATTCAAGATTTTAACAACACATTTAATTTTTATACAAAGATACATAAGGATTTCAACATGTTGCGTTGCTCGCTTTAGAACACTTTTCAAGTTTAAACTGTCGGGTTGTTGTAGCGGAGGAAGTTTTACATTGAAAATTTCAGGTCTGCAGCTCTTACTGCCTGTAACAGGGACATTGACAGACAGACAGATGAAAAGGGGGACATCGTAGGGAAAACAATAAAGTTACTTTTCATCTTTGGTATAAGGAACCCTAAAAACAGATTTTTCCTCAGAGAATTTGTAAATTTTAAGTTGACCCATTTCTTTTAAGGCCAATTTCACCAACTCTATTTAAATATCAATTCATATTTAAATATCGATTTTCATGAATTTTTTTATAGATAACAAAAATTAAAAATTTTAAAACCCCCCGATGTGTCTAGAAAAGATGTAACATCTTCTAAACGGCTAGACCGATTTTCTTCAAACATGATTAAGAACCATATCGATCAAGTCACCTTTTAAACAGAGAAAACTAAATTAAAATCGGTCCAGCCGTTTGTGCTGTACGTGGGCACGGACAGACACACAGATACACAGATACACAGACACACACTACAAACTTACAACACCCCTTTTTTGGTCGGGGGTTGAAAAATGACTTTTAAATATAAATTGATATTTAAAAAAAATTATGAAATAGCTCTTAGTTTTTGATAATTTTCAGCATCTCTTATCTCTAGTTTTGAACACAGCAGGGTTGCATATTTTGTAATTTTTCCTTCAAAAAAGTTTTAATTACGATTCGGAGTATTTTTAATTGTTCATCAATTCCAAAAAAGTTTTTCATTAAATTTATAACTAAATTTCTTACAAAACATTTGTGCAAGTTTTAATTGTAGTTATTTTTTATTTTATGTAATTTTTCTTTTCCTTCCAGCACTAAACCACGTTATAAACATGTGTTCACTTTTAGCCTTTCGCACTTATTTCAACAACATTTGTTTTTACGATTTCTCATTAAATATTTTGCCTTTAGCCTGGTAAATTTGAATGGCTTTGTTTTCTCCTATTTTTTTTCCTTCGTCATACCAAATGTGTATGGTTATTTTTTTTTTGTTTAAGAGTAATTTCTAATGAATTATTTTCTCTATGTTTGTTTTTTATACAAAAGAAATGTTTTATTGCACAAGGATGTGTATGTATCAGGCGTATGAGTGAACACATTTAAACAATTATGCAAAATGAATATTCCCAGTGAATGTTTTTTTTTGACGTCAAATTACAGATTAGAAAAATTAAGAAATTTTAGTAGAAATTCAAAGGAGTTGTTGAAAATGTCCTTCGAAATTTAGTAGAACATTTGACACTCCCTCTGTATGCCAGTTTTAGGGTTTTGTACAGCAAAGGTGAAAAGGAACCCTGTGGATTTAGCCACGATGTCCTTCTGTCCTTCTGTCCATCTGTCTGTCTGTCAAAGGCTGTGTCCTTGAGAACCCTTAGAGCTACGGATAAGAAATATTCACTGAATATGCAAGACTTTGGCCTCTACAACAACAAATATGTTACATTTAAATATAAAGGGATATTCTAAAACGACCAACAAAATATATTGATATGTAATATACAACTGATCATAACACTCAAAAAATTAGTTCTTTGAGTAAAAATTTCATAAAAATAGCTTGTACTTTCACCTTCTTGAAGAAGCATATTTTTCATGCCTTCATTGAACTGTATGTAAATTGATAACTTTAAACGTATTTTCTGCAAAACTAGTTTTTTTTTTGGAGTTATGACTCTATTGAAGTGAATATGCTTTATATAGAGACTTGAAATTTTCAAACTTCTGGTATTTTTGTGCAGACTATACATATTAATGAAATTTAAAAAAATCAAAATTAAATTATCAGTTAATGTTACTTTGACTATGTAATTTTAACAACTTACTATATATTGAAAACTTTAACAGGCAAACTCGTAAAATTTTCAAAAACGTTAAAACTAAAAAATCCTGAAATTAAAAAAAAATCCCAAAATTAAAAAAAAAATCACGAAACGAAAACTCGTCAAAATAAAAAAAAGCTACACCAAAAAATAAAAAAATCGCTTAAGTTCAAAGAAATCATCAATTATAAAAATGTTGTTAAAAAAAACTAAAAAAAAATTGTCAAAAGCCGAAATAAAGCCGTCAAAATTAAAAAATCACTAAAACTAAAAAACCACAGAAAAAATTGGACTTAAACATAATAAACAAATCTGCAAAACGTAAAAAAACCCGAACTCAAATAAAAAACGCCAAAAACAAAATATTTTTTGGAGCTATGCGCTTTATGGCTTACAGAGAAATAATTTTGTTTTAAAAACAGCCACAGGTCGCAGTAATCATTACTAGACTTAAACGACCAGTGATTTGATGACTGAGATAAATTTATCAATATTGCATATGATAACCTGTATCATGCGATATAATTTTTTTATATTTTTATTATATAACAGTTTGTAACTTTTAAGGCCCGCTGCTCAATTAAACTTTTTGTTGTAGTGAGACTCAAAGTTTGGCAAATATTCCAAGTATTTTTGCAAGCAAACTTATATTTTTGAAATATTATATCTTCTGTATTTATGGAGCTATGCTCTTTATGGCGCCCTACAGGGAAATAATTTTGCTTTTAAAGGCAGCCACAGGTCGCTGTATCATTGATACAGGTGCGATATAATTTTTTAATATTGTTATTATATGCCTTAAGGTACGGTCACACTTGACAAACATTTGCCCTAAAAAGCGTAACGAGTAAATACTAATGCAAAATTATTTGCTTTACATTTATCAAGTTAATTACTTTCGTATTTAACAAATAGACAAAGTTATAGAATAGAATATTATTGAAAACTATTGAACTTAATAAACACGTGTCTGAATCAAAAGCATTCTCATTAGTATTACTGGTTACGTTTTTTTGGGCAAATGTTTGTTAAGTGAGACCCTACCTTTAGAAAAGAGATTATAAACCAGTTTATAACTTTTAAGGCCTGCTGTTTAATTAAACTTTTTGTTGTAATGAGACTCTAACTTTAGTAAGCAATCCAAATATTTTTGCAAACAAATTTATATATTTGATATTTCATATCTTTTGTATTTTTGGAGCTATGCTCTTTTGGTGCTATGTAGAAACTAGGACATGATTTTCGTAACAAAAGTAATCGACACTTCCTTGTACTCAAAAGCAGAGTACGAAAATAAACGAAACAAAATGTTGGACTTTGTTATTTTTTCTTTCTTTGAAGTGAATGAAACAAAAACAAAACAAAAATTATGATAACGATTGCGCAATTTGTTTTTCTATTATGTTTGCACATGAGTGTATCGTGTTCTAACTATCACTACGACTAACATTGCGTAGTAAACATTTAAAGTCAACTTGACCGCAATATACATAACATCCAATGGCATTGAAATTATTTTTGCGCTGGACATTTGACACTCATGCAAATGTATTCGACAGACTGCAACGTAAATATGTATTTTGTACAAATGATATTTGACACTCACCAGTCTGATCGAAGGCCGCAGCATAATGCATTTGAATGAATCATAATTAATAACCACTTGTGTTTATATAATAAATATAAACAATACAAAATCCATGTTTTCCAAATTTCTTATGAGACACACGCCGCACGCCTACCGTGGGAAACTAAAAGGAACAATTTGCTTATTAAACATATACCTTTTCTTTTCCCTCATATGTTAAGATAGGTTAAGCTTTATTCTCATAAGTAGTATATAAGACAATGTATTTTTATTTTAAAATTAATGAATAAACAACTTTCTTGTGAGCTCCTTGCTGAGCTCTAATAATTAAAGTTTACTTCATTAAAGGCATTCATCTGCCTTCAACTATTTTGAGCCAGTGGCGTTTATTAGCACCGGCACCCTCGGGCAGGTAGACAGGAGGAAATTTTTAAAATTATTTACAAGCATAATTATTACATGAGCACAAACCAGAGAATGAAATTAGAAAATAAAATAGTGGGAAATACTCGTAATATTTTCGGCGAATTTGTCATCATCATATAATATAATTTTATTGCGTTGTCATTTCACACATGAAATTTGTTATATAATGCTAAGCAGCATAGCTCTAACCCAGTGTCCTAAGAGACTACACGTATTGAAGAATTGTTGCAACAAAAATTGCTATTCGGGACCAGGACTTGCATAGGCTGAAGTTCGTACAGTATTAGATATGTAGGCTCCGTATGGAACCCTTTGTATGCGCGTCAAAGTCGCACTTTACTGAATTTATTATACATTTACTGAAAGTTCATCCGATTAACATCAGGCTATTGAGGGCTTGCTGGCCACTCTCTCTCTCTCTCTTTTATTCTCATTTTTTAATAAACGACTTGCGCCTGCACTTTGTTGGAAAATATTTCTCCAAACAAGTTTTTTAGACATTTAAAAAATTGAATTGAACTTGAATATTTTCTGAAGTTTATTTTGCTTACAATTTTTTTTTTCTAGATTCTGTGCCATATTTTTCCGACACTTTTCACACATGATGAAATTTTATTTGAAACTTTACCACCAAATTGATTAAAAATTTATCGAGTTGTTTTCGAAGTCATAACGTACAATTTTGAAGTACTCCCTCCTATAAAGAGTTACCAGTTCAACCACTTATACAAGTTTCTTAAGCAGAATTTCTGTGCCAGCTCTGAGCTAAGTCGACAAAAAATATTTACTGGGTTTACACAGCATGTGCAAAGTATGGATACTTTTGTATATTAAATTGTGCTGTATACCAGTTGACCACATAACGTTTGTGACTTATATGCTGAAATCTATTTATCTAATTTTTCGACTGCTAATTAGGGCCTGTACCACGATATCGACAACGTTCGACTCATCGCAAACTTACATTGAAAATAAAAACAAATTTAAATTTTAAAAGTTTTTAATAAAACATAAATAAGCAGCCGATTTGGAATTGTTTTTCATTGATATTGAAGCAACAGAAAGCTTAAAAAAATATTTATGCAGGATTTTCGAGGATTAAAAAAAAAATTTGAAATAGCAAATTTTTAATCAAACTCATGTGGAAATATTTGATAATTTCACTAGGTATCGAATGTGGTAATTGGCTTCCTGATATAAATATATTATTAAGACGACTTAAAGTCATGGACAATTGGTATATCATTATATGTTAGTAGATTTGTATGTAAAACACACATACATATGTACATTAGGGATATAACTTTTTAATAATTTTAAAAAATATCAAATTGGCATAGCACAGTCCGATAGAGCATAAAAAACTATAAGGGAACGTCTATTTATTTTTTCGCTAAGGCCAAAAAAGCTTACACACATCACAACCGGAATGGAGTTTTGAAAATTTTTAGTTTTCTTTTTGGTTAAGAAAAACTAATAATATGTTTATTTAAAACACAACAAAAATAAATAAAAAACACTGTATAAAATTATGAATATTCAAAATTGCATTAAGAAGACCTCGAAATAATTTTAGATTATATAAAATAATATTTTTGTTAGTTCAAGTCCGTGCATTAAGTGTTCCAAAATGTCTTTCTGTGGTTTAGAAAAACCAATTGGTGCGTGAACTTTTTTGAGAAAAATTATAAAAGATTATGATTTTCGTGGTTACTAGGTTATGGTTGACCTCATGGTACTATGTCAAAAAATTGGTTTTACCCCTAATGTACATATATATATATATATATATACATATGTGCATAAATGTGTTGAAAATTCATTTTTATATGTGCTTTATGTTTAGGAAATAATGCCTTAAATGCTCAAAGCAATATGCAGTTAGGCTAAATAACAAAAAAAAAAAAAGAAATATATGTATAAACATATATGTATATATATATATACACATATATAAATATAAAAACCCTATTACAAAAGGATACAAAAAAAGGAGCCTTTTCTCTCCTTTTTTTGTATCCTTTTGTAAAAGAAAAGAAAGAAAAAAAAAATAGCATGGGAAATGGAGTGAAAAGAATTAAGTTAGTTTAATAAGTTTGTGGGGAATGAGTTTGTTAAACTATTTTTGTGCAATTAAATTATGTTAAGCAATTGTTGCATGCAGAACAAAATATATTTAATCTTTGCATAAAAACACTGGAATGCTCGTAACTCACTAATGTAGCAGCAGGTTATTAAGTAATTTCTACTCTGGAAAGCAAAATATTAAAGCAAGAGTTTGTGTAATACGGATAAGGTTAAAATTAAATTTCAAGGAAAATCTAAACAAAATTTATACACGACTTTAATCTAATTAAACTCTGGATTAATATACAGTGGACTTGTAAAGTCCCCAAATACATCACTCCATATTACTTTTGCTGATTTTTGCCAGACCGCCACAAAAAAGCTCAACCAAAACACATTTTGCGAACTTCTTTTTTTTACAAAAATCGATAGCAAATAATAAAAATTTTAGTAAAAAAATTAAGTGCGAAAATTATGTCGCTTAAGCTATTTTGGCGGTTATCGAATAAGTGATGCTTGTCTGTCGATATAGAGACTTCTGTTTTGGACTGATATGTCAGAACTGTTCCTTAGTATATTGGTATTGAAAGTCAGCAAAATTAAAAAGATGGTTCCAGAGCTGGAAAATTGATTTTTTTTTTAAATAAAAAATACTATCTTAAACTATTTTTTTTTTTCATTTTAAGCAGAATAAAATTAGTATTTTTTTTTTAACAAAAACAACCCGCGAAGTGATTAGCTTGTCTGCGAAAAACATCCAGGGTCTAAGGCGGGAATCGAGGCTACGACCTCTGGTTTGAGAGACTAGTATCGCTACCACACAGGTGCCCCTGTGGCTGAGTGGAAATAATCAAAGCAACATTTCCAGGGTTGGAAAATTCGAAACTTTATTTATATTTTTTATTATTTGAACATATATTATATTTTAGAAAGACATACATTGGTGTTACAAATCAGAAAAATTAAAAAATAGTTCCAGGGTTGGAAAACTTAATTTTTTTTTTGTATAGCTAAAATTAATTTCTTGTTTTTTTATTATTTTGTGGTTTGTTAAAAAGAGGATTGATATTGAAAATCAATAGAAACTAGCGAAAATGGAAACTTTACTTTTTATTATATAAAGAAATTTAGTATTTTAGAAAAATATAGATTGGTGTTTAAAATCAAAAAACAAGGCTGGAAAAGTTAAACTTTTTCTTATATATAAATATAAGCTAAAATAAATTTTTATATTTAAATTCTTTCTTTGGCAAAAGGGAAAAAGTGCTTAAGTCGGGATAAGCTGATTTTTAGTTAACGGTACCTCCGTAATCTGCATATTTAAAAGTAGCCCTGGTCAAAAGCTCAATGATTTTGATTTTTCAGGAAGTTATAGCAATATATATATATATTATTTACTTTTGTTCCTAGAAGGACCATATATATAGCACTATGACTGATACAAATCAGATATAAGCCAGATACAGATCAGATGCAGACTAGATACAGAGCAGATACAGATCAGATAAAGACCAGATACAGACCAGATACACACCAGCTTGTAGAAATTTATAAAAAGAGGCTCTATTTAACAAATCAAATATTAAAATGACATTTCGAACAATAAGTTTGCTTTAATATTTTCTCTTATCAGTAATCAGAAACAATTATATTTTTTCTATAGTGTAAAAATTTTAATTAAATTTATGTTTTCAGCTAAATATTTTAATTACATTTATGTGTCCAGCGTGTTGTTGTTAATCAGAATAAAAAATTTTTTTTATGATCTATGCTAGCTCTTTAAAAAAATGTGTTCTTAATACACACACTCAAATCGTGTATGTGTTCTTATCAGTTAACATGTACATTCCCATCCAGGGTTGGAAAACTCATTATAAATAAATGCTCATAAGATATATGAAGCAAGAAACATAATTTAAATACAAGACACTCCCATCCAGGCATGAGCAGACTTTTGTACTGAAAATTGATCCAGAACCGGCACAAACACACTACTGAGAGACTATCTTCTGTTCAAAACATCTTAGAAGTGAAAAAAGCTTTGGTTTGTAGTATTATAGGAGCCTAATTTGCGTTCAAAATATTGTAGAAGTGAACAAATAGAAGAAAATAGAATAAAAGAATAAATTCTGGTGAGTGTGTGGCTTCGTCAAAACGACAGGTCTTCGGTTTCAAAAAAAAAAATAAATAAAAATAATTTTTCATAGTGGATTAACAAATGACAAAAGAGTTATAGGGCGAAATATACAAACGAATAAGAAATGTCCATGTTTTCGCAACTTGATTAATAAGGCACCTGCTCCGTGAAACTTTGTGGGTAAAAATCACACCTTTTGGAGAAAAGTTTCAAAGCATAAGTCATTTAAGCTCTTATTTAAAATGTTGACTTAGAAATTTTTTATTACTGACACTTATATGCTGAGACCTTTCAAGTCCACTGTGAATGCTTTTATTTAATTAATTTTTTATTTAATATATTTTTTAGTTTAATTCTTATTAGAATGAGTAATGATTGTTTTTGGTTTAATTTTTTTTTTAATTAAATTTATTTTTTATACAATTCTTGCTAGAGTAAGTGCCTCAAAGCTTAAAAGCTGATTTAAAGAAAAATATATAAATATGTGAATAGTTTGCTGCAGAAACTAAATATTTTGTTAAGAGCTTAAGTTAATTTCTAAAAATGTTGTGTATTTTATAATTTTTTATTTTTTTTTGGAAACTAATTCTTTTTACTTATTTGTACAAAAAATTTATTTAACTTTTACCCTGCAACATGAATAGTTTATGCTGTGTGGTAGTGCTAAGCTTTATTTATGACTTTTAGCTCGAAAAGGAAATGAATAATTAAGAGCATTAAGAGCAAGTAGTTAAATAGGGTTTTTTTTTCCATTATTTAATTACTAAAGCGTTTCTGTAGTAGAATATACAACAAATATAAACTGCACAGGGCTTATTATTAATAAAAGAAAGCACACATTATACATAAATCTAAGTTTTGTAAAAAATTCATTTGCTGACTTTTAAGTTTGACAGTGACTTATTCATTTGTTGAAACTCCTTATTATTTTTATATTTCATATTCCTCCAGACTGTTTGTTCTCTTCTAAAGTGTTTGTATTATTGCATATTTCTGTACATTTAAATTAAACTTTACATTAAAACTTCCTCAAAGTATTTAATTACATTTTTCTTCACTTAATTGGCAATATAAAATATTTTCATCTTTAAGTGTGCTATTTACCTCGTTATTTTGCCTTTTCCTAAAATATTATAATTTGAAGTTGTGAGTTTAATATTAATTACACAAAACTTGTAATCAAAAAGTTTTCTCTCTTTTAGGTTGTTCTTTCTGTTTTACTAGATATATGTATATTGCTTTTTAGTTTTTTTTTAACATAATATCAAAAACTCTTTAGATTTTAACTTAACAATCTTATAAATTTTACTTAATTTATATTAATTCCATATAAAACAAAAGCAAGACCAGCTTGGCAAATAGAGTAGAAATAAAGAACATTTCCAATGACCACAAACACTAATAATAAAATAAGCGAGATACCAGCTTCAGCATTCCGTAAGAAAAACACATCTAAGTCATCTAAAGGCTTTAGCACCTCTCTAAACTGCTCTGATAAGTTAAATAAAGTAAAATTTAAGAGGAATTTATGAAAAAGGAATGCTTTAGCATACTTTTGTAAATATTTTTGTTGCTATTGGGCTTATTCAAACTGACAGTCTGCTTTACATTTATTATGGTGTACAACCATAATGAAAATGCCAGGAATTTTTATGACCTTTAATTAAATAGTTGAGGGGGGTGGTGGAAAAAAAGTTTGCATATCTCTCTCAGATAAACTTGTTACATTGTGGCACAATTTTCTCCAGTAATTAAAATTGGCTAATAAATTGTGGTTTTGGCCTTAGAAATGTACAATCTAAAACTAAAAAATTTATAACTTTGTAAAACTTTGTTAATTAGTACATTTAAAATTACTTATACTGCGCCAGAGAAGAGATAATGAGGGCAGGAAATGAGGAGAATTTGACTTTAAATTGACATTTTTTAATTGGCCTACTAAAAGTTAAGTTATTTTTAGGTTCAAAATTGAATATTTTGACAAGTGTTTTAATTATGATAAAAGAGTCCTTTAGAAGTAGAGATACCAGTAAATGGTAGAAAGGGGTAGTTAGTAAATTTTGAATTTTAAATGGCCTCTGTGAGTAATTGTAGAAGTTTGGACAGCATACCACATCACTTAAAGTTTTTTTAGCTTAGCTTTATTAAAAGTTTAGTAAAAGCTCAAGGGTAAGTAAATTATGCCCTAATTCAGTAAGAAGAATTAGGACGTTTTTGTTTGAAAATGCTTCTGAGTTCTTGTCTTTGAAGTCTCTAAATTATTTTCTTCAAAAATGGTTGTTGTCTTTGACAATGAAAAATATAAATATTATTGCCATGTTTTTAAAACTTAAAAATTCAATTAAATTATTATACAATAGTTTGAAAAATATATGAAAAAATATGTGTTGGATATAATGTTTAGAACAAAATCATAAAGCAAATACACGAACCTTCTAGCACAGACAATAAGTAATAATCGTTTTAAAGAATCAAAACTGCTTCTTTTTTTCGTCCATAGACAAGACGATACATTCGTCGAACAGAATTAGGGCATTATTTTTTTTTTGGAGTAAGAGGTTCTAAGTATGAAGCGAATCCTATTACTCATTAAAGTTGAGTTTCTAGCTTTTGGTTGTTCAGCAATGAATAGCAGAATCTTATGAAAAATATACTTATTAAATATTTTAACTCATTAAATTTTTAGTAACAGATACTTATTTGATCCTTAATAAGTTTTTGTATTATATTTTCTTACAAAAAGGATAAAGCATGGGAGGAGTTTTAGGAGAGTAAAAGCCTGTAAAAAAAATATTCCGCGTACTCGTATGATTTTACATACCACTGCTGAACAAACTCTATATCTAAATAGGCACTTCCATGCAAAGAGAAACGAATTTCTGAGTATTGCTAGCAACACAATTGGGACGAACGATGAATTTCGTTCACGTTGACGAATTCGTCGATAAGAATTCGCTGAGTAAATTCGTCGTATGAAGCACAATAACGACGAATTTAATCACCGAATTTTGCTCTCATAATTTATATATTTGGTTATTGTGTATGCAAAGAGAGAGAGAGAAATTTTTATTCATCGTTCTTCGGCATACAAAATAGAAATAAACCTATCTGAGAGTTCGTCACACACGACGAATTTCGTTCTACGGGGGTGTTGTGTTCATTTTCATATGCACAAATGGGTTTTATATTTTATGACGAAAGTTCGCACCGAAATATTCGTCGTTCGTCCCAATTGTATTTATAGCATATGTTTGTGAAGACAAATTCATAGAGTTTAGTTCATTTTTCAAAAATATAGCATGCGATATAAAAAAAAACGTTCACTGTGGGCAAACCCGTCCTTTCCAGCGAATCAAGCCTAGTGGAAAATAAAGACAACGAGTCATACTAATAAACTGCATTTACAGTATGTCTAAATTATATTTGTAAAAATATGACCTAGTGAAAAAATCTTATTTGGAGTTCTAAAAGGGAAATGGTCACTGTGGCCAAACCCGTCTCCCTCAGCGAATTCAACCTAGTGGAAAATTAAGACAAGACATTATTAAACTAGATTTAGAGTATATCTGAATTGTTAATTGTTCTATCGTTACTACAAAGGAATGTGTTCTAATGAAATTAAGGAACTTGTTCCTGAAACCCGCACATTTATACATACAACACGTACCTCATTCAAAGCACCTTTGTGGTCGATTGGCAAATGAATCGCCCTACGCATTACAGAGAGAATTCCTCTTTTAGCCGCACTCCACACCAACTACCTGCGGAGGTTTTTCCTGTCACTACCATCGTGAGAAAGTTTAAATCAAATGTCCACAGACACTACTCGCTCTATCCTCCTTCCCTATAACCTATTTTTCTAGTTCTAGCACAATGCATTGCATTAGTGCGGGCTATCCCCTGAGTGCTGGTCCTATTAAAAAAAATATCTGAATTGTGCTTGTGAAACTTTTTAGAAAACTTGGAAAAATATAACTTAGTGAAAAAATCTATTTTTTTCGAGTTCTATGAGGAAAATGCCCACCCTTCTTCCTCCTGTGAATCAAAACTTCTTTGCTGAGGAAGAAGGTTTTGACCACAGCCAACGTTTTTGTGAAGAAACCCCTTAATTTCAGTCCAAAATGCATACCAAATAAAAGAAGAAAAAAAACATCGCATGTTTTTGAAAAATTAATTTAACTCGGTGCATTTGGAAGGAAGACCAATGGAAAAGTGATGCAAATACAAAATTTTACTTGTAGATTTGTGTAGAAAGCCTATCCTTTTCATTAGTCAACCTCACCCACTGTCCCTAAAGGACTTAGTGTCTCCTGTTTTCACAAACTAGGCTATAGCGACCGATCTTAGGCGGTATAACCTTCAGAACTGCTCAAAGGAATTTATGTCACAAACACTGAGTCCGTAAATGGAGAGGGATGGAGTTTCGGTGGCTTAAGAGCATCTCAGGAACTAGGAGGAATGCGAACACTGAATTATGTGAAACTCTGGCTCCAAAATAACAGTACGTTTGGGTGCTAAGATAGCAGCCCTATCACCGAACTTTTTAACTTGAAGGTTAGCAACCTACGTTACCTGAAATAAAATTGCTACCGAAACGCTAACAAATAATGATTTGGCGCCCTATGCTCCAGTGGGAGTTAAAGGACTATATATAAATATATATATATATATATATTTATCTTCATACATACATATATTTTAGGTTTATTTCTTATTAATACTTTGAAAAAATCTTTTAGATTCGAATAACAGAGAAGGTCCTTGTACTTGCAGGGAGTCGATGAATCAGTTATATGCTAAATGTGCTCCCTTATAACTCAAATAAAAAAAACAGTTTTATGGTTTATTATTGCAGTTATTTTTTTTTACAAATACTGAAATTCGTCCAATTCCATGCAAAAATAATTTATTATATTTAAATAAAAAATCATCAAGTGATCTTTCACAAGTTAATGGCAATCGCTTACAAATTAAAAAAAAACTAAATTTTTGTATTTTTATCGATTTGAAAACGCAAATGCAATGATCATATTTGATCATGTTTGATCTTTAGTTTACGTTTTCTTTTATTTATTATTCTCACACTTGATCATGTTTGATCTTTATCTTACATCTTCTTGTTTTCACTTTATCATCTTTAATGTAATATACCAGCTTATCTTGGTTGCTTTTTGTTGAAGTTTCGACTCTGCATATCTTATAATGAAAGTTTTGTGGTTGAAATTGGAATATAAAAATTTCGGTCACACCCGTCACGTTAAGAATTTAAAGATAAGTTAATAAAATTGTTGCTTTATATAATAAATACTTGATACTTTCCAACAATGAGCTCAATTAATAATATGATAAATTTTTTAGAAACTGCATTTTAAATAATAACTTATAGAAAGTATTTGGTCGCACCCGTCACATGAACGCTAAAGTGCTACTTTTTCTTTGAATGTACAAAATAGGAAAGAGGACTAAAGAGAGAAAGTTAAGGAAATAGAGATGCTAATCGGGACAGGTTTTTTGAAATCCCGGGCTTCGGGATTTAGTGATGGAGTATCGAAATCCCGAACCGGGATCCCGGGATTTTCGGGACTTACAAAATCCCGAAAAAATTGTGCACAAATGTGCGTCTTTATAGTAATTATAATATTTTAATTTAACAATTAATTTTTTTTTTGCATATTTTAAGGTTACTTATATAACTGAGACATTTAATTGCAAATTTTAATTGAAAAGTGCGATGTATGTAAACATTTTTCCTAGAAAAGAAAACGCCATATATCTGTGGCAATAAATAATAATGGCTTAAGTCGAAATGTCTTGTTTCGAGATATTAAGGGTATTGTCTAAATTGTGTTTAGTTTTTATATAAAATTTTTAGCCGCCGAAAAAGATGCACATTTACTTGGAACAAAACTGTTAATTTTATAAAAAAAAAAGAAAACGTTTTATTAGTTTATTTATATTCGTTGCTTTTTAGTTAAGTTTTGAAAAAATCCATTGGCAGAAAAATAAAAACTAAAGTGCACTTAAGCTATTATATTGAAATGCAAAATAATTTGTTTTGATAGTAAGTCGCTTTAAATTAAATTGAAAATTGCGGAAAACCTGAGATAATGTATAGATATTTTTTAAATAAGTTTTCAAATTAAATTAAATTTAAATACAAGTTTTTTTCTTATGAGGAATATTTTGAATGGGCTGGAAGCTATTGAACTTAAATGTATACAAGTTTTAATGCTCAAACATTTTAATATTAATAATATTAAAGCTACCTTAAAAAAGATTAAGTTGAGATAAGATGTTATGGCTTATGTATTATTTTCCATGAAGACTTAAGCTAAAATATAAATGCGTATAGTTTTAATATTAATGACATTTTAAAATTGAATTTAGCTGAGTGATAGATTTTGAAGAAGAGAATAAGAATATGTAATAAAATGAAAAAGCACTTATGCCAACTTAATCCATTATTATTTATTTCCACAGATATATACCATTTAATATTATCTACGAAAATATTTATTCAAAGCAAATTTTTTATTTTAACAAGGAGTTTCTAATAATTTTTAATATAGAAGATGACCGCCAAAATCATTATTTATGCTAAAAATCGGGATTCAGATAATCCCGAAAATCCCGGGCTTTAAAATTAAAAAATCCCGGGCTCCGGGATTTGCATAGTCCCGAAAAGCCCGGGATTTCCGGGCTCGGGATTTCCCGTTTAGCATCTCTATAAGGAAAATAAAGTTAAATATGAATTAGATTTCGCTTTAGAGCGTGGAAAAGTTTAAAATAATAAGTTATAGGAAGTGTTTGGTCGCACCCGTCACATAAACGCTAAAGCGCTGTTTTTTCTATGCATGTCAAAAATAGGAAACAGGACTAAAGAGAGAAAGTTAGGGAAAATAAAGTTAAATAATGAACTAAGTTTTGCCTTAGAGCGAGAAAGAGAGAGACAGACAGAGAGAGACAGAGAAAAATAGAGCGATAGAGAGAGTACGGGATATGAGAAGAAGCATTTTTATGAAAATTATAATGTATAAAGAATCACTGGAGGAAAAAAGAACAAACTCAGACATAAACAAAATAAAAGACCAGATAACGTAAAAATTAAACTGTAAATGAAATTGTAAGCGTTTTGAATACACATAAAGAAAAGACAGTCACCAAAGTTAAACGCAACGTTTCTTGTAATACATCAAAAAGAAAAGCGACTTTTTAAAGGGGTTCCTTGAGAATGTCTGGTACCACGAAATAGCACAAGAATTAATATTCCGATTGGTGATATTAAAGCTTTCTCTTTTGATTTCATACCAGGTCACACCCGTCACCCTTTCGATAAAAGTTTAGTTTTTTTTTGGAAAAATTACTTTCTTCTACGCTGTAAGTATTTACTAAAATCAACAATGCTTTGAGCAATTTACTACACCCAAATGTTTGTGAATATATCCTTAAAAAAATACGTATGTAAAACTTTTATATGTAAGGTCACACCCGTCACAGGTTTCTGATGGCACTTTTACGCAGATATCAAGTTACTTTTTTAAGAATATTTATCCAGCAAACACACTTGTTTTATTTTCAATTGATGATGGTTTGCAAAAGATATATTGAATGGAATAACACATTCGCAATTTAAAAGTCAAATTTTGTAAATAGAAACGTTTTTTTCGTTTTGAAATTTGTATGGAAAAAATATTTTTTGAAACGAATTTTCGTTATTTTTGATACAAATTTGAAACGTTTAGAAACGAAATTTTGTACAAAATCTGCGCTCTTGTGATTTAGAGTAACATTTTACAATGAAACCTTAATTTACGTCTTTGTTCATATATTTCACCGCCTTGAGCATATATATTAATTTCCAGCTAAAACATGCATAACTATTAATTATTATTTATGTTAAATATTTTAGTATTTCAGGCTTTGGAACTAATTTTTGTCTAAAGGGAATTTCTAAATTAATTTATCTTTCGAGACCAAATATTCATTTGTTACAAGGCAGCGAGTACAATATGCCTTTGGTTAAACTCTTTTAGTTTTTGTATGCATGACATGCTCCAGCCTAGAGAAAGAGAAGAGCAAAAAAGCTAAAAACCACAAAGAAATTAATAAATATGAATGAAAACAAAAAAAAAATTATTTATTAAAAAAATATTTGTTCAGGGCCAACAACATTTGCATTTATTTTTGGCTAAAAGTAAGAAATGAAAAGGAAACAAGGCAAATTTAATTTGTAGCATCCTTGCGGGAAATTTTGTTATAATTGACTTAAACGTGGCCAAGCCGGGCTTTTGAAAATAGTGGAAATGGAAAAAGCTTCGATTTGCAATTCTGGAATCAAGAAAAATCATGTAAGTCGTTAAAAAAATTTTGTGTATTTCTCAGAAATGACTTTGTGAAAGTTGGTTTGATGTGAAATCCATCACACCGTAAGAATAGAAAATATATTTTTTTTAACCTTATGTTCAAAAAATTCGGTTTAGTTCAATACAAATGTCCTTACGATTTGTATGTCAGATTTGTGCAGGCTGCTCGAGATATTGCACAAATAACAAATATTTGAAAATTCTCAAATACTTGTGATTTTTGCAATGTCTTATGAAGCTTGTGCTCAAACAGCAGATATTTTTTCCATTATCCTATGAAACTTGGCAGTAAAAATTAGTTAGATTAATCGAAGAAAATTTTTGTTTTGTATAGAAAATGTTGGTTGTTGACTACACCGAAAGAATTTTGCTTCATAAGTCCAATGAAACAATTTCATGAAAGAATTTCATTGGAATTGCTTCGTTGGTGTTCTGGTTTCTAATTATTAAGAAACCCCTTTATATTTAAGTTATTTCATTATTTTCATGAAATTATTATTTCGATGAAGTTATAGCACTGCATTAATTACACTGTTAAATAAATTTGATGAAGTTTTCAATAAAACAATTTTGACGAAACTGGTTTCATTAATCCAACGAAGCGTGACGTTGGTTGAATTTTAAAGAATTTTTCATTAGATTAATGTCGAAATTCATAGAATTTAGGCCGAAAACTCTTTCACTGTAGTAGCGCTGAGCACAAACTGTTTGCTTGCTTAATCTTCATGATGTACACTATTGAATTGTTCTCTCTTTTTAGTGTTCTAGTTTTTATGAGAACACCAGAACTGGCATTAAATTTTATCAAAAGCTTTCAACAGCATTTGTTCATCTGCGAATTGGGGGCATTAGTCGTTGTAGTGTTGGGACATATTTCATTATTTTACACCGATTGAGAATTGTAAATTGAACACACAAGTATAAAAATATGTGTATCCCTTTCAGACCCAGCTTAATCGATTGTGAGGTCTTCCTTAATGTGCCTTAACTATATGAAAAAAATTACTTTTCGCCAATTTACCTGAAAGCGGTGATTGTGCGTGGTGTGATTTCCTATAACAAAAGCAAAAAATTAAAAAAAAACTTGAAAAAAATAAAAAAAATATGGTCACCTTGATTGTGTCATTCAATATGTGTATGTGTTGTTTTTAAATAATTATAAGCTAAAATCTTATATTTAACTTCCGGTAACTGCAGAGCGAATGTGTGAAATAATTTGGTTACTTAATGTTAAGTTTTTGCTTAGTAAGAATTACTTTAGTTGCAAAGAAATACAGATATCACAATTGCGTTGATCAGGCACAACGCAACATTTTATTATATGGTCACGATCGTGTAATCTGATGTTGACTTCAGAGACGACGATAGGGCTGCTGACGAAACTTGGATCCCTTTGGATGGAAATACAGAAGAAGATAGTAATGAAAGCATTGGAAATATTTACATGTTTGAGTCTACCAATAACAAGCCAGATAGACCGACTGAGCAATCAAACTCCTCAGATATAACAAAGTGTTTCATTCCTTGGGAGCTTCCGACATCATCGGGCCATCATCATCGGGCCGACATCATCGGGCCATCATCAAGAAACCATCAATGAAACTCCGGCGCTAGAATATCTAAATAAATATTTTCTAAAAACCCATAATGAAGACGTTACTAATTATGCTTGAATGTGTATAAAGAGTAGGGTAGTAGGCACTTCCTGAGTGCGCTATATACCTTCAAACATTAAATTGTTCTACGGATGCACGATAGTTGTAGGGGGTGGGGCTTGTTCACCCGCCGATCACGATAAACGATCTACAGAGAGTTAAATTATTCATCGAAATGGTTAGAAAATTGTAAAACAAATTGTCAACTGAGATCACTAATTATTCAATTGATGATCAAATAATTGATTCCCTTTAATTTGACTTGTATTGCACGACAAGTTATTAGGTCAAAGCCATGACCAGTTCGATTGAAAATCTGGTACGCTCAACTTCTGATGGTACCCTAGTTGACTTTGATGTTTTTCAGCGAGCTGGGATTTTTTAAAAAATTGTGTATCAAAGGACATCATGTATATTTCGATAGATTTTTACAACAATTCCACTTTTAAACTAGTTACATCATATGGGTTATCTAGCAATAGGGTAAATCATGGCCAACAGAATACCGAAAGGAGTTAAATTTCAGTTAGACAAAGATATGAACCGGGGTTACATTTGCCAATTTGCAAATGAACAGTTAGTTGTTAATAACTGGAAGGACGCAAAAACGGTAATAGTTGCCTCAGATATGGCTGGAAAAGATCTTGTTGGTAAAATCGAAAGCTTGAACAAAAATCTTAAGAACCATTGGCCGTCCCAAGTATCAGCTGTTATTAAAAACTAAAAGGCTTTTGTGAATATAGCTGATTTGTGCGACCAAATGCTAGAATATTATAGGATTAAAATGAAAACTAAGAAATTTACTGCCAAAGTTTTTTTCCACTTTCCTGATCTAGCGTTTTATAACTCTTGAATAAAATACTGGAAAGAATGCAAGCTTCTTGGATTACATAGTCATAAAGTGTGGTACTTTGTAAGTATAGTGTTATAGTCTTTTTTGAGGTTTCTGAGAATATTGAAACATTTTTAAAAATTTTTGTGGTATGAAACTGACGATATTAGATTTGATGGCTACAATCGCCATTTGATCTGACGAACCACGAAAAGTATATCGCAATAGATGCCAAATACATAAGTAACACTTTGCTTAGCAAAAATCAAAGACTGCTTCCAGAAGCATCGTTAAAAATTTAAAATTATCTAATAACTTATGTATATATGTATATAGTGTCCATTGATTTAAAACTGTATTAAACTGTTTGTTTTTTATTTAATAATTTTTTATAACATATTTTCATATATTTTATGCAATGAAGCATTTGATTTCTTCTAAGCTCAACAAATTACATTAGATAATGAAACGTGGATTAAAATATTTTTAATATAATTGATAATATTTTTTACATGTTATGACCAAGATAACACAATTGTGCGATGTCCTTTTTTAACCAAAAAAGGACCTTTGAAAACGGTTATGTTGGTAAGCCGAAAAATTAAAGAATTATTTTGCTATTGATGATTCAAAGGAATTTATGCACAAATTGTTAATGTTAAGGTCTGAAAGAGGTATGTTTAAAAGAAAAACCAAACAACGTAGATTATTTGAGTATGTTAGTTCGCATGCGATACTATTCCAAGTTTTATAATTTATGTATTAATTTAATACTCTAAAAAATAAAATAGCTATAAAAATAATATCTTTCACAATTGAATTCTAAAAAATTTTATTATCACTTCATATTTTATGAAAGTTTGAGTTTGTAAAATGAAGTATGGTGCACTGTGAAGTGTATAATAAAAATATTGCGCACTTGACACTACTGTCTACTGTCAACTGTTGTACAAGTGTTTTGTGCGTTTTTGTTTTCCTTATTTCTATATTTTTGCTTAACACTCAATTACGAGCACCACGCTCTTGAAAAAAATACAATACAGTGCACTTTTTTATGGCTGGCGCTCACTTCTAGTGACTACTCACGTGGGTTATTTTATCTCAATTGATTTTTCTCTAGAGTTGCGGTCAGATTCTGCTTTTGTTATTATTATAGCTATGCTATTTATGTCACGACACAGGAGCTAGGACGTGATTTTCGTAACAAAAATAATCGACACTATTACAGTTATAAACTTATTTTTGTCTTGATTTCTTTGTACTTAAAAGCAGAGTACGAAAAAATAAACGAAACGAATTGTTTGATATTGTTTTGTTTCGTTCATTGAAGTGAGTGTAGCAAAACAATGAGAAGGGTTGCTCAGTTTGTTTTTGTATTGTTTTTGCATATAAGCACAAGCCAGAGAACACAACCGATGGGCTGTAAGTCGGCTATCTGCCGCCGCCGGGCAAAAACAATACATTAATTTAATCGGTTTTGACGAAAATGCATCTTTAATCTAATTTCTGTTTCAAAAATTTCAAAAGACAATAACAACTCAACATGTCATAGTTGCATTTTCCACAAAAGTAGTAATACTTGTATTATAGTTTGAAACGGCCTCAAGCAGCATAGCTATAATCGGGTGTCCTAAGACACCTCTTTTCTTTTTTTATTATTTTAATAAATTACCCTTACCCAACACTTCTGTTTAATGTATGCGTTAAATTGTGGAATTTCTTATTAAAATTTTTAAAATTCATCTCCTAATCCCTAAATGATAAAACTGTAATTGAATTACTGCTAAATAGATTACAAATTAAATGTAATCCATTAAAAACCAAAAAATAATCACTCACACACATTTCAATACCTTGTCTGCCAAATATTTATTAAACTCTATTTGTTCTGTTTATTTCACTATTTCCTGCTCAAGAAGTATAAACAAAATTAATGACAACCACAATTATTTACTCGCAAATTATAAATGAATAGACAAAATATTTATAAATTAACTTCTCTGCCTTCTAAAACACACACACACACACACGCACACACACACACACACACATCTTATGTCAAAAACAATTACATGCCCGAGAAAAACCACATAACCACAAAATTTCAAGAATTTTACTGCAAAGGCATAAAATAAATAAATATCTACTTTATACAAATGATAAATTGTATCTATTTGAACTCTATATAAATACATGAATGCATAACTTTACAAATTAAAGCGTGAACCACAATTCCACAATTCATTATAGTTTGTTTAACATAAACGAGTATTTAAATAAAGTGTAACAAATAGTGTTTGTGGTGGAGGGGGAAGGGGGATAGTTTTTTTTTGTTTTATTTGAAAAACTAGGGCAGTTAAATATGATTGAGCAAACTACATTTAATCAAAGTGATTAATTTAATGAAGGTGATTAAATTTAATATTGAAAATTATGCCATAGCATAGAGTTCATTTATATTTTCTACTCATAAGGTACATAATTGGTTAATGGTTATTTGATTAATCAATCTTTTGAAGTAAATAACTGAAACACTCGACTTGGTATAAAAAGTTATTTGAGGAATTATAATGGACAGGCTTAATACTAAAATAGGCAGCAAAAACTGTAATTGAATTTTTATTAATTAAGTTTTCAAAGTTTTTGTTTTGCTCCCATTGATTTTAATTATATGTTCCTTTAACTCCCACATAGGGAGCATAGGGCGCCGAATTTTATTTCAGGTAACGTAGGTTGCTAACCTTCATTCCAAGTTTGGTGCTAGGGCTGCTATCTGAGCATCCAAACGTGCTATAATTTTGGAGCCAGAGTTTCAGAGAATTCAGTGTTTTCATTCCTCCTCCTAGTTGCTGAGACGCTCTTAGGCCATTCAGGACACTCGATCCCTCCTCCTTTACGGACTCAGGGTTTGCGACAGACATTCGTCTGTGCAGTTCTGAAGGTTATACCGCCTAAGATCGGATACATTAAGTCTTTTATGGACAGTGGGTGAGGCTGACAATTGAAAAGGATAGGCTTTGTTCACACACAGAGAAAAAACTGCCTCATAGAATCAAGAAGATTTTCTCTATGAACCGTTTTTAGGCTAAGGGGTATCCCAGCAGAAAGAAGCGAAGCTTTTTTCATAGAGATTCCTTATTGTTTTTATGTGGTAAATCTTATTAATTTTATCAAGAAGAAAAGCACATCAAATCAAGAAGAAATCTTATTATTCACAATTTTTTTTACCTAATTTCCATTATTTTTGGCACCAAAAAAACAATCCATTGAGAAAAACGTCTTGATTCTATTAGGTTTTCTTATAAATTGTAAACTATAGGGATTTCTTATTGATTTTATTAGATTGCCTTATTGATTTTTTTAAAAAGGTTTTCTTCCTGATTTTATTAGGCAATCTTATTAATTTTTTCATCTTGATTTTAGTAGGTTTCTATATGATTATGTGTAAAGCATCTTATTGATTTTTTTGATAAGGAAATCTTTTTGATTTTATGAGGTGTCTTCTTATTTCGTTTCTATAAATAGACATACAGACAATTTTTTTCATGATCTTTTCAATTTTTGTATAAGAATAATTTCAATGGTTATTGAGGGTGCTTGTTAGCATATTGGGTAGAGTGCTTGTCTATCAGGTAGAAGTTTGCTGGTTCAATACTTGGTGAGTTAAGAATATAACCTAATGTGCATGTATATATGTATAAATAAATAACATACATACATACATATGTATATATGTATAGAATTTAAATGAAAATACATAAGTACAGAAAATAAAGCCGGAATTTTTTTTTAATTTTTTTATTGAAATAACTACAAGATTTCTTCTTGGCTTTTTCAAAAAGGCTTTCTCTATGAAATTAATAAGATTTTCTTATTGAAAAAAAAAAAAACCATAGAGATTTCTTATTAATTTTGTTCCATTTTATGAGGTATTTAATAGGCACTATTTTCTCTGTGCAAATTGACAAGTTAAATCTTGTATTCGCATCACTTTTCCATTGGTGTACCAATTTTGATTGGGATTGATTTTAAGTACAATCCCCATTCCCCGATTTTAAGTAAATTGTGTTTTTTTAAAATGTCACAGCTTTGAGTTGCCATCACTGCTTTACTTGAACACCCATTTAACAGCTGATACAGTGGAATCTCCCTTAACGGACACTTCCTATAGGCGGACACCCCCTTTAGACGGACACTTTTGACAGGTCCCGGCAGCGCTCCATTTAAATGCTTAGTTTTCTCTTGACCGGACAGTCCCCTTGTACGGACACATTTCAATGGTCCCTTCAGTGTCCGCTCAAGAAAGATTCCACTGTAGTTGCTTTTTGTTTACTTTGCTTTGAAGCTTCATTATGAATTGACTTACACCAGAGCAACGTGTGCAAATTGTTGAAATTCTTCTTCAAAATAATCATTCTTTTCGTCAAACTTATCGTGCACTTCTTCTTCAATTTTCTGATGAAGCTTATTTCCGGTTAAATGGGTACGCAAATAAGCAGAATGGTCGCATTTGAAGTGAGGAGAATCCACAAAATTTTGTCAAAACACACCTACATACACAGAAAATTACTGCTTGGTGCACTTTATGGGCTGGCGGAGTCATTGGCCCATATGTCTTCAAAAACGATGATGTTGGGAATTTTGCTGTCACTGGTGAACGGTATACGAACATGATTCGAAAATTTTTCGTACCACAATTACGTAGCATTAATCTTGCTGATATGTAAACCCAACTGGTAGGAGTAGCAGGCTCTACATTGATTTACTAAAAGAAACTTTTGATAAAAAAATAATTTCACATAATGGCCCAATTAATTGGTCACTAAGATCGTGTGATTTAACCCCATTGGTCTATTTTCTTTGGTGCTATGTTAAATCACTTGTCTACGCCGATAAACCACAAGCAATTTGACAGCTGGAAAACAACATTCGAAGAATTATCGGCGAAATACGGCCACAACTGCAGTGAAAAGTTGCTGAGAATTGGTGTTCCAGATTGCGCTTTCTGTGCGCCTTCTATGCGCCATCCTTGGCGGCCACATGGCAGAAATCATATTTAAGCATTAATTTCATAAAATTTTCTTTCCAATAAAGCCCGTTTCATTGATAGTAAAAATATATTTCCTTGTTTTATTATGATTTAAACTTGTGTCACTCTATAAAAAACACCCTTTACTAACAATTTTACAAAATATTAGATGTTTGTAATGATTCCTGCATCTAATCACAGTTTTTCCCCGAAATATTATTCATTTTCCCCAAGTTGCAATCGTGAATAATTTTTCCCCAGAAATGTGTTCCCTTTTCTGATTGCCCTGATTATGAATAATATTTTCACATGCATTTTATCACTTTTCCCTTGGTTTTGTTTGGGTAATTTTAATATTATCCTTCCAAGTATTATTTAATTGGATAGTAACTTAAAAACTGGGGTAAAGCGCCGTAAAATATGCAATGCGTTTTTAATGATCGGCAAGCACTTCATTTTTGTCAGTAAAATGTTTTAATCTATTTTAAAAATATTCAGTAAAGTGCGATTTTGACTAGCACACGAAAGGTTATACATTTACGACGCTTGTTTCTTTTGGGCAGTTTTTTCGATTTTTGGCGATTTTTTTTAGTTTTGGCGGTTTTTAGTTTTGGCGTTTTGTTTTTAATTTTGGCGTTTTTTTCGTTTTGGCTTAGACTAAGCACTATTTTCGATTATTTTTGGGTTGTTTTTTGTTTTAAGTTTTTTAGTTTTGGCGTTCTTTAGATTGGCGTTTTTTCATTTTGGCGATTTTTTCGACTCTTTGGCAATTTCTCGGTTTTGGTTATTATTTTTGTGTTATTAGTTTTGGCGTTTTTTCGTTTTGGTTGTTATTTTTGTATATACAGTAGAGTCCCGATTATCCAGATCAAATAAAACCAGGGGAATTCCGTATAATCGAAAATCCGGATAATCGATTTCAAAACAAATCAATTTACTTACATGCATTTAAATTTGTCATGTTTGTTATTTGTCAATTTTTATTTAAATTTTAGTCGTTTAGATAATATGATATACAA
The DNA here is from genome assembly GCA_944452675.1 of Tachina lurida. Classification (NCBI taxonomy): domain Eukaryota; kingdom Metazoa; phylum Arthropoda; class Insecta; order Diptera; family Tachinidae; genus Tachina; species Tachina lurida. The sequence goes on from OX101752.1 coordinate 23,290,875, forward strand.
AAAACGAGCTATAACGAAAGATAATGAATTACATAATTTAATTTTTGCTTGGAATGATGAGTCCGGATAATCGGATATCCAGATAATCGGTGTTCGGATAATCGGGATTCTACTGTACACGTTTTTAATTTTTGGCGTTTTTTTCGTTGCTTCGATTTGGAGATATTTTTTTTTGTTGTTTTTTTTTAATTCTTTAGCGTTTTTAGTGTTGGCGTTTTTTAGATATGGCGTTTTTTAGTTTTTGGCGATTTTTTCGACTTTGTTTTTTTTATTATATAGTTTTTTAATCTATTTTAAAAATATTCAGTAAAGTGCGATTTTGACTAGCACACGAAAGGTTATACATTTACGACGCTTGTTTCTTTTGGGCAGTTTTTTCGATTTTTGGCGATTTTTTTTAGTTTTGGCGGTTTTTAGTTTTGGCGTTTTGTTTTTAATTTTGGCGTTTTTTTCGTTTTGGCTTAGACTAAGCACTATTTTCGATTATTTTTGGGTTGTTTTTTGTTTTAAGTTTTTTAGTTTTGGCGTTCTTTAGATTGGCGTTTTTTCATTTTGGCGATTTTTTCGACTCTTTGGCAATTTCTCGGTTTTGGTTATTATTTTTGTGTTATTAGTTTTGGCGTTTTTTCGTTTTGGTTGTTATTTTTGTATATACAGTAGAGTCCCGATTATCCAGATCAAATAAAACCAGGGGAATTCCGTATAATCGAAAATCCGGATAATCGATTTCAAAACAAATCAATTTACTTACATGCATTTAAATTTGTCATGTTTGTTATTTGTCAATTTTTATTTAAATTTTAGTCGTTTAGATAATATGATATACAAAAAACGAGCTATAACGAAAGATAATGAATTACATAATTTAATTTTTGCTTGGAATGATGAGTCCGGATAATCGGATATCCAGATAATCGGTGTTCGGATAATCGGGATTCTACTGTACACGTTTTTAATTTTTGGCGTTTTTTTCGTTGCTTCGATTTGGAGATATTTTTTTTTGTTGTTTTTTTTTAATTCTTTAGCGTTTTTAGTGTTGGCGTTTTTTAGATATGGCGTTTTTTAGTTTTTGGCGATTTTTTCGACTTTGTTTTTTTTATTATATAGTTTTTGGCTATTATTTTAGTGTTAGAATTTTTAGCTTTTGAGTTTTTTTCTCGTTTTGGTGTTTTTTGTTTTGTGTTTTTTGTGGTTTTTTAGTTTTATTGTTTTTTAGTTTGGCGTTTTAAAGTTTTTGCGTTTTTTAGTTTGGCGTTTCTTTCATTTTCGCGGTTTATTTTAGTTTTAGCTATTTTTTTAGTATTGGTGCTTTTTTGTTTTGGCGATTTTTTTCGGTTTTTCTAATTTTTTGTTTTCTAATAATGCATAATTTTAATTTTAGCGATTGTTTGATTTTAACTTTTTTTCATTTTGTCAATTTTTTTATTTTATTTTTTTATTTTTTGGGGGATCCTTTTACTTAAGATGATTTTTTTTTGCATTTAAGTGCTTTATTTTATTTTTAGTGGATATTTTTCAAAGCCTCACCGGTATTGGATCGCTACATTCCCTTACTAGAATGTTTCTACAATATCCTATTAACTCTTTGAATACACAAATTTACATTAAAATTCAATTGCCGTTCCGAAAGGGTTAAACGCTTTTTTTTTGTTTCGGCATTTTTTTTATTATGGGATTTTTAGTTTTAGCATTTTTGAAAATTTCGAGTTTGCCTCTTATTGTTTCCAAAATGCAGCAAGTTGTCTAAGTACATTAACTGATAGTATACCCTTTAATTTTAGTGTCTTTAAATTTAAGTGTTAACCCTTAAATGCCTGGTGTATCTTTAAAGATACAACCATTAAAAAAATTCCTGCGGCCACAGTGTTGGTTAGATTTTTTTTAAACTGGTTTAATTTGGTTCAGAACAGTGTAGTTATCTAAAAAAAAATTTCCCGTAGATATATCTTCCAAAATAAAAACAAAAATTGCATCCAAATTAAGAAATACAAAATTTTTTTTTTAATAAATTAATTTTTTTTGTAGTGTAGTTTTTTAAAAACATGTTAAAGTTTTTGAAAAAAAAAAAATTCCAAATAGTTTTGAAATGCTTCCTTTATGGAAATAAATTGGTTTAAAAAAAATCTGGTAATCTGATTGATATCTGTTCATCTTTTATTGGTTGTATCTTTAAAGATACATTGTGCGCTCCACGCACATGGTTGATTATCGTTATGCATACTATTTGTAATGCATTTTTGTTCGTTTCCATTTATATTTTACTCTTTGCATGAGCAAGTTCACTTGTCTGGAGCATAGTAATAAAGCTTTCTGAATGTGTATTGCTTAAATTGCAATTTTTATGTAATATTACTATTATTTTTACATAATTTTATATATATACGAGTATAAGAATAATTTTTGAGTAATGGCGAGTTCGATTAGAGTTGATGGAATTATGATGACTGCTGATGACGTATGTGAAATGCTTTGTAATAGCGAAGATGTCGGTGACGATAGCGTCGATAACATTGATGAAGATAGTGATGACTTAAATGGGGATGATGGAAAAGAAGCGGAAGATCGTACTGAACGGACCACACATATGAGCATAATTGTAAAAGAAACTGACTATGCCAATCAGAACGAAATCGATCTCAATATATCTGTTCAAGATTTTTTTCTCGACATGATAAATGATGACACTGATCCGGGAGATATGATTGATTTAAATTCAAGCACTATCGAACAGATTGATTCCGAGGCACGTAATTTATCCGGGAGTATTCCTTCCAGACTTACTAATACTTTTAATAATTTTCCACTGGAGTTTCGTGATGTCGAAATAAATTGTAAGTCCTCCGAATTCGAGAAGGTAATTTGGAAAAAAGGCAATATTCAGTTAAATGACCAACAAGTTAGATTTAGAGGTGATAGTAGTTTGCCTCAAAACATAATGTCCTTGGAAACGCCTTATCAAGTTTGGAAATTTTTATTTCCTGAGTCTTTGGAACAACACATAGTTGATGAAACGATAAGGTACGCGGGAATTGATGAGCCATTTCGATTTGATATACTCGAATTACGAAAATATATTGGAATAATTTTTTACATGACTTACCACAACCTTCCAAACGTTAGAGATTATTGGTCTGAAAACCCCAATCACTCCGTAAATGTAATAAAAAACCAAATGAATGTACGGCGTTTTGAAAAGATACGGGAATTCATTCATTTCAATGATAAAAATAACCAGCCATCTAATGATGATCCTAATCGAGACCGTCTTTATTTAATCAGACCTATAATTGACACTCTAAATACTACTTTTGGAAGCGTGCCGAAACTAGATCGTATCTGTGTTGATGAGCAAATGTGTTCTACGAAGATTAGAAGCTACATGAAACAGTATTTGCCTAATAAGCCCAAAAAGTGGGGCTTCAAACTCTTCGTTTTATGCGATACAACTGGGTATGCTTATAAGTTTGAAATTTATAATGGAGCTCCAGAAACACCAGCTCCAGCAGAACCGGATCTACAACCTTCGGCCAATATTGTAGTTCGGTTACTAAGAGAAGTACCGAAGTTTCAAAATTATATAATTTATTTTGACAATTATTACACTACCGTACCGTTAATAGTATATTTGCGGACGCAAGGCATACTTTCGGTTGGTACCATTAGACGAAACCGAATAAAAAATTGCAAGCTGCCTGACGAAAAGACCATGCAAAAGTTTGAACGCGGTACTAGTCATGAATTCATATGCAATATACTTGGAATGGACATAACTTCCCTCTCATGGAAAGATAACAAGATTGTGAATTTAGTTTCCAGCTATGTGGGTGTTAAGCCTATATCTGATAGCATTGGAAATAAATCGGCACAATCTCCTACAATAAAAAGATTTGACAAAAAAGAAAAAACAAGCAAAATGATTCCATGTCCTCAAATTATTAAGGAATATAATAAACACATGGGTGGTGTCGATTTAATGGATAGCTCCATGAGCCGGCACAAGATAACAATAAAAAGCCGAAAATGGACAAATAGAGTTTTCTATCATCTCTTGGATATGACAGTGGTTAATGCTTGGTTATTATACAAAAGAATAAATAAAGAGCGACCAGGATTTAAGCCCATGCGATTAATCGATTTCAAATTAGAAATAGCTGACACCCTATTCACACTAAACTCGACACAGCCTTCTGTTCGTGGACGCCCACGTATTGAGGCAGAAATCCACAAAAAACTCTTCAAACCAAATTCTCATACTCCACCTCCTAAAGACACTAGATTGGACAAGATTGATCATTGGACAGCAATTGAAAAGAAGGGACGGTGTAAATTTCCTAACTGCGCTGGGCAAACAAGGATGTATTGTACTAAATGCAAAGTGAATTTATGTTTAACTGGAGAAAAAAATTGTTTTTATAACTATCATAATTCATAAAACAAGCGCATATAAATTTTTGATATTATATACATATGTAGTTAAAATTATATAATCAGGATAATTCTGATTTAAATTCCAAAAAAAGTTCCTATATTTCTAATCAGAATTTTTTGTTTTCTTTATTACTTGCTTTTGTTTAAACTTGTTTTTCGCGGAATTTTATTCATAATTGTACTCAATGAATTCACCAAATGTACATATTTATATTTATTATTTGAATTATATACATATATTTATTTTTTATTTATTTTTAATTCTTTTATTCAATGTATTTTTAATAATTATTTTCAATGCAGTTTTAACTATTTAAAATAAATTATTTTAATAAAATATCTAAAAACAATCTTTCAATTTGGTATATCTGAATAGGATCCTAATTACTGGATGAATGCACAGTGTATCTTTAAAGATACAACCAGTTTTTTGTAAATAACTGTAAAAAAAAATTAAAAAAATTAAAACTAATAACGCAGTTATTTTACATCTGCATTTTGACATTATATATATTTATTTTGCGAAAATCGGTGACTTCAGGCATTTAAGGGTTAATTGATGTAGTATGCATAAAAATACACTAACAATGAAAATTGCAAGTGTCTATAAATAATTGTCTGTATATTACAATAGGATTTCAATATTTTTCATTGCTCGTATTAGGACATCCTTTAATTTTTAATTGTCATATCGTGCCATAACAGCCAAAAAAGCTTAAGCGCCATAATTATCAAATTAAATTTTTTAACCAAAATCGGTTATTAGCGATCGTAAATAATGGATTTTCGTCAAGAAAACGAAGTCCAAGAAATGTGTCGGGTAAGCTTTTTTTTTTGGCGATTATGGCACGATATGTTTGTTGTAGTAGCGTTCGAGGTTTTACATATTCTGTATACATTTCAGGTTCGCAGCTTTTACGATTCTCGAGAAAACAGCTTGCGGCAGGTACACAGACAGACAGACGGACATGGTGGCGGACAATAGGGTTCCTTTTCACCTAAAAATATAAATATGTTTCTGTACGAAAAATGATATTGAAAAAAAAATGAAATGTGTTTATTATTTATTTTTAATATAAATTATTACATGGCAATTTGGTTTACTTTTTAAGGATCCAGGCAGTTATTTTGTGAAAATTGCTCACCGTGTCAAATTACTTTCAATGACCATATATTTTCTACCGCTTCTTTTAACTAACAAGTAGAATGAGTTTCATGCAGCAAATTTCAATAAGTGTTAAAATCAATTCGTAGTGTGAACAATTCGGGTTCAGACAATGAATTGTTTTTTAAAATTTATTGAAATTTTCTGCATGAAACCTATTCTACTTGTCAAATAGTAAAAGCGATAGAGAAGAGATTGTCTTAGAAAACTGGCATAATTCTTTGAAGCTCTACATCTTGTGATGGAAAATTAAATTTCATGCAATTTATTTTATAAATTTAATCTAAGTACTCGTATTAAAAGACACAAATAAAAAAGCTTCATTTAATAAAGGTTTATACACATATTTTACTCCCCATAAAACATTTTCTTTCTATTTCCTTAATTTTCTTCTTTTTTATTATTGAATTATTCATTAAACTATAACTTGCATTGCAGGCTTAAAGTGCTTGGCTCCTTTCTCACTTGCAGATAATATTTATATATAATTTTTTCTATGGCAAGAACTTCATAAATCTTGTCAGAACATTACCATACGAGGCATATGTTAACCTGTTTTACAACAATGACAAGCAAATGGCAATAAATTTCTTAAATTTTTATCACAAATTCTCTAAATATACATTTATACTCGTTTGTACATATATCTTTTGTCAAGCTGTGACTTTTTACAACAATACAATAGCGTATGCCCCTGTGTAGGTATGCATGTTGTTTGGAGACTTGCAACTGTCAGCTGGACATTTGTAATTGTTATGCTAACGTCAATATGGTTAAACATTTAGCAAGTTTTAGTATATAATATGACATGTGATTGGTTTACGATTATTTGGCCCCCAAAGGTTTGCCTGAATATAAATTATTTCAATACACACAAGCGCCCACACACATAAACACACACACACACATTTAGAAACTTTTATAGGTAAAGTTGGGGTTTCCTGTTTCCATATATATTTTTTGTGCGTTCGTTAAAATTTTTAAAATATGTATCAATAATTTACGGCTTAAGGCATTATATATATATACATATATTAGATATAAGGAGCATTGGGCCGCATATTTCTTGAGGTTTTGGAAATCAGTTGATTTAAGATGAGCACCTGATTGGGCTACTGTATCCGATTCTGGAACTGGGGCTGCCTGCATGGCCTCCAGCCGGGTTGGCTTAGAAGCCTTATGTCACGTTTGTCACGCTGCCTCTAACAAGAGGAACAGTCGCTCGCAAGAGGTGGCTATTGATTATTTGAAAGTGCCAATTATCGCCTTGACGTTCTAAGTCTCGTATCGTAGGCACTCAGAATTTGTTAGGAGTCCTTTGCCACCCGGAAACCCTCTGATACTCTTCACTCGGAACCGCTGATTGTCCGCGACTGCTTTAGCAGCATTCAAGAAGAATATAAATGATTCCTTTTTGAAATTAGCAGCTACTCCGCATATCTAGGGAGCTTTCCATTATCTGAAACCTGTGGACATGACCGATAGCATTCAGCTCCGCTTCCTTTCATCCGGGGGCTTAAGGCATTAATATCTCACCATTTTATTTTCAAAAACTATTAAAAGAAATGATTACTTAGAATAAAATTTCTTTAAATCTTCAAGTGTGGGAGTTAGAACCAAGGCAAATTCGTTTCCAGGTAATATCAGGATTACAAAAACAATGAAAAAATACAACAATGAAAAAAACAACATGGGTTTTAGTTCATCCAAAACTTCAAAAATAGAATTTGTTTAACACAATAATAATAAAATTGATTCACATAAATTTGAAAATATTTCTCCACGGCAACTACCACTAACAAAATTTGCAACGTTTAGCACTTCTCACAATTTTTTAATCGTTTTTTTCATATTTTTAAATTTGTTTTCACAGAACTTATTACAATAAAATATTTTTCATACTGAAATTGTTTAACATCTTCTTAATTTCTCTTTCTTAAAAAATTTTTGAAGTTTCGGAAATTATATTTAAAGCAGGTTTAACAAATAAGTTTCTGTGCAAGATTTGTTTTTTTTTTATTTGTACACCAAACTAGTTTTTTTTTATAAATATAACAGCCAACTTTGTGTGAAGCAAAAAAACCCTTTCTATTTTATGGAGGCTTCTTAAAACTCTCACAAAAAAATTTTTTTTAAATGTATTTTTTCTTCTTGATGCAACTAAAATCCTTTTCCATTTTACATTATAGCAAAATTCATAATATATTACAGTTGTCATTGACACATTTAATTTTAGTCTATGAAATATATCCTTGAAATATTCCATAAATATATCATCATATTGAAATTGGATTTTCATAAAAAAAATAAAAATTTTAGCAGTATAAAGAAAATCAAATTCACATGTTTCGCATATACAAATACGAGGACATACAAATTTAAATACAATCATGTTTGCATTAAAAATGAATCAAATTTAAAATTTTTTTATTTTCGCATACGAAGACAAGCAAGACAGTTCTTACAACGCCTTTAATAAATAAGCTTTAGACAAATATTTTTGACAACAGCATGTATTGCAAATTCCAAAGACAAAAATAGGCAATAAATTTGAAAGGAAATCAACAGTGGGCTAAAAGGCTTTAAGCTAAAAATATTTCAAGTGAAATGCCAATACTAACCCATTTATTTTTGTTTATTTCGAACATATCTTCCTAGCTCGAGCAATGACTCGATGGTACTTTATCTTCCTTTGATACATACATACATATATATAAAAACACATATGTTTGAACATATGTATGTATATGCGATTATTTGAAATTCTCTTCGTCTAGTATTGATACTTCAAACAGCTCAACAGCCTGCTGCCATACATAATAAATAAACAAAGAAAAGTTATATAGAACATGTTTTGTATGTGTTTTGAGGTTTTCTTTTCTCCTGTTAACCTCTTTTTTGCATTCTTATGTTACAATCGATATTTGAAAATAACAAAGACAATAAAGATAAAAGGAACCGAGGAATTGTTGAGAAAATTAAAATCAATCTCATACTGTCATAAAAAAACCAAAAAAAAGAAAAAAATTGAATGGTGTCAACAGTATCAAAAAGTATTGAAAAGTATCTCTAAATAGAAATAAAACAAAAAGAAAATATCATTTAGTAGTTTTTTTTTTATTGTTTCAGTTAAGTGAAGTGCTCAAGCACAATCATACTCACGCTCTTACTCACTCGCTGCTTCACTCACAGAGACACATCTCCATATCCCAGCTAGCATTTGGATGGATAATTTTTTGCAGAAATCTCTTATACGATTCTCCTCAGATCACTTTTGATGATTAACAACTGATTTATCACTTGGGTGATTGAAAAAGGATTCAGTTATGATTCATCTATATGATCAAATTTTGATTTATTGAAAATAGTGAAACAAAATGCAAAGAAACCGCAAAAAGGTGATTTAATGATTTAATACTACCAGAAAATTACTCAAAAATTAATCAGCAAATCGTATCATAAATGATTCCTTGGTATGATTCATCTGTAGGGTACCATTTTCTCACAACGGGAGTATCATTTATGATCGAAAAATGAGCTCATTTGCGGTTATTTTTCCCGTCAAGCTGATTCGCAACATATTTGATTATGATGCAAAATGCTAGCTGGGATCCCAGGTAGCATTTTGTATCATAATCCAATCGTTTCCGAATCAGCTTGGCGGGAAAAATAACCGTATATGAGCTCATTTTTCGATCATAAATGATACTCCCGTTGTGAGAAAATGGTACCCTACAGATGAATCATACCAAAGAATCAGTTATGATACGATTTGCTGATTATTTCTGAGCAATTTTCATATTAAATCATTTAAATCACCTTTTTGCGGTTTGCATGATGTTCCTCTATTTTCAAGAAATCATTATTTGATCATATAGATGAATCATAAGTGAATCCTCTTTCAATCGCCCAAGTGATAAATCACTTTTTAATCATCAAAAGCGATCTGTAGAGAATCATATAAGATATTTCTGCCAAAAATGATCACCCAAATGCTAGCTGGGATGTGGCACATACTCGTATGTATGTATGTATGTATGATGAAAACTCATAAATGAAACCAATTCGCATATCGTGAACTGTTATGACACTTTATATACATATAAACACCCGAATACGAACTCAATCCAAAGAAACATAAGCCAAACCCATTGACATATTCATGCATTCCTCTACTCCAATAATTTTAAGTGTGAGCATACATACTTACATATACATATATATAAGAATTTACAGCAGTGAATATGGAAAGTAAAGTAGAAAGAAATAAAGGAATATAAGCCAACATTGAAATTCTATTATAGAGTCTATGCACATATGTATGTATGCATTTATGTATTTCAATGACTGGCATACGATGTTACAAGTATTCCCACTTGACCTGAGATTCAATAAAAATGAATGCTCACTAAAGCGAAAGAAATTTCGATATTTTTTCGCAAATTCAAAAAAATTCGAATGCTCGCTAAAACTTCGCTCCTCGAACTTTTCTCAATAGTTTTTCGAATGTGCGACCTTAGCCGAGTGGATGTGTGCTAGCCTGTTACTCTAGAGGTACCAAGTTGAAACCATGACAGCACTGTAAATAAACAAATAAAATAAGAACACATACTTACATATGTGCAATAATTGAACAGAAAAACTATTTGCCACGATTGCCTAGAGGACGTATTAGAATGGCGGTTCCATGTTCAAATCCTGCAGCGTAAGTTAATTAAGGCTTTCGAAAAATAAAAATAAAATAAGTAAGTTAAAATAAATAAATTAAAAAATAAACTTATGCCCCAAAGCAGTAAGAAGATTTAGGACGTTTTTGTTTCAAAATGCCTCTGAGTTCTTGTCTTTGAATTCTCTAAATTATTTTCTTCATAAATGGTTGTCGTCCTTGATAATGAAAAATATAAATATTATTGCCATGTTTTTGAAAACATAAAAGTTCAATTAAACTATTATACAATAGTTTGAAAAATACAAGAAATATTATGTATTGGATATAATGTTTGTAACAAAATCATAAAGCAAATACACGAACCTTCTAGCATAGACAAGAAATTATAATTGTTTTAAATAATCAAAACTGCGGCTTTTTTTCGTCCATAGACAAGACGATACAATCGTGGAACAAAATTAGGTTATTACTTTTTTACTTTTTCTGCTGGCTCGATATTCTCTCACTATTGATATTGCTAGCGAAGCCTCAAGATTGAATGTTTTTTGGGATAAAACTGAGCAACAAGTGAACTTTTTTCGATTCATTTTTGAGTGCCACTCTTGATAGTTTTACACGCTAAATATTCGAGATATATTCGAAATCGATATCAATAGCGAAAGTCTTGGCCAACTGGGTAGCTATCGCGCAGTTATACATATGTAAATACCAAAACATTCACATATAGAAAATAAAGTGGAACCTCGATTAAACAATATAAGAAAATTTATTTTTGGTCTAATACTTTAAACATTTTAAGTTTTATTAGATGATAAGATATTTGAGAAAGAAACAATTATTTGTTTAAAAATTGTGCCATTTATCGTGGTCCTACTGTTTTTTTTTATACATATCTATAAACACATTTTTAGAAACCTTCAAATGTTTGAAATTCTTTAACCTCTTGAATTGCTTTTAATTTAATACAATTCACAAAAGTCATGGTTGATTGTGTCACAAGAAAATGTCGTTTGTTAACAATATTGCATTATTTTACAAAAATTTATTTGTGTTGAGAGAAAAAAAATCAATATTAGAAAGTATAGATAAGGAGGCAAACTAAATAGAGGAAATACTCCACAAAAGAAAACTACAAACACATTCACAAGAGGCCATTAAAATTTTAGAATCTGCTATTCGGAAGTAGTGGAAATTTGGATTAGAGTCTGAACACAATGTAACGATAATTTATTGCGGTGCGGTTTTTCATATGATCTTGAAGTAAAAAACCGCAGTGCGGAACGGTATAAAATTAAAATCTATTTTATTTTCTCTGCGGACTTTCTTATTCTCTCAATTTTTGACTCTCTTTCTGTTTCTGATGTTGCCATAGTTTTTGAATAATTGGCGGTGTTCACAACATTATTGTGAACAAAAAAATTATTTTGAAGTTCAAAAACTTTTGTCATAAAATACAAAAGTTTAAAAAATATATCAAATACATATATCTGCTAATGTATAAAATGTTAATAATTTTTTGTTTTTAGTTACTGCCATTACAAAATATTATATATTTATATATGTTTCCGTCGTTCCTATAAGGACCATAGGTCCTCCATTACAAAATATTAAACAAATAGTAAATTTTTTAGAAAATGTTATAAAAATGTATCCAGAAAAAAATTAATAGAAATTTAAATAAACACTGACAAGTATTGCCGTAGCTGTCTTCCGTTGTATTATGTTTATTGTTTTCTCCCGCAACGAGAAATTCGCACCGCACCGCAAGCATTGTGTTTAGACTCTTAGAGTTGTAATGTCTCGTTTCTTTTGAACACTCGATACAACTCAATAGTTTTTATGTAGTATTTCTAGGGTTCCATTGATGGGTTTTGCTTTAGACAAACAAATCTTGATAAATGTTATAAAAGTTGTTGTAAACAGCATAGATTTTCATAAAGATTTTAATCAAAATATACTAGATTTTGTGCTGATGTAAATGCGCTATTAGATTTTTTATAGATTCTCAAATATCATATACGAAAGAAAATTATCGTCTATGATTTTGAACACGTCTGCAGGACAAATTAATTTTTAAAAACGAGAAATTTACTCGGGTTCGGTTTACAGAACACGGCCGCGTATCTTTCGTTATATCACCTATAATTTATTTCTTCTTTTACAATTTATTCTTTTAGCGGTAGCTATACACTTGTTTTAATTACAGTCTTTATAGAAATTTATATCTATACGAGTAAATGCCTTAAAAGCAATGCATTTATGTTGGAAAATTTTATTTAATGCCCTAATTTAGTACACCGAAAGAATTTTGCTTCATAAGTCCAATGAAATAATTTCATTAAAAGTTTTTCACAAATCTTAAGATAATTTCACAAATCCAATGAAAATTTCATGAATATTGTAAAAGAATTTCCCTAGAATTGCTTCGTTGGTATTCTGGTTTCGTAAGAATATTTTATTGGATTTATGACAACAATACTATTTTCTAATTATTAAGAAACCGCTTTACATTTAAGTTATTTAATTCTTTTCATGAAATTATTTTATTGTTTCGATGAAGCATTAATTACACTGTTAAATAAATTTGATGAAGTTTCCAATAAAATAATTTTGACAAAATTGGTTTCATTAATCCAACGAAGCGTGACGTTGGTTGAATTTTAATGAATTTTTTTGATTGGATTAATGTCGAAATTCATAGAATTTATGCCGAAAATTCTTTCAGTGTAAGAAGATGTAGAACGTTTTCGTTTGAAAATACTTTTCTTGTTTTTGTTTTTGAATTCTCTAAATTATTTTCTTCAAAAATGGTTGTTGTCTTTGATAATGGAAAATAAAAATATTACTGACATGTTTTTAAAACATAAACATTTAATTAAACTATTATACAATAGTTGTAAAAATATATGAAAAAATATGTGTTGGATATAATGTTTGGAACAAAATAATGAAGCAAATACACGAACCTTCTAGCATAGACAATAAACAATAATTGTTTTAAAGAACCACAACTGCAAATTTTTTGTAGCCCTAGACAAGACGATACAATCGTTGAACAGAATTAGGGCATTACTAAGAAGATTAGGGTGTTGTCTTTGATAATGGTTCTTGTCTTTGATAATGAGTAATAGAAATATTATTACCATGTTTTTAAAACATAAAAATTCAATAAAATTATTATACAATAGTTTGAAAAATATATGAAAAATAAAGCAAATACACGAACCTTCTAGTACAGACAATAAATAATAATTGTTTTAAAGAATCACAACTGCGGGTTTTTTTCGTCCAGAGACAAGACAATACAATCGTCGAACAGAATTAGGGCATAAGTATGAGGAAAAAATCTGATTTAGTTATGGTCACACTTCTAAAATGACTCCTTCTTGGATTTCATTGTTAATTAATTATGTAAATGTGTATGTAGGAAAAATAAGCCGACAATCAGAATCTTCTTATAACATTTTTTTCTGGTCATAATGCATTGTAGAGCATGATAAGCAATCATTAATTAACTTTCTTTTCCAATAAAAGAATACATATAGTAATTTTATTCATTAACCGAAATTACTAATTTCCTGTGGCCATCTTAAATATATCAATCGAACATGAACATAAATTGTTTTGAAAGTAAGAAAGTAGAGTTTTTGAGACTCCGTTTCTAGCTCCCTCCCCACCCGCCTTAAAATAACAAACAATACATTAGGGTAAATAAACAGAACGTCATGCAAGGCGCAGAAAAATGTGTACTTCAAGGTTTAATACTCGTATATCCCCGAAAAGCAAAGGGAATAAAAGCTATTACATCATGTTCTTAATTCCACAACATTTCCATGGCATTATTGCAATAAAATTATGTATGTATGTATATTTGTGTGTATGTGGGGAAAAGTCGCTCTCTATTGCTTTGTTCTATTTAATACGATACAATTGTTTTTTCTAGACAAACAAACAAACATACACAGTCACACACAAACACACAAACGCACACATACACACACACACACGCATACATTTGCCTAGACTTATAAAAGTATATGAGCAGTTCCGTTAAATTATCTCCACCATACAAACCAGCACGTTTGCGGGCATTAGAGCACATTACATTACAACAAGATTTCCTTTGGGATTACATAATGTTTGGCTGTAACCTGCAAAAGTTTTTTGTTTTTCTTTTATTGGCTTGCTGCTGTTCTTGTTTTTGTTGCTTGTGTCGTCATAATTTTTGCCTCCCCTGTGGCGACATTATCACACTTACCGATCAGTAGACCATTAATGTTAATATTTTTTTTTTGTTTTGTTTTTAAGGATTTTTAAGTAAGCCGCTTTTTACACCCATGCTGCTTGAGGTACATATTTAAATACATACACGTGTATGTATGGAGTCCATAAAATTTAATGTGAGTTATGGAAGTATGCATGTGTTAATAATTATAAGACTGTTATAAGGGACATAATGAATTTATGTTAATGCGTGAGTTAAAAAAAAATTATTTTATCAATAATAACTGTTTCTCGTTTAATTATTAAAATTAATTAATTATAAACAAATCACCCATTTTAGGGCCTGCTCTTCCACATTCGCAGGATAATGCCCTAATTCTGTTCGACGATTGTATCATCATGTCTATGGACGAAAAAAAGAAGCAATTTTGATTCCTTAAAACGATTATTATTTTTTTGTCTATGCTAGATGGTTCGTGTATTTGCTTTATGATTTTGTTCCAAACATTATGTATATCAAACACATATTTTTTCATGCATTTTTCAAACTATTGTATAATAATTTAATTTAATTTTTATGTTTTAAAAACATGGCAATAATATTTATATTTTTCATTATCAAAGACAACAACCATTTTTGAAGAGAATAATTTATGGGTAAGTAGCACAAAATCTAGCATTTTTTTATTAAAATCTTTATGAAAATCTATACCGTTTACACCAACTTTTTTGACATTTATCAAGATTTTTTTTTTGTTCAAAACAAAACTCAGCAACTGATTTGTTTCCAAAACTACAAACAAATTACTGCATTGTAGCCAATTCACACACTTTTTTAAGCTGAACGTAGCTAATTAAAGAATAATTAAAAACATAAGATTTTTTATTAGATTTCCAAATATGGGAAATCTGGAAAAAAGCAGCTTGATTTAGCTCGAAATCTCGAAAGTCCTAGATTTCGAGACAGTGTAAATGCACTATTAGAGAATTCAAAAACAAGAACTCAAAAGTATTTTCAAACAAAAACGTCCTAAATCTTCTTATTGAATTAGGGCATAAGTTCGTTTAAACTTTTTTATTAACCCTTAAGTAGCCACCTAATTTGCTTGGCACAAACTGCCACCTGGGCCTGGCTGGGACCACTTGTATTTTAACTGAAAATTAATAGTATTTTTAAAAGATCTTACTAAGAAAAGCCATGAATTAATAAAAAAAGGAGTTTAAAAAAAAATAATGGAATAACATTACATTACAATAAAAAGAAAAAACAATTCATTAAGATAATTTATAAGATGGAAAAGAAAAATATATATTTTGGTTTCAATTTATACAATTAAAACAAATATACTCGCATTTTAAGTGCTGAATACACACAGGACTTTTGCAGTTTTTACAAAGTATCTTGTATTTCGTCTTTAAAAGCCTACAATTCCGACGTTGTTATTGGATTCTAATGTTGATTATTTTCTTCGTAATATTTCTTCCCATTTCTATTTGTCTCAATTATTATTATTTCTTTTATTTTATATGTAAAAAAGCGGCTGAATATATCTAATGGACCAACATCTGTGCAAGTTGGGCCCCCGGAACCTCTCAATATATTATGCGGGACAAATTTACTTAGAGCCGGTGGTGATTTTGACCACTCTGTTCCATCCTTACCATAAAAAAAGATTTTGAAGCTGATTCTCTTTGGTTATCTTCTTCGTTCTCGTTATTTTTTCAATCAGAAAGTAACTGTAATTCTCTTTCTGTTCTAATATAAAACAAAAACCTAATTTTGCTGAGTTATGCTATAAACACAATTGGGACGAACGACGAATTTCGTTCACGTTGACGAATTGGTCGTTAAGAATTCACTGAGTAAATTCGTCGTATGAACCACAATAACGACGAATTTACTCACCGAATTCTGTCATAATTGATAAAGTTGGTTATTGTGTATGCAAAGAGAGAGAGAGAGAGAAAATTGTTTTTTCGTCGTTCGTCGGCGTACAAAATAGAAATAAACCTATCTCAGAGTTCGTTACACACGACGAATTTTGTACTACGGTGGTGTTGTGTTTACTTTCATATGCGCAAATGTGTTTAATTCTTTATGACGAAAGTTCGCACCCAGGTGTGTTTCTAGCATAATGCTAGAAACACACCTGGGACGAACGACGAATTTTTTGGTGCGAACTTTCGTCATATAAAATAGTAGACCGAAATCAGTCGTGCGTGACGAACTCTGAGATAGGTTTATTTCTATTTTGTACGCCGACAAACGACGCAAAAACAATTTTCTCTCTCTTTACACACACAATAACTTTATCAAATACAAGAGAGGAGTTCGCTGAGTAAATTCGTCGTTGTTGCGCTTCACACGACGAATTTACGCAGCGAATCGACGAATTCGTCGGGGTGGACGAAATTCGTCGTTCGTCCCAGTTGTGTTCCCTGCATAAAACTTGTGAACAAAAATCAAAAATTTTTTTTTCATATACATTTGAAGAGTTATATTGTTTATGAGTTTGTATTTTGTGTTTTATTTTATTAAAGATTTTTGCTTGTTTTAGCATTGACTTTAATATATAACTGGTTGGGCCTGGCTAGACCCAGGTGGATACAATATGCACAAAAATTTCATTTGGCCAATTGGCAAAACCACGGTATTAAAATTAAAATTTTTTTCTCATTTTCTTGTTAAAAACCGTTCCATTGAGGAATACATAAAGTTTCGTTATAATAAATTTAATAGTTATATGAAAAAAACTGGAAAAAAGTCAAAAAGGGCCTGGCCAGGCCCAGGTATACACTTAAGGGTTAATGCCCTAATTCGGTTTGACGATTGTATCATCCTGTCTATGGATGAAAAAAAGCCGCAGTTTTGATTCTTTAAATGAATTGTTATTTATTGTCTCTGCTAGAAGGTTCGTGTATTTGCTTTATGATTTTGTTCCAAACATTATATCCAACACATATTTTTTCATATATTTTTCAAACTATTGTATAATACTTTATATTGAATTTACACTGTCTCGAAATCTAGTACTTTCGAGATTTCTAGTTAAATCAAGCTGGTTTTTTTTAAGATTTCCCATACAAAACGAAATCTAATTTTTCAGTAGATTTCTAGGAAATCTAATAAATTTCTAATGTTCTTATTTATTCTTTAGTACGCTGTACAACAAAAGGTGAGTGAATTAGCTGCAGTCTGCTTTAAAAAGTGTGTGAATTGGCTGCAATGTAGTTGTTTGGTTGCAGTTTTGGAAACAAGTCAGTTGATGGATTTTGTTTTGGATAAAAAATTCTTAATAAATGTAAAACAAAAGTTTGTAGATTTTCATAAAGATTTTAATCAAAATATGCTAGATTTTGTGCTTATGTAAATGTCCTATTAATTGAATTTTTATGTTTTCAAAAACATGGCTATAATATTTATATTTTTCATTATCAAAGACAACAACCATTTTTGAAGAAAATAATTTTGAGAAATCAAAGACAAGAGTTCAAAAGCATTTTCAAACAAAAACGTCCTAAATCTCTTACTGAATTAGGGCATAAAAATAAAAACTCAAATTTGTTTTCGTAAGCTTCGTTGAATACGTGAAGCGCTGGCTTATCAACGTTTCCCTTCCAAAGCTGCTTCTGCGGAAGCAGCCATAATTGTATGAAAAATTTAACAAGTTCAAAGTATTTAAATCAGGGACCGTAACGGTTACAATTTTTTTTTATATATTACTTCGGTCGGGGGTTCAACCAAAAAAGGGGTGTTATAAGTTTGTAGTGTGTGTCTGTGTCTCTGTATATCTGTGTGTTTGTATGAGTCCAAGTACAGACTAAATGGCTGGACCGATTTTCATTTAGTTTTTTCTGTTTGTAAGATGTCTTGATCGAGAAGTTTCTTAGCCATGTTTTAAGAGAAACGGTCTAGCAGTTTAGAAAATATCACATCTTTTCTAGATATATTCGGGGGTTTTTAAAATTTTTTAATTTTTGTTATCTTGAAAAGACCTGAAAATATTGCTTTTTATTACTTTGATTTTCGTGTCTAAAGGTACGATCACACTTGACAAACATTTGCCCAAAAAAGTGTAACCAGTATATACTAATGAGAAATCTTTTGATTCAGACACGTGTTTATTAAGTTCAATAGTTTCCAATAATAGTGTATTCTATAACTTTACCTATTTGTTAAATACGCAATTAATTAACTTAATAAACACGTGTCTGAAGCAAAAAATTTTGCATAATTATTTATTGGTTACGCTTTTTTGGGCAAATGTTTGTCATTAAGCCTGTATATTTCAAAATTTTTGCAAGAACCAGAAACTATAAAAATGGTGTTAAAACTTTTGAATATTTTGCAATAGCAGCTTTTACTTGACTAAGAGAGAACATTTATTTAAAAACAAAGCCGACTATTTTCTTAAACCATCTACACACTGAAATCCCTCCTTTATTGCAACAAAGTCCTATGTCAAAAAACTGTTTTTTAGGAGTTAATAAACCAGAATATTTGCTACAACGTATTTAATCGAGTGTAAGAATCTATTGCTTTCCCCTTTTGTGGACACCGCTTTTAACGAAGTGTTTCCCGTGGGCACTTTGCAAATCTACGTCATTTTACTAGACAGGGAAATTCTAAAAACACCAAATTGCTCGAAATTAAAAATATAATCTATCTAAAGCATAAAAAGGACATACAATTTTTGGCGTTATGACGCTCCTTGTACCCTTTTTGATGGCATTCGGGACCATGGCACTTATAGCCATCAGACGGAGGAAGGAATTTGCTTATACACTTCATGTATCTATCGGAAACTACAAAATGATTTTTTGGTACTTAGTAATAGTTGAAGATTTTTTTTATGATATGATATGACTGCAACTTTGTTTATATAAATACATACATTGTAGGCAAAAGCAATGTATCAAACACAAATGCTGATCTATTGTTAAATATTAACAGCCTTATTTAAAATAATTATTAAGGCTTAATAAAGGCTTTTTAAGAAAAATTTTTTTATGCAAATTTGTTTTAAAAACACTTTATAAAGCTCTAATAAGTTTAGATAAATAAGGCAGTAAATATTTATATTAAAAATATCAATATTAAAAGTTGCAGAGGGAAATATGTTAATGACGTGTATGAACGTTGTATCCCTCCAGAAAGCTTTGTTATAATGTGTATAGACTTAAGTGTCCGAGAAAGGGTTTAAGGAAGCATAGTTTTTTATACTTAATTAAATTGTTTCTTAGTTGAAAGCCTTAAAGTTATTTTCTGCAAACTACCCGTTTTGAAGTTATTACCATCTTGCACTAAAAGAGCATTATAATATTTAAAAAAAAAAAATAAGTCTTATCGTAGACAAACACCCATGTTGGTGTTTTATGGTTTGATTTAGTAAAGTATTATAGAAGTAGAAATGTTTTTTTTTAATGTTTATATTGCATGTTGCCATAAATGAAATAAAAAAAAATAAGCTTAACAGCAAAAAGCAGCCAATGTATGCAGCGGCGGATTTATGTTTGATGTTGCTCTAGGCCCCGTGATATATGCCGCCCTTTTTGCTGTACGAAGAAAAACTGTTTAAAATTAAATAGAAAATTTATAAGTATTAAAGTTACAGTGTACATTACACGTGCAAATCCGCACGGTTCTGACAGTATATTTTCGATAGCATTACCGAAGGGATGTAAACCCCTATACTCACTTAGGCGGTTTTGGTGAAACACTTTTTTTTATGGATCTCCAAAGATTTCGAAAATCAGTATGTCCTCAAAATATGCTTTTTGGCCAACGGCTAATTCAGACTTAGTCCAGTGAATAAATCTCATTAACATTTTACGTCGAAAAAATTATTTATTCATGCGCTTTTTTTCTGCAAAAGTAAAGTAAACAAATTTTTTTAATTTATTTTAGAATAACTAACAGGGACTCCTAATTTTTTGCTAAAATATTTGATAATATAAGCTAAACTTGTCTAGGCACCTTAAAGGGTCATACAGGCCACTTTTTAACTCAAAAGTTTTCGTTTTTCACAATTTTTTTTTTTTACAAAAATCATATAGGTAATGCTATTCTCTGTTGAATTTCAGTAACACTTTTTGCCAAAAAAAGGTATAGTCTAGTAAAGAACAAATTTATTTAAAGGAGCAGTCAGTCAAACTGAGAACTATTCAAATATGTCGATTGCTGAAATTCTCCGTTGTGTTTAATTTTTCGTTTCATGCGCTTACTTTGACTGCGACTGGTTAAATTTTCAGAAGCAGAAGCAAAAGCAATTACACAAATTGGAAGTTATTAAACGCTGCTTGTCAATACCTCCTCACTAGAGTGCGCTCTGGTTTCATAAATAAAAATGTAAAATACACTTATCCAAACTGTCATTAAATCATAACAATGCACAGTGGTCTACTCAAGTCTTTTAGAATACTATCATATATTTCGTAAAAAAATTATATAGCATCGATAAATTTATGTGTGAGTTCAGAATTATCAATATTAACCTATTTAAAACTTTAATTCATAGGCTTCTTCTTTTGCCGCCCCTACAACCATGCCGCCATGGGCCCGGGCCTCACGGGCCTATACGTAAATCCAGCACTGAATGTATGGGCAACAAAACCAACATTTAAGCATCCTTAATGGTTCTATGAGAGGTTATAACAATTTCTCAAATTGAGCCAAACAAACAAATCACAAAATGCTATCAAACATATGTACATTTAAGCACTGAAAACATAAAGACAAAGTTAATTTTTAACATACGAGGATGGGTGGGTAAAAAAGGTCTTAAAGGCTGCCAGTTCAGCAATAAGTCTTTACTAAATCTTATTTGAAAATTATTATTCACACTTTTTTTAAGTTGTATCTGTAATTTTTAAGACCAATTCAAATTTAATTAAACTAGTTTTTGAGGTTTAGGTCTATTTTATATTTGTAGTTTATTAGTTCAATATTTCGTATAACTTCTTTAGGATATTTTTTTTGACTTTTATGATATTTAATTTTTTTGTTTTTTTTAATATCATAAAAGCCACAAATAAATATCCTGAAGAAGTTAACCGCAGGTTAACGAAATATTGAACTAATAAAATACAAATATAAAATAGACCTAAAGCTCAAAAAGTAGTTTAATGAAATATATAAAAAATGTCGAAAAATTAGATAAAAGAATAAGACCAATTCAAATATTTACTGCGTTATTAAAAAAAATATTTCTATTTTAAAGAGGCTTTATAAAACAAATTTTGCATGGGAATATGTTTTATAAGACTTTTATATATAAAAAAAAATTTATATATATTTTTTTCTACTTCAGTAAGAAGATATAGGACGTTTATGTTTGAAAATACTTTTGAGTTCTTGTTTTTGAATTCTCTAAATTATTTTCTTCAAAAATGGTTGTTGTCCTTGATAATGAAAAATAAAAATATTGTTTCCATGTTCTTAAAACATAAAAATTAAATTAAAGTATTATACAATAGTTGGAAAATATATATGAAAAAGCATGTATTGGATATAATGCTTGGAACAAAGTCATAAAGCAAATACACGAACCTTTTAGCTTTGACAATAAATAATAATTGGTTTAAAGAATTAAAACTGCGCCTTTTTTAGCCCTATACAAGACAATACAATCGTCGAACAGAAATAGGGCATTAGTAAGAAGATTAAGGTTGTTGTCTTTGATAATGGTTGTTGTCTTTGATAATGAAAAATAAAAATATTATTACCATGTTTTTAAAACATAGAAATTAGATTAAACTATTCCTATAGTGTGAAAATATATATGAAAAAATATGTGTCGGATATATTCCCCCCCTATTCTGAAAATCACGGTGATTTCAAATCACGTGATTTCAAAAGTAAACTATTAATAGCTGACTTGGTAATGTGATTTTATTGCGTTTTAAGTTTTTTTCATTTATAATAGCTTATTTTCTTCCAACTTCCAAAGCTATAAAACGTAAAATTTGATTTGGTATGTCGGGATTTGCAGAACAGGTCCGAATGTTTGGAATAAAGTCATAAAGCAAATACACGAACCTTCTAGCATAGACAATAAATAATAATTGTTTTAAAGAATCACAACTGCGGCTTTTTTCATCCATAGACAAGACGATACAATCGTCGAACAGAACTAGGTCATAAATCAGAATCAAAAGAAAATATTTTCATTACTTAAATCAATAAAAAATAGTATGCTTTCAATGTAACAATATTTTCAATTATACAGAATGAAAAACAAATTATTTAAGAAATAAAATAAATATGAAAAAATATAGTTTTAACTACTGCAACCAACGGCTTGTTTCTTAATTCTTTGTTTTTTTCCTCAAGTACACAGAAAAAATATTCGTGCAAAGTGAAAATAAAACTAAAAATCAATTAAAAATGTTATTGAGTTAATTAAACCTTGTAATTAATTATATTTTTAAGTAAAAGTTTAATTGGCTTAAAAAAATTTTTAATTGATTTTTGGTTTTATTTTCACATGAAATTGTTTATTGCATGAATTTGAACAAAATTTTAATTAACTTAAATAAATTTTTAATTGATTTTTGGTTTTATTTTTAATAAAAACAATATATTTTTTTCTGTGTATGTAAAAAAACTCACGCTTAATAAACAAATACCTTTAGCTTTGGTTTTATTTTTTCCTGATTGCTCAAACAACCTACCTAGAATTATATAAAGATAGCTTCCTCTTTTTTAAGTTGTTAATGCTCTTCCGGCCTGGCTATTGTGCTTAAATTTAAGTTATGGCCAGTGGCCTTTGGAAGTAGCAGATAACTCTCAGCCAGAGGGTTGAATGTACAGGACTAGAGTGAAGAATAAAAAAGTGGATTTGTGAGATACAACAAACAAAAAAAAAAAAAACAAAAAATATATAAATAAACTTTTATATGTTCTATACTTAAAGTCATAAAGTTATAAAGGAGTTACATAAAAAATATAAAACAAAATCCTTTTGTACCTTCCATCATATTCAAACAATGGGACAGCCCACAGGAATGGTTTCTGTTAAATAATTTAATTTCTATTTGCTATACTTTTTTTTCCGTTTCAACACAGCTGCAAAGGATATACATAGATAGGACTTAATATGAGCGCTTTACTTTGCTTTAATTCTCTAAAATTTTAACATTTCGATATGCAAAATATTGAAATATAATCTACGAAAAAACTTTCTATGGAAATGTTACGAATGACGGTAAATCGTTTCAAATAAAATAGAACTCCGATGGAAGAAAAATGTAGCACAGATCATTAGCTTGGAGTCAATAATCTTAATCTAGCGGACTTTAGATAAAATTAGTTAGTTTTTTTATTTTTCTTTCTGAAACTATTCCGTTGCAAAAAGAAAAAATAGCATAAGTCGAGATAGGCTGATTTTGACCTAACGGTACCCCTGTAAACTTCATAGTCAAACGCATCACTGGGGATTTTCCCCAGTGATATTTTGTGCAATTTTTCAGGAAGTTGTAGCGTAATAAGTGGCCGATTATCCTTTTTCGACTTATAATCTTATACAGGATAATAGCTTAATTTGTGTTATACTTTGATATATTTCAAAATAAATGTATCATTTAAAGGGTGTTATACTATTTTGTTTCAATTTTAAATTAGTGCTGGATCTTAAAATGTAACTGTAAAAGTAATACATTTCTGAACATCGGCTTGAAAGTTTAAAAGTGCTTTCCTGCAAAACAGTAAAATATGACTTTCCTTATAGCCTTAGATTTGACTAGACTACACATATAACTAATAATCTTTTTATAAAACACATCGATTGCTGAATGTAAAAAGGGAGTAACTCAATTCTTTTTAGAAATATTAGTTGCAACATTGTCTGTTAGCCAAAGTTAAATTAAATCCTCCGTAAAAAATAAAGTATTTTAAAGTGAAAAAGTTACTTTTATAAATTAATGCCTAACTGCCATTTTATAGAAGACAAGTTGAAATTCTCGTCACTCTGTTCATATTCAAGACAAAAATAAAATTTAGTGTTTTATCTTCTGTAAATTGGCAGTAAGTATCGGGCTATCGGGCAGCTTACTAGTCTAGTAGTAGCAGGGTAGCAGGATATTTCTATAGACAAGCCAAAGTAGCTTTTTAGTTAATGTATGTTAATTTTTTTTTCTTTCTTCTATAGGAAAATTTGAGTTATGCCTTTGTTAAACCCTAAATACTCAATAAAAATAGCACACCTACATATAATTTTTCACGAGAAACGCAAACATTTTAAAAATTAATGCAATAAGCTTTCATTAGGCGTTGCATATTATATAATTATATTAGGATCATAATTACCTAAATGAAGGGGGTTTTTCCCCCTGAAGAAGTATGACATGTGATTTAAATAAAACGGCCCCATGTGACATGCACTTCGTGCTACATGGGACATTCTACAAGATCAATTTGGGAGCGAGGTGATAGAAAATGGCTACCGAGATCGTGCAATTTGACGCCATTAGACTTTTTCTTATGGTGTTTTCTTAAGTCACATGTCTGAGGGATTATGCTACAAGCTATAGCGGCCCTTAAATTCAAAATAGCCCGTGCCGTCGCAGTCTAGGAAATTGTACCCATTTTATGGTTATAATAATTATGTCCAAGAAGCAGGACCTATTAAAATTAATTTTTGAAATCAAACTTTTTTAAAATTTTTATCACTTAATCTCACCAAGAAACAATTTCTTATCACTAACGCTCACGTCTTGTCTCGCGTGATACCTTTTGACTAAAACTCATAATACACATTCACCTTCGTTATTATTCTCAATTTTTTAAATTTTCAAAAACTATAAATTTTTATTATGGAAATCTTAACTATGCTCACTCGTTATTTGACAACACACTTGATAACGTGACAGAGAATTGTAATTATCAAAAAAAATTAAAAAGAGCTGTTTTCTTTTTGAAGTTTTTTTATTTTAAAGCAAAAAAAAAATATTTTTTTTTACTCACGCTCACGTCCTCTCACACGTGACAGCTTTTGAGTAAAATTAATAATACACATTCACCTTTGTTATTGTTCCCAATTTTCTAAATTTTCAAAAACTATAAACTTTTTTATGGAAACCTTGACTATACTCACTACTTATTATGACAACACACTTAATAAAGTGACAGTGAATCAAAATTGTGGAAAATTTTAAAATAAAGAACTGTTTTATTTGTTATTCTTTTTATATTAAAGCAAAATCATATTTTTTCACTCACGCTCACGTAATAATATACATATATACATTCACCTTCGTTATTGTTCTCAATTTTCTTAATTTTTAAAAACTATAAATGTTTTTAAGGAAATCTTGACAAACGAGTAAGGGTTGTTAAGTAACGAGTGAGTATAGTTATAATCAGTGAATCAAGGTTGTCGAAAAATTTTAAAAAGAAGTGTTTTCCTTGCGTATTTTTTATATTAAAGCAAAAAAATTTTTTCTCTCACGCTCACGTCCTCTCACGGATGACAAACATTTTTACCAATTTTAATAATATATTTATATCTCAGTATCTATTATTTATATTTTTTTTTTTGTTAATCTTTAAAAACTTTAATTTTTTATTGTGGAAACCTTGACTATACTCACTCACAACACACTTGATAAAGTGACAGTGAATCAAATTTGTCGAAAATTTTTAAAAATAGCTGTTATTTCTTTTTTATTATTTTTATATTAAAGCAAAAAAAAATTATTTTTTTACTCACGCTCACGCATTCTCATGTCGTGGCAATTTTTAAAGACCCCTTTTTATATCCTTCAAATTGGTTTAAGCATGCATTAAAAAAACTTTTGTTTTAAACTGGGTTAAAAAAACTGATTTTCTATCTGTGAACCGCACAGTAAATATCTGGTTTTAGTGACTCCCGAAAATGGGTGTTTTGTTGAAATATTTCAAGTCCGGAAGATTATCAATTGTCCTAGAGAACTGTTATGATGTTAGTGCCATCGTCTGCTTGATTTTTTTTAAGTTCGAATAAAAAAGAATTTAAAGTGCTATTATTTTACTTTAAGGTCACTTCAGTAATTTAAATTTAATCGATCTAACACATGAATTCACTTAAATTTTCTTATACACAAAGGGAACTTTGGACTCCTTCTGCCATTTCTTAAATTTTAGAATTTATAAACTCCTATTGTAGAAACCTTCAGTAAGTTGACTGCATACACTCCCAACTTTTTAATTTATTTACAAAGCGCATGAAAGACATATTGCTCATTTAATCAGAGAACGTGATAACTCAGAAAATTTAATTTTTCATTTAATAATGCGTTCTAAATTTTTATATCGTTCTTCATATTGTGCAAAAATTTCATCGAAATATCTTGTTTACTCTTTAAAGCAAAGTAAAATTTTTTTTACTGAAAACATACACAAATTCTTAATAAACCAATGAGAATTACTGAATGTATAAGCGTAGCAAACTAAATACTATTACAACATTTTAAAGTTTAATTTTTAAGCATTTTTATTATTCTTAGTTACGTGGTTTTGGATTTTAGCGGAAGATATACATATATTCATAACAAACTAAGCCTTATAAATTGCTAGCAAATATTTCAACAACAAAATAGTTTGGCCTTGTAATAACTAAAATTTTTAGAAAAAAACATTTTTTAAAGAAAGAAGTTCTAGCAGGCAACATAAGAGATAAAAGCTCTACTCATATTTCGTTTCTAAAGTACTTCAATTTCTAAAATTGTGCAATAAACTCATGTGCGTGAAGACAGATAGCAGACGATCCTGAAAATCTAAAATATAACCTACATACGAGTATAAGAGACATGTTTATTATGGACATACATACATACATACATACATATGTATGTATGTATGTATGTATATCCTTACATGTATGCTTATTTAATAGTTGCGTGTGGGTTTTATGAGGCAAAACGTTTAAGCTTCAAAATTTTACCCACACCATAACCTGCTATTTCTGCCCTAAACCAATAAGAAGGATACACTTAGTTACGCTTGGTATGCCTTAAAGCTTTTGGGTCTATATATAACCACATTAAGTCTAAATGATTTTGCTTCCCTTTTTCCATTGTGCAAAAAAAATTAAATTATACATAGCTGAGTAATAGAGTTGAGAACAGAAACTCATTTTTAGTAAAATGACAATGATGTTTGTCATGCAAACCCTTTCCGGATCCTTGAAGTAATTTTCTATTTTTTTTATTTTAAAAATGTTTTTGGGAAATTAAATTTTTATTTTAACAAACAGTAGATTTTTTTAAGCTTAAATTAATTGAGGTCTACATAATTGTAGGGCAGAAGATTTACTAAATAGATTGTTTTTCCTGGCTAGTGTGTGATAAGCAGGGAAACCGCAAATATGCAATTGCATGTTCTTTCTTGTGCAACGTATTCATGCGGGGATAAGATATTTATCCGTTTCAGAACTTGATGTTAATTTTGGCATCGATTTGTTAGTGCATATTTTTGCATATTTTGCCCTTTAAAGCATATTTTTTCATATTTTATCCTTTAGAGCATGTTTTTGCATTTATCACTTTTGCACGCATGTTTTTTTTAGCATATTTTCTAGTTTTTAAAGCATAATTTATGCTTTTAGTGCATATTTTGAAATTAAATAAATAAAACAAAAAAATTAAATAAAAGAAATCACATATTGTATTTTAATTTGCTTACAAGCTTAAGTGTTGAACAAAATTTTCAATTTTATTTTTCGCCATCTAAATCTCATTTCCAATGTTACATGTAGTTATTACGGACGTTAGTTTCAATAAAAAATACGGTTTTTCTATTTGTGACGGACTCTACCCCGAGTAGAAGTTGAAGGAACATTGTTAATACATAAAAGTTTATTTAGATGTGGCATGCAAAGATTTTATTTGAAAATCTATATTGACCAAGATTGTTGCTTATTGCAATAAATAATATACATACAAATGTTGTCTTATTTATAGTTCCAAAGTTTTAATTCTGATATCGTGATCTCTTTTGAACTTGAAGTTAAATTTTTAGGAGATTATCCAAATAAAATTAATTTGTGTTATTTGCTTTAGTCAAAATTTTTATGGCAATTTTGTTTAAACGTCCCAAATTATTGTTTTTAATACGGCAGTTATTCTTTGTTAATTTTTTTATTCTTTCTTTTTTGCTTATGTTGTTGAATTTTTGAATTAAAAAATAAAAATTTTTGGTGCATATTTTCAAGTTTTTAGTGTACTGGTGATAAGTAATTGGTGTTTTTTATTGAGGTATAGAACTTTAAGTTGGCATCACTTTTTTAACTGGCGGCCATTTTGTCAGCTGTCAAGTGATTAATATTTAGTTTGGTTTGCCATTTCATCATGAACAGGTTGACAAAAGAACAACGCTTGCAAATCGTGCAAATTTATTTCGAAAATAATGGTTCAGTTCGCGAAGTTTACCGCAAGCTCCGTCCATTTTATGGTCGACATAATCGTCCATCAGAGCAATTAATTCGGTTAACCATGGATCGTTTTCGCACTACGTTTACTCTATGTGATAATACGCATCCGCAGAGACGTCGAACAGTGCGCACCGAAGAAACAATTGCCGCTGTAGAGCAAAGTGTTGAAGAGGACCCGAATGGGCCATGATAACCGAATGAGCTATGATAACCGACTATTTTGTTCCCGAATTGGATGGCATGAATGTGGATGAGTTGTGGTTCCAACAAGACGGCGCTACATGCCACACAGCGCACGTCACAATCGATTTATTGAAGGAAACATTCGATGAGCGCATAATTTCGCGGAATGGACCTGTCAATTGGCCACCAAGATCGTGTGATTTGACACCATTGGATTATTTTCTTTGGGGATATGTGAAGTCGCTCGTCTACGCCAACAAACCAGAAACGTTAGGGGACTTGGAAGCCAACATTCGTGGCGTTATTGCCAACATACGGCCCCATATGCTCGAAAAAGTGGTTGAAAATTGGACCTGTAGAATTGGCTTTATTCGAGCCAGCCGCGGCGGCCACATGCCCGAAATCATATTTAAACATTAATGGCATAAAATTATCCTTCCAATAAAGCCAAATTGATGGACATTAAAACGATTTTCTTGTGTTTTATTTCAATTCGAAGTTCTATACCTCTAAAAAAAACACCCGTTATTTATAAAGTTTACTAAGATTTAACGAGTTTGGGCTTTCACTATATTTTGGGCAAATGAAAAATCTCAAGCATATTTAAAACTATTAGTGGGTCTTTAGTTTTACATTTTTAGAGATTTCTTTTTACACTGGAAGTAGATTCTTTAAATTAACATATAATTTCAATTCAAACGGGTTCACGATGTCGACAAGAAATTTTCTTTCGCTTATTTATATTGAAAGCAAAAACAAAATTTAAAAATTTGTTTTTATTCTTTTAGCGAAGAATATATGTATATATATATATATATATGAAACATTTAATTGAATTGTTTTACAGAACCCCATATATTAAAACGACTTTGGGTTACCATAGATCTTGCTAAGGTTTTGCATCTGCTAGCATTCTTTTTATATCTTATTTAAACAATATAGACTCCTGCCATAAAATAAACATAAATTTTTATTTTTATTTTTTTTTTTTTGCTAAATAAACAATAAAATCATATAAACATTTCCTCAATGAAATAAAAGGGCCAGCATAGAAGATATATTTCAATATATGCATAAAATAAGAAATAAAATAAAAACTACTGCTAGACTCGACTGCTGTTATCTGCTGAAGTGAACAGTCACACACGCACATGGAACGTGATGTTTTTTTATGGGATGAATGAAAAAAAAAATTATAGCTGCTGTTGTAAATTTATGTCAAAGGTCTTATGCCAATTTATGGCAAAAGAATGGTTTTTCATGTCCTTGTTGTTGTTTAATTTCATTTAAACATTCGAGTCAAAAATGAAAAAAGAAAAACGGTGTTACTGTAAAGCAATCAATTTTATTTTACATATTTTTATTGAATTCAAATTTTATTTTTCATCCTTCATGCTTAACTAAGGAAATCTTTTCTGCAAACAGTAAAAGAAAGTACATAAAATGCATTTATTTCCCCTTTCCCCTTGTATTTTATTGTTTGTGTGCTTCCGGTTGTCATGCTTAATGTCAACTAAGCATGAATAGAAATAAAGTATACGCAACCGTCACAGCCTTACGATATCAAATGTGTGTTTGTGTGTATGACACGCTGCTATTTGGGTGTGTATTGGTTTGTCTGTAAAGAAGTGTGCATAAACACTTTAATACTAGGCCAAGCAATTTGTTAGAAAAATAAAATTAAGACAATTCCACCTGTCGTTTGCATGATATATGATTAAGCATTTTATTACAATTTATATTGTGCATAACGGCTTCCTGTACTTTTGCAATTTACTTTTTTGTTGTTGTTTGCTTCTATATTCATTTGTTGTCATGAGCTTTACGGGACGAGCGCGTTGCAGAAGTATAAATATATGTATATATTTTTTGGATACTTCAAATGCTGTTGGAGTTTTAATACTGACTTACTTTATGTTAGGTAATATTTTTATTTTGTTATTAAAGTCGCTTGTGCTCGTTAAAATATGTATATGGATTACTGATGTCAAGAATACATGTTATTTTGGAAGTAAATATATAGTTTAAGAGTTTACTTGAGAATAATCAATAGTATTGATTGAATTTTATCAGTTACTAAAGGGTCCGCCATCTAACGTAGTTTTTTCAACTAGTGCTTATTTCGTGAATGGTAACACTTAGCTCATGTCTGATTTGACAGATAATAAGTTTTATCCTTCAGCTGAAGGATTACGGTTGTGTTCAGGATTTGAAGTCAACTGACCATCCAATGTGTTTTCGCTTCGCTAAGTGGACCTGCGATCGACTTACAGAAGATGCCGATTATGCCAAAAAAATCATCTTTTCAGGTGAAGCTCATTTTGATCTTGGCGGGTATGTAAACAAGCAAAATTGTCACATTTGGGGCACAGAAAACCCGCACGCATACATTGAAAAGCCGATGCACTCAAAACGAGTCACTGTTTGGTGCGGATTTCGGTTCAGAGGCATAATTGGGCCATTTTCTTTTCGAAAATGAGCAAGGAGTGGCCGTTACAGTCAATGGAGATCGTTATCGGGCCATGTTGAACGAATTATTGTTCAAAAAAATTGAAGAGAAGGATATTGGCAACATTTGGTTTCAACAGGACGGCGCTACGTGCCACACAGCCGAAGCTACACTCGATGTCTTGCGCCCTGTTTTTGAAGATCGCATTATCAGCCGCAGAGCTGATGTCGTTTGGCCACCTCGGAGCTGCGATTTGACACCCTTGGACTATTATTTGTGGGGTGCCGTCAAAGATAAGTGTTACGCCGAGAAGCCAGAGACAATTGACTCTTTAAAGGACAATATTCGTGAAGCCATTGGTGAAATACAGCTGCACACAATCGATAATGTGCTTAAAAATTGGGCCGATAGTGTAGGCTACTGCATGGCCAGCCGAGGCAGCCATTTGAATGAAATTATTTTTCATTATTAACCGGAAGGATTGTACTTTCAAGTAAAAAAGGAAATTTAAGAAAATATTCAGTAGTTTTTTTTATAGCATTTTCAGAAAAAAAAGTTATCTGGCGGACCCTTTACAATAATGTTCATTCTGTTAGAAGCTAGTTTTAAAATAAAAAAGGGGAGAGGTGTCCCTGTTATAGAAATACCGCTTAGTTATATAAAACAAATTTCTAGTGTGAAATAACAATGCAATAAAATTATATTACATAATGATGTCAAATTTTCTGCAAATATTTAAAAACATTTCAATTTGTTTCCCATGATTTTCTTTTCTAGCGCCATGCGATTAATTAATGTACTGTTTGTGGCCGGGGACGGCTGTTAGCCTGCTTACAGCCGAGCGGCTGTGCTCTCTGGTTTCTGCTCAAGCTTGAAAAACAATTTGAGAAATCGTTTATTTTGTTTTTGTTTCACTTAATGAACAGAACGAAACAAAAGCAAGCAATTTGTTTCGTTTATTTTTGTACTCTGCTTTTAAGTACAAAGAAATCAAAATAAAAACAAATTTATAACTGAAATAGTGTCGATTATTTTTGTTACGAATATAATTTACTAACTCCTGTATCGCGCAATAAATAGCATAGCTATAAAAAGTATAAAATTTTAGATTTACACACAATTTAATGAAAAAAGAAAATGTTGTTTTTTTCTCAGGGATAAAGTTACACTCCCCTTTCCCCTTTCCTAATTGTATAAGGATGTAGAAAAATAAAATGAGTTCACCTGAATATAAATTATTTGCTGGGTTTTGTATCAGTTTCAAAGCCTATTAAGCTTATTTTTTCTTTTGTGATCTTCAAAAATATTATTATTTTATGAATTCTCATATAGTTTTTGAAAGTCTGTGCATAAAGTAAGAGGTTTGTGACTGTTGAAGATTGTGGTTGAAGTCTACTGATGATTTGGTTCAAGCGCCAATGAAATAAGTATATAGACATGCTAAACTACCAGCAAATAAATTTCAATTATTGTATTATATTTTTTATTTAAAGAAAAACAAAACAAACACTTCCCAAAATAATTCTAAAAAGTATTTAAAAACTTAAAAACAGTTATAACAAAAATAGCTGGCCCAACAAACGTTGTTTTGCCACATAAATTATTTCTATGGTAGAAAATAATAACTAACTCATTGTGTGAGAATGTGGTATATGAGTGATAGAGGCAGGGAGTGCTCTGCACGATGACAGATTATAAAAATAACAAAGCACCAAACACTTACTGCCGTATTCATAAAAAATATTTCAGATTTATTACAGGATTATTTGACAAATATGTCAAATAAGACTCATAAACCTAAAATAATTTTTATGAATACGGCGATTATTGTTTTAAATTTGCTATAATTTATACTTATGGTTTCCAATTAACTCATACTATTGCTATCAAAGCTTTCAAATATAAGATTTTTGAAACGACTTTGAATGGGTGGGGATTGAATTGGTGGGGTTGCCCTTCTCACGATCCTATTCTACTAAAATTTGGAATTACTTTGCATCACGCTCTCAAAGGAGTCCATACCAAATTTTGTACACTCTTGCTATTATAGCTTTCAAGATATAAGATTATTATTTATTTCTTTGTAAGGGGTGCTCTACCAATATTTTGCATTACTTCGCTACCAAAAGAGTCCATACCAAGTTTGCATACCCATGGTAATATACATATCTCTAAAGATTTAAGATTATTATTAATTGCTTTTTATCGGGGGTGCCTCTTCCCCGGTTCTATTCTACCAATATTAGATTCAGCTCAACATTCCAAAAAAAAATTATAATATGAAAAATGGAGAGAATTTTTTTGATAACTTTATGGGAATATGTACAAAATTCTAAATGTCATGTGGTGAGTGGCATTGGCTGAAGTATTTAGCACGTTAACTACAAAGCCAATGGTAACAATGTAATATCAGAGCGCCCTCTTTCGTTATGTAGCAGAATCATCGGCGAAGTAAAATAACTAATAAAATGGCTACTAAACACAGCTTCAAAATTTGACACTAGAAGGCGCTGCAACACTGCTCGATTGAAAAAGCGTGCAAAAAGCAAAGTTGTAAAAGAATGAAGCTTTCCTTCCTCCACCACCTGTCTTCTTTACCACTATTCCTTCCCTGTCTTCTCTTCAATTAACAGCTAGCACAAAGGGATCATTGTTTTGGAACCAAGTGAGCTGGACTCTAAATTTCACCTAACCTAAATGTGATGCCTCCGGAATCACTACGCCGATTTCGTGCAAATTTCACATGCTTTCTACAGACCATCTTTAATGTACCCTGAAATTTTGTTTGAAATAGGTCGACCGATTTCCGCATTTAGTGATGACATCAAAGTGTACACTTACTTTTATGTATATATGTAGATACGAAAGCTTTTTTTTTAAAGTGAATTAATATTATTTAAAGTGAGTGTATTTAAATTTTTTTTAAAGTAAACTTATACCGCTGAATGTACATTCAACTCAACAAAAAAGTAATGCATATTCAAAAAAGTCAAAAAGTTTTTTGCCTACTAATATGAATTTAACTTTTTCCATTGTAATTCTAACAATTCAGCCGTTGTCCTTTATTTTCCATTTATGTTATAAAATTGTGGTACAATTAACATTTTATACTTTTTTAAACTTATTTTCGAATTAAAAAAAATTATATATTTAATGATGATGAAGGTGTAGTGGCCTTCGAAAACAGCTAGTTGTTCCGTTCTACTGAGTGTTTGTCAAAATATTTACAATTGACTTTAGTGTTATTTGTTCATTAATAATTGTCACATGCAATTTGGCTTACAAAACATTACGAGCTTTAGCCTAGTCAAAGTCATATATATATTTAAATGTTAAAATATTATCACTTTTATCATTATTTTATGTCTTTAATTTATATTTAGGGAACACACAATTCAGTTTAAAAAAAGCCTAACAAATTGAATGCATTTAAAAAAAGCTAAAAAAATAAGTTAAAAGCTAAACAAAAATTTTAAAGCTAAATCCAGAAAAAATAAGCTAAATTTAGCCCAAAATATGGTGATGCTGCTAGGAAAGTAAATGATCAGACCTATTAGAGGGGGCTTCATAAAACAAGTCTCGCAAATTCGTCTTATTGCACAGTAATAGAAAACCCTTATTGTTTTGGATATATTCTGCTATTTTTGTAAAACAATTTCATAACTTTAAGAAACACGAATAACAAGAAGAAATTTAAAATACTTCCAATGTCAACATTTTTTCGAATGCCTTAATAAATTTTTACTTGAACCTCGTTTTTTAATATTTTTTCTTGCTATTACGTATTTTTATTCGTCACGCTTGTATGTACATATCAGAGAGCTGTATGACTTGATTCGTTTTCGCTCTCCACTCACTATTACAATGCTTTTGTTTTATTTTTTAACTTCAATCAGTATGCACTAATGATGTTGCTTGCAGTGTTGCCTCTCTAACAACTGACTGTCATTAACTCACTCTCTTTTTTAAAGTGTTGTTAGTAAAAATCAATAAAAATTCTTACTGTTGTTTGATTGTTTTGTATAGCAGTCAAGTAACTCACAAAAGCATGTTGACTAGATGAAGTCTTAAGTTAATAAAACATGGCGCATTAATTAATAGTTTTTCTCGTATTAAAACAATTTATAAAATAAAATGGGGCTAGCTATTTGATTTTATAATATTACATAAAACTATATTTGTCAGAAGGGGTTTTAAGAAGTATTCAGAACAATTATACTGATTCATTGCTTTAGTGAATCATATGAATGAATAGAGATTGCAAGTAGTGCCATGCATTTATTAACAACGGTCTCGTTGATATGAATCATGCAATAGCATCATTCATTATTTTAATGTTAAGTGCTAGCTCAATATTATTTTTAGAAAATGCAAAATTATGCCGTTTGATTCCTAATCATGCAGATCACTGGTACATATGTGTATATTAATGTTCGCTTATTAATGCTTGTGCATGCAAGTGCTTATTTTACTCTCGAGAATACCATAAATTTTTATGAGATGACTGTCTTAGAATTTCTTTTCCCTTTCCTTGCTGTAGCACTTTTTATTAATTTCTTTTTCATATTAGAAGTTGTCACTTTTTACCTGCTGCCTTAATATCACTGTCACTTGCGTGTGATACTTGGCTGCTTGAAATTCATTTGCTTGCCTTAGCTGCTGCTGTTGCTGTTGCTGCTGCTGCTGTGTGTTGTTTAACAAAACAATTTTTCAAATAGATGTCTGTCGTGTGGTGTTGATGGTTTTAACATTTTCTTTTATACGTATTTTGAATTATATTTTTTTTTTTTGCTCACCTTAATGCTTTAAGTTATCTACTAGGCATGTTCCCTTGTTGTCAGCTGTTGTCTCGTTATGGCCTTTTTTTTGCTTTTCAATACTTGTGAGATTTTCTTTACGCTGTTGGGGTTGGTTATTGTTGCCACTATTGTACACCGAAAGAATTTCGCTTCATAAGTCCAATGAAACAATATCCTCAATATCTCTAATGATAATTTCACAAATCCAATGAAAATTTCTTGAATATTGTGAAAGAATTTCCTTAGAATTGTTTCGTTGGTATTCTGGTTTCGTAAGAATATTTTATTGGATTTATGACAACAATATTTTCTAATTATTAGAGAAACCCCTTTATATTTAAGTTATTTCATTCTTTTCATGAAATTATTTTATTGTTACGATGAAGTTATAGCACTGCATTAATTACACTCTTAAATAAATTTGATGAAGTTTTCAATAAAATAATTTTGACGAAACTGGTTTCATTAATCCAACGAAGCGTGACGTTGGTTGAATTTAAATGAATTTTTTCATTGGATTAATGCCGAAATTCATAGAATTTATGCCGAAAATTCTTTCAGTGCAGTGTACTGCATAATGATGTTATTGATCGTATTGCACTAGGTCGTTTATACTACAAAATGTCTCAAAGATATTTTGTACTTAGTGGTTTAGTTGAAATTGGTTAAGTCCTCTGGGGAAACAACATTAATTAGCTACAAACACTATTTGAGATGTTATTTCTTATAAGCAATATTAGTCTCAATATAAACATTCGCTTTGGTGGCTCTCATTTTATCGATTAGTAAGATAATCTTATGACTGCTCGGTAGATAGTCACCGTAATGGATGCCATTTCTTGATGGATATTTTCTTTGCAAAAACCTTGGAAAATTCTTTTATTAACCCAACTTTAGCTTTAAGATAAGTCTACTGGAAAGTTTACTTAGGTGTTTAGTCAGTGCTACGTGGAGGCAAATTTCTGTCACTTGTTTTTTTGGAAATATATTTTTAAGGGAAATCAATCCACTACCTGGAAATCTGAGCCTTGTTTAATCCGTATGCTGCGAAAAATTAGTGGTTGACATTGCTTCATGAAGAGAGTAGTTTTAGACAGCACCGATCACTGTTGTGCTGAGTTGTATGACTTGTTTTTGTTTTGATTTCGTAAATGGCCGAAAAAATTTCCATTACCAGCGTAAACTTCCTACTACTTGTCACTACGCAGTGTACTGATCTTATAAATGAAGGGTTGCAGGTTCAAATCCTGTAGACAATCAAATGTTTCTCTATAGTTTTTGTTTTTTAACCACAAATTCAATTTCAAATAAATTTGATGTTAAATGATTAATTAAGTTATATTGAATTAAAATGTAATTTATGATGTTATTTATTAACTATGAGTTTAAACATTATTTAGTATTTTTTTAGTTAATTTTAATTAGTTTGAAAGCTTGTCTAAAATAGAACAAACATAAGCAAATTAACTAATATATGCATTATTAGTAAAGAACAAATAATAATGGCAAGCTTGTTGTAAATTTAGTGATGGTAAAATTGAGCTTTCATTACAAAAAAGCTTTCAGCAAATTGAAATAAGATGAATCAAAACAATTCACATATTCCATTAGCAATAATGGTTGAGTATATAAGCAAGAAATTTAAATAAACTGATACAGTGGACCAAACACAAAGAACGCTGATGATAAAGGTGTAGTGACCTTCGAAAACAGCTAGTTGTTCCGTTCTACTAAGTGTTGGCCAGAATATTTACAACTAACTTTGGTGTTATTTGTCCATTAATAATTATCAAATGTAATTTTGGCTTAAAAAGCGATACGAGCTTAAGCCTGATCAGTTTATAAATATTTAGGATTGTTGTCGTAAGCTCGTTGAGTTCGTGTTAAAATGTTGTTTGGGGGAAGAAACCAACTACTTACAAACCACACTTTTCCTAATGCCTGTTCCAATTCACACAATTACGTTAGTTAAGTATTTAATAAAATAATATGACAACATTAAATTAAATTAATGCTATTTTAATTCCTAAAACTAGACTTAAGATTTGAATACTTATTGTTAAAAAAAAATGTTGTTTCAACGTAAAACAACTTTGATTTGACATAGTTCTTCGTGTTATTCCAGTATTTAATGTACATTGTTAAAACTTGAAACTACTTTGATTCAACTAGATTATTCATTTTGTTTTAAAAGTTCTAGAATGTTAAATCAACAACAACAAAAAATATTTCATAAGGACAATTTTCTTTAGAGGTTACTATGAATCCTGTTGAATTAACATGAAATTCACACGAAGCAAAATCATTGCCAAAAAATGTTTAATTAATCTTGTTTTCATTAATGTTAATATGAAATTTTTCTGTGGGTGCTTGTTCACTGTAAATAAATTTAACGCTAGAAGCTGCTTTTTGGACTAGCAAATCAGGGTATAACTGAATAAATAACAATATTGTTATTAAGTGAACTATTAACCGTAATAACCTTGTTTACTTCCCAATGAAACAAAAGACCTCAATTACTATTGCAGATTACAAAGCCCATGATACTGTGGCACTTGTGGCAGGCAAACGCATCTAAGCATTGATTATTGAATTTTTAGAACCCTAAAAGCGGTATATGTCAAATGAGCATGAGCTTTATCTATAGTTTTTTTTTTGGACTATTCTTGATGAACCTGCGTTTTGCTTTCACAAGATTGTTTTCAATAAGAATATGAATTTCATTGTTCCAAAAAAAATAACCTATGCTATCGTTTGAAAATGCGGAGTGAAACTGGAAAGATTCATTAAATGTACTAAATTAGTCATTGGTGTACTATTGTGCCAAAAAAAAGGCACAATTGTACCAACTTTGCCATCCCTGATTTACATACATACTCCCGGACTTGCACAAGCTGTCACAAAAATAGGAGACAAATTATGGAACTCGATATCGGAGTAATTTTCATAAAATTGTGTTTGTATTATACTTGGGGTCGAACTCATGCAGTCGATCGTTTCTGATACATATAATTTAATTGGGTTTCATGAAAGGTTTGCGTAAAAAACAATAGAAATAGAAATAGAAATATCGATCGATATCGAATGCCGTAATTTATATTGGGGATAGCATTGTTGAAATTTAATCAAAGGAAATAAAAAGTGTTGCAGCGTCTTACTTCTTTTCATAATTTTTTATGAAACAGAGTAGGAAATGTGGAAGTAGTTTAGCCAAAAAGAACTTCAACTAATACGAGTATGTTATGAGTACTATTTTTCATATTTAAAAAAAATCTTATTTTTAGCTAAGAAATCTTTTAGTCTTTTTAACATCTCAAAAAACATCAAAAATAAGATAAATCTTCACATATGGTAACGCTGCTTGCAAGTAAAAATTTTTCTAGTCTCTCAATTTTTTTCTCTCTTATGACTCTCTCCTTTATTAAATTTTTGAGTTAAAGAACAAATAAACATATTGTTGTTTTTAAAATAAAGGGAAAGCCAAGGTTAATACGATTGAAATTATCAGCCCATAGTGCATTCTCTCAGAGCATATACTTAGATATACATATGTATGTATGATGGAATGATATCGATATCTTGCACTATAATATTGAGACATTGCAGCGTGCTGAATTTTCTGTTTGTACCCAACAAAAAAAAAAAACATTACATTCAGCCAAAGGCATAAAGGCGAGCAATCAAAAGCAAGGAAGGCCCAGCTACAAACAAGCTGCACATTCTACCGGTTAAATTTACACATTACAAGTAAAACATAAGAAAAGAGGTTGTTATTATGCATGTATTCACACTATGGCTGTCCATGTAAATGCATGTGATGAGATAAATTTATATGTACTTTTATGCTTTTGTACACATGTGTTTGTGCATAAACAGACTAACTAGAGCAAGGCCATAATTCAACAAACAGCCATACATTATCCATACATATGTACGTTCTTATTTTTAAAGCTAAATAAAAGCTTTTATTAATGTGTTGCACTGGGGTTTGTTGTTGTTGTTGAGTGCAAACAGCAGAAAAAAAATGTATTTATGTTTAAACATTATTTGAAAACTTTTAATTAGTTTCGTGATGTTTATTTTTTATTTTTTTTTGGTAGGCCTTCTAATAAGTTCTAGAGTATAAATAAAGAGCAAAACATTTTTAATATAACAAAAAATTTTATGTTAGTTTAAAAGTTTTAAGGTTTATTTATTAAGAGGGTTTTTAGCTAAATAGCAAAATAACGAGCAACAACCTTGACATTTCACGCGTAAAACTATATGAAATAACTTTTTTAATATTCTTATTTTTTTGGAATTGTATATTTGATTTTTTTTTCTTTCTAAAAAATATATTTGAAAACAAAAATACATACATATAACAATAATAATAAGCTGTTACTTAACAATAAATGCAATTACTGAAAACAGTTGCTAGGTCCACAGAAAAGAAATTCACTGGAAAAACTGCACAAAGCAAGTCAACAACTTTTTGTAAAATATTAGAAAAACATTAATAAATCAATAATACATAAAGAAATAAATTGAGGGGCTTAGTTGTAGAGAAAAGTTTAAATCTGTTACAGAGACAGAGGCTTAAATAAAATTTACTTTAGGTCTAGTGTATGCATGATAACCTTGGTAACAAAAAATAACTTCCAGCAAAGTCAGTGAAATCTAGGGATTTTTATCTGTTTAATTCTTTTATTGTATAAAGATACAATTTTCAATTTTTACTCGCTAGATTAGAAAAAGGGAGAAACAGTTGCTTCAGTTCTATTCTACTATGGCGGATCAATAAGTCCGTGACTTTTCCAACTTCCCTCGCAGTTATATGAAATGCAATACTGTTCCCATCAAGTACTAACTGTTAACAGACTACTGTCACTGGTGGTACTGAGCAAGTGTCGTCATTTACTTTGCGTTTAACAGCTGTTCAAAAGATGCAACCTCGTATATTTTTCTAAAAATGGAAGAATTTCGAAAGCTCATTAAACATTATTTTTTTCCGAAAAAAAAAACGGTCAATCAAACTAAGGAAAAGCTTGATAGAAACCATGGGGAATCTGTACCATCGATTTGAAGTAAAATAGTAGTTTACTGACTTTCGTTGTGGTAGCACATGTGAAAATTGCGCTTAATGTTCTGGTCGGCCTATTGAGGTCAGTGCAATCGAAACTGTTGAAAAAATCCATGATATTGTGCTGGCCGATCGAAGAGTAAAAGTGCGTGAGTTGATTGTTGTTTAAATGATCAGCTGGATTTAAGAAACTTGTCTGGAAAATGGGTGCCGCGTTTGCTCACAATCGACCACAAATGCATATGCAGTTTCCATGGCTACGAATTGCTCCCTCATCCGCTCTATTCTTCAGATTTAGCACCGATTTACTATTTCTTATTCCCAAACTTCAAGAAATGGCTCGTTGGAAAAAGATTTGACTCCAACAACGAATCATTCAACAGACAAAGGCCTATTTTAAGCACCTCGAAAATCCTATTTTTTGGAAGGGACACAAAAACTAAAGAAACGATGGACTCTATATGTATTGCGTTTATGTTGAAAAATAAATTTTTGTTTTGCAAAAAAACCCTTGTTTCATTCAAAAAGTCCTGGACTTATTGATCCATCCTCGTACACTAAAAAAGTTCTGTTTTTTCATGTTTATATTTCGTCTTACACAGAAAAAATAAAACATTTATTTCAATTATTAAACTATTTGAATAAATAATTTTTTCTGCAAATATTTGAAAAATTATTTCTGCAAAATAAAAAAATTTGATTTTGTTTTCAAATTAAAAAATCCCAGTTCTGAACAGTATAAGGGGTGTTCATTTACCAAAACCTCCTACTAAATGTGTAACAATTGTTACTGGAAAAAGTGTTTATTAGTCCAAGAAGTTTGCAAGAGGACTACAGACGAAAAGAGAGTGGAAAATTGTAAGACAAAAAAAAATTCTTAAATATTTTTACTTCATAGTAAAATTTTTACTTTGCAAGTATTATCCAAGCAGCTGTTCTAAGCATTTGTTAAAAAATTTATTTTTTTTAAAATTTTCTGAAAAAGAGTTGATCATTCAAGTTATTTTGTATGAAATTTTTATACAATATGAAGAACGATATGAGGATTTCTACTGCATCACTTAAATTTTTGAGTTAAGACGTTTTTTGAGTAAATGAGCGATATGTAAAAAGAAAGCATGTATTGTCTATTTCTTAGTTTTTTGATTAAGTCACAGAAATAAAATTTTATGGTCAAGGGACTACTATTGTTGCAGACTTGCTTATCATGGCTGCTCAGGGATGGAAAATGGGGTTTTTTTACATGTGTTAAATAATATAAAATAAAAAGAATAAAATAAAAACAAAATAAAATATTAAATAATACATGCGATTATATAGAATTGTATAATATAAAATATTATCATATAAGAGTATTCAAAATACATCGGAAAAAGTACAATTGTATGATGCTTCTTTTTGATATAAATAATTTTTTTGGTAATTTTTTTTATTAAAGTATTCATTTAGTTTTTTTTTACATATAGGAGAATAATTTATTAAATTTCTGCCTTATTCTCTCGTTGCTCGTTTCTGCTAGAAAAGTAAACGAACACACCTATTATTTGCTGTTTCCTGAAAAAAGTGTCCTGGCCTACTATGATTGTAGTTATTTAGTTCTCAATATTGGGGGTTTATCCATTAGCATTGAGAGTTAGTAAGATTTTCTGAATTGTGGTTAAAGTCTACTGAGGTGTTGCTTAAGCAACAAGAAACACCAAGTTTTTAAAAAGTAAAGTTTTTTTCCATTTAAAATATTTAATTTTAATTTTTAACATAAAAAAACAATTTCCATGAATACTATCAAATAAAATTAACTTTTAAAAATCATATAAAATATTCTATCGGATTTTTTAAACGCATACTAAACACTTACTCTAACTATATTGAAGTGAGTTGATTTACTTGATAAAATCAAGCAAATTTGCTCCTCTAATAGAATAAATAAAATAGTCTTTTCATAAACCCTTTCCAACATTTTTTTTCTGTTCTTAATCTTTTTCTCACTTCCGTGCCATTTTTTTTTATCTACTTGCTGCATCATTAACTATTTATTAAATTTTATATCAAACCATTTTTTTTTATTATTATTTTTTTTTGTGCCACCGAGCAAAAAAAATTTATGCATAAATTAAGTTAAAATTTTATGGTTTAGTTTTACTTCTGCAGCTTCCGTCACCGGATTTAAAAGTGGCAATGAAATTATTCAATATCGCCTGCTCAAATTTTGCAGCAAAACCTTATGATTTTTATATTGCATTTTTCGCTATTTGCATCTAATAATCTCACTCATATTTTTCATTGCAACGAAATCTGTGCAAGGTTAGACTTGTTTATTTGCATGGTTTTTAAGAAAACTGCAAAAAAAAATGAGATCACAAAATATTATGATGGCTGCTGACTTCTGTTGCTTTCTAGTTTCATGCAAATTGCACTGGGTAACAAAATAAAGAAGGTGAACATAATAATATAAGAGATTTTTTATGATTTTCCAAAAAAAAAAATTTAAAACTTTCAAGTTAATTTTGTGAAATTTATTTCTTGTAAAGTTAAATAGGGGAAAAACAGTGTTTACTTTTACATCATTTTAATTCAACTTGCAACATATCTAAGTATAAGGAAAATTAATTTATCATTACATATGAGATTATAAAAATGTTTAAGCAGCAAGTTATTGCACTATAATTTACTAAAAACTAACTAACTAGAAACTAGCTTATCTTGACTTGGGCATTTTTTCCTTTATGCCACAGATATATCGTACCTAGTCAATAACACTGTGTGCATTTTTTTAAGTCATGGAAACCACTACG
This sequence comes from Tachina lurida, assembly GCA_944452675.1. NCBI lineage: Eukaryota > Metazoa > Arthropoda > Insecta > Diptera > Tachinidae > Tachina > Tachina lurida. Next base: position 23,335,054 of record OX101752.1, read on the forward strand.
TGATAAAAGACAAAAAAAAAAAAGACCAGTGTCTTCCAGTTTTGCCCTAAGTCAAACACTTTTTTATGGGCCCAAGGTTTCGGGGCCTCGGTGTTATTTTCTCAGACTCATATCTTGCAAACCGTTCGGAATTTTTTTTTACTCCCTGGGGCAAAGTTGTAGCTCTTGTCATAAAGAACATATAAAAAAAAAAAAAAAAAAAAACTTCATCATTACCCTGCAGGAAATGGAACTGACACAAGACTAGTCACGTGATCGGTCTTTAAGTAAGGGATGTCCTAGGATGGGGTTAATTGATACTTTGTATACGCCTTTTGACTTGTCACTGAACTATTCCACAGTAACCTATTCGATGTAGAATAAGGCCGGGTTTACATCGGTGTGCCAAATGCTACACAAGCGGAATAAAATTAAAAACTGTTTGATTCAAACATGTATTTATTAAGTTAAATAGTTCCATACATAACTAATAGACAATTTTATAGAATCCAACATGATTAAAAATTGTTTAAATCAATAAATACATATCTGAATCCAACAGTTTTTTATTAGTAATTAGTTGGTTACGCTTTTTTGGGCAAATGACACACAAGAAATGCCAGATGTAAACTCAGCCTAATATAAATTATTTAAAAATGCCATTCCGACCAGCGTGACCGTTTCACCGACTAAAGTGGCAAATTGCCACTTTTGCGACTGCCTTGCCACTTTTTTTCTCCCTTTTTTTAGAGTGTTTTATATACTAATACAAAAAAAATTATGTAGTTTTCTCGTTATAAATAAATAAATCCCCTTTTGGTGCCACTTTTTGAAAAAAATTATCGGTCAGCTGGACACTCAACTCTAACAATGAAAACTTATAATTTTTGTTTTTATTGTTACAACTTCAATTATAATTTATTTTTGGGACTCGAACTGACAACCTCTTGCATGACAGGCTCGCACACTACCCACTCGACCACAGAGGCACTCATATTTCAAAAGTATAAACACCTGTTAAACTTAGGTTAATATCTAAGTCTAGCTACGGGACTTCTTTCAGAGTGACTTGACGGTCCATTTATATCGATTCACTGTCTTTCCCACCCAAGTCTATATACTGAACCAAAAAAAAAATATTCGTAATACATAATACATGCCCTACCGGAGTCTTTCTTATATAGACATACTAAATAAAAAAAAATATTCGTAGTACATATAATATATAATATTCGTAATAGTGCCCTATTGAACTTTGGATGAACTAATGGAGAATAAAACTAAACGAATAAAAATGTGTTGAGGTAACATTTACCCGGCCTACGTGGAAACACCACATTAATTCTAGCGAACACAAATGAAGCTTAAATTAACTCAGATACATTGGCTGATTAACTAGTAGAAATTCAATCCTCAGTCTAGATTGTAAACTTTTAGTATACTTTTGAAATCTGAAATTTGAATCTATGTATTTCTGAAAAGCATGAATTTGAACAACAAATTTTCAACTTGGCATTTTCTGAAGGATACAAATTTTTTTTGGAGTCAATGCTGGCGGATAATAGATGTCCAAGTGGTCCTCTAAAAACGTGCATACTCAGAATTCCTTGAAGTTAGAAACTGTGAAAACTGTGTGTCTTAAGTATATACGAAACTGTATATGTTCATATTACACATCCCGCTTTCTAAAAGATATTTATTTTTAAATCCCAGGTTTTGATGGATCATGTCCCGCTTTCAGCTTCCAATGTAGATAAAATCCAAGGAAAAAAAAACATATATTTATATTATTTGATAGGTCCTGGACTCAGCTACAATACTAGAACGAGTCCCAATAACTAGAACGAGTCTGTTGAAGCGTTTTAGCTTTTAAGATGTTTAGTAATTCCCAATTAGTTTATGGTAGATTCTATATAATTCCAATTTTTTTTTTCAAGAATTTGGTTGGACATTTTCTGATAAATTTGCATTAGCATTAACGTAATGCAGCCTACAGAAAATATTAAACAACATACTTACCTTAATATAGAAGCCACCTAACTAATTTTTTTATATCCAGATTTTGGCATTTTTCAATATATTAGATACATCACGAAAATGGTGAATATGTAACCATTTACACGATATATTTTCTTTTAACCATACACTACGACCTACTTTTTTTAACACTCCCATTTTCTCAAGTCCTACGACGAGTAAGCTTGGTTCAATTGTCACCAAATTTTCTGCAGGGTAAGATCAAAATCGCAAAAAATATAAAAAAAATCGATTTTGTTTACCTTTTTTTCCCCTGTTTAGGTCCATAAATTCAAAGGAAAAAATTAACTACAAAAATGTACCTAAGATCTCAGTAAACAACTTTTTAAGACATATGAACTTCCTACGAATTATTCTTAGCACCATTTAGGTAGCGAAAATGTTTCCCGAAAAATTTTTAATATCATATGTTTGGAAATTTTTCACTTTTGCGGCTACTTATCCGCTACCTAAACTGTATTAAGAATCATTCCTAGGAAGTTCATATGTCCTATAAAGTTGTTTATTGAGATCTTAGGTACATTTTTGTAGGTGATTCTTTCCTTGAGTTTTGAACGGCTTGCTACCTATGGACCTAAGCAGGGGAAAAAAGGTAAACAAAATCGAATTTATTTTTAAATTTTTTGCGATTTTGATCCTGAAGATGAGTAAATCAAAATTCGAAAAGTTTGAGCCTGGGCAAATGCAAAACTGATACCGAGGCCATAAAATCCTTGGGACCCATAAAAAAGTGGTTGACTTGGGGCAAATTTAGAGATACGCGTCTTTTATCACTTTGTGGTGTCCGTATATGGTTATATTTTTTCGTGTTGCACTGTGCAACGTAATGGTTCCCGGGGGGCGGGGGATGGTAAGGATTTGTCATATTTTAGAAAATGTATACTGAACATTTTGTAAAAAGCGTTACGAAGGGAGGAGGGTGGTATAAAATCTCCGAAAACAGCGTTACGTAATAATTGAATAGCCCCTAATAGGCTCTAGGCAATTCTATCGACTTGCTATTTTCCCTGCTTTTGTGTTATATCCTTATTTATTTTTATTTTATCATTTATTTTGCTTTAGTATAAATAAATAAGCACTGAAACTGCTCGCACTGAACAATGAGCTTTTGTTTCTTAGGCGTCAGTTGGGTTTTTTATACTTTGTTTTCTTCCTTATTTTTATATTCAAAGGTCAAGGACATGCAGTAAATTTTATTATATCTAAAATAAAAAAAATATGCAATACATATCTTAACTAACTAAGAAAAAACAAATATATAATATGCCTCATTCATAAATAATATTTTTGGCTTATAAAAGATTTATGAATCATTTTATAAATCTTTTATAAATTAAAAATATTTTTGTGTTTAGTGTATAGATTTCCTTACAGAATAAACATTGCAATAAATATTATTATGCGCCTTGGTGTTGGGAAAACATATTTTATAAAATTTAAAGGCCGGTTTATACCATAATGCTAGTGTTAATACGAGGGAGGATCAATAAGTCCGTGACTTTTCGAACTTCCCTTGTAGTTTTATGAAATGCAACACTGTTCTCATCAAGTAGCATCTGGTAATAGACTACTGTCAAATTTGGAGCAAGTGTGGTCATTTACTTTGCGTTTAACAGCTGTTCAGAACATACAACTTCGTATATTTTTCTAAAAATGGAAAAAGTGAATTTCGAGTGCTTATTAAACATTATTTTTTGCGAAAAAAACCGTCAATCAAACCAATGAAAAGCTCGATAAATAATATGGGGACTCTGCACCATCGATTTCAATGGCAAGAAAGTGGTGTATTGACTTCCGTTGTGGTTGCACAAGTACAAATGACGGCCTATAGATGTCAGTACATATGATGTTGGCCGATCGAAGAGAAAAGTGCGTGAGATTATTGAAGCCATAGGCATTTCATATGGCAGTGTGGTTTTGATTTTAAATGATTAGCTGGGTTTAAGAAAGTTGTCTGCAAGATGGGTGCCGCGTTTGCACTCAATTGACAATTAACGTAAACGTGTGAGAACTTCAAAGGATTGTTTAGAGTTGTTTATCCTCAATCCGAATGAGTTTTTGCGGTATTTTGTAACTGTGGATGAAACATGCACTGCGGAGACCAAGCAGCAGTCTAAGCAATGGGTACTCCGGGTAAACCTGCTCCTACGAAGGCCAAGGTGCGTTTTTCGGCCAATAAGGTGATGGCAACAGTTTTTTGGGATGCACGTGGGATAATCCACATCGATTGCCTTCAAAAGGGAAAACCAATAAACCGCGAATACTATGCTGACTTATTATACCAATTTAATAAGGATTTAAAAAGAAAACGATCCCATATGGCCAAGAAAAAAGTTTTTTATGAATTGTGCTACGAATTGATACCCCATCCGCAATATTCTCCAGACTTAGCCTTAGTGAGAGATTTAAGTTTAAAATTTTTTAAGCGCACTAATAATCCCAAATTATTATTTTACTTATTAAGTAAAAAATTTTTTATTAAAAATACATTGAAATTGATTATTGAGGGGTTTAGCTGGATCCTATGCGCATTTCACTATTGCTAATGCAGATCATCAGGGAACCTTTACCCAAATTTCTTAGAACAACTAGAGTTATTATGTTATAAACTTTTATTTAAACAAATGAGAAGCCTAACAACAAATAACAAAGTTGAAACAAGAACTCAATAATCAACATGTTTTTTTTAAGAGATTTAGCTCCAACGTTGCAATTATTGACCAGACAAATTCCTATTTTAAGGACTTCTAAAAATCCTATTTTTTTTAGAAAGGATACAAAAACTGGAGAATTGTAGGACTAAGTGTATTGAGTTAAAAAAAGATTATGTTGAAAAATAAATTTTTGTTTTGCAAAACAAAAACTGAGTTTCATTCAAAAAGTCACGGACTTCTGGATCCGTCCTCGTAATTTTAAAAAAATTGCAACAGATAACGATTTGAGTAAAAAAAAATCTATAAAGCAATAATACTTAAGAAATTTTATGGCTTTAATTCTTAGGAATTCCCTCATAATAATAAATGTCTTTGCAGGAGCAAAGAAATGTAGCTAAAATTTTTGGAAAAGAAAAGTCTATAACTGACTTAAAATAGCGAGAATAGCAAAGTGTTCAATTAGAAAGGATTTTTTTTAAACGCAACACGAATCTTTAATATTTCATACTCTTTTGTGACCTAGATAAGGTACTTTCAACAAATTGCCTTTGAGCCTTTTGTATAGCCTTTGAAATACAATACACATGCTAAAGCCACATACATATACATACATACGTACACATCCTTTAATCTTTTAACAAAAATCATTTTAAATAATCAAAATCTTTGCCTCCAGTTAATAGGTTATAAAATATTCAAAAACTTTGCTGGAGACTCCTTTTAAATTTTTTTTTAACAAATATTTCTTTTAATGCATACGTACGCATGAAAAATGTTTGTTTAAAGACAACATCAACAATATTTCAGTTCTTTATATTCATATAGTTAAAGCAAAATGACAGGCAACTTTAAGAAAAAAAAATATAAAAAAATATTGTATACATATGAAATGACATTGGCTTTCATATTTATATATTCCATTTCAAAAATATGTACACATGTGCTGGGACAACATAAAAGAAATGCCAACACCATGAAAGCGTTTCGAAAAAGGACCTAAAGAAAAATACACACAAGCATACAAACGCATACATACTCATACATTCATACATACATACATACATACATACATACATACATACATACATACATACATACATACATACGCTTGCTTTAATATCAAAGGAAATATATAACAACAGTAGAATGAAAGAATAAAAGAATGAAATACTATAGAAGCACAAAAAATGGCTTTAATTGTTGATATTCGATGAATGATAAAGGAAAGGAATTTTAAAAGACTTTCTGTTGAGCGCACTAGGATATCTTTTTGTAAAGCCTGCTGCTGTTTATGGCAAATGGATTTTTTATATTTGATTGAAGACCTGTTCACGCATTGAATAAGCAAAAAGCTGAAAAATAATACCTTTTGTAAGGGATTTAATCGTCATATTTTTTTTTTTTTGTTAAATTTTATAATTTTTGATACCTTAAAGTTTTTTACGTGCCGAAAACATAATTTTATAAAGCATCTTGCTGCTAAAATAAATATTGTTCTCATAGAAAACGTATGAATTGTTTGCATTATAATAAAATGATATACTTTTTGATATTTTTTGAGCAAATATAGGTTATATATGTAGATACAGAAATAAATTTTTCTCCAAACAACATCTTTAATTAAAAAAAAGAAACAAAAATAATCTTAAAATTTATTTGTGTCGATTAAAATTTTTAATTAAATAAATTAAAATTTTTTTTTAAATTTTTTAATAAAAATACCTGACAAACCTCTCAATAAATTATTGAGAATTACAAAGCTGCAATCATAGAACCATAACAAACTTTTTCAAAACCAACAAATATATAGAGAACTACATTATTTATCTGTAACTTACATTTACAAATAATAATATATATGATTTCTTTCAAACTGAAAAATAAAACAATATCCTTTCTCTCTAATTTTAGTGAAGCTGCGTATTGTCGACCATCCTGTATACCATCTTTCGAGTCATCCCATTAAGAATTTTTTACATCAAGTGCTTCATTTTATATTAATGGTGAGTGAGATAAAATACTTAATTTTTGCTTTATACACCGAAACACCGTAAAACTGTCTTTTCAAACTTGTTAAAAGAATCGTAAATCATTTTTTTGTAATTGGAATATAATCTTACACGTTTTTGAGATATTTTTTTTTATTTCAATTCCTTTTTTTTGTCATGAAATAATAATATTTCAAACCTTAACTAATACGTGTTGGGAGTTTGTTGCCTGCTCATACTTCTTTTTTTAATATTAATCGTTACAAAATGTGGTTTAAAAATAAATAGCGAACAGACGTGATCAAATTTAATTGTAATAAAAATGAATTTCAATGGGAATTTCATTGTTAGGCAATTGTTTGAACATTCTATCAAATTATGTGCACAGTTGTAATATTAAAATTTATGTGTGAAGTTCCTAGATGATGTTTGTTTTTTTATTTTTTGATTGGGAAAAATCTTTAACCCTAAAAGTGCTTTGGAGGTGGTTAATACTAGAGATGTGCAAATGTCGTGATTTGATCGTGTGACGCGCGAATCAAGCGTGATCGTAGTCAAATCTATAAGTAATTACGCGTGAGTGCGTGAGCGTGACTTAGAAAAAGTTACTAGTGCGTGATCGTGCGTGAACTATTTTTAAGAATCACGCTCTCACGAGCTATCATTCAAATTTTATCATTCAAATTACAAATTTTAAAATAATGAAAATATGTACATAAAAAAAAATTGATTTCTTAGCCTTTTCCCGCTTTCTCGACTGCGGATATTAATAAGTTTTTTATGCCGATTTTTATTGAGAATTATTGTCTTTTAATTTAAAATCAAGCAATAAACTAAAAAGTTATAGGCGAAATACTAAACAAGTCAAGGCAAAAAAATTTTTTTTGTCTTAAGTAAAATATCCTGTAAGTTATCAAAGACACGGAAACACATCGAAGGAAATTATTTCTTACGAATTTTAAGCTTATCCCAAAATGCTGTATGTGGTAAAAATCGGATAATCCTTAAAAAAGTTACAAGCCTCAGAAGTTTTTTTGAGTCCCAGGTGGTAAACTTTGGCCCACGGTAACTTCTCTCCAGCTCAAGCCAGAAGGCTGTCATGACGGATGTTAGAAGTTTCATATAAATCCAATCAGTAGTTTGGAAGTTCCAGATTAATTACCATTTATTTTGTAAAAGTCACCACTGTGCAATGTAAATTTTAAATATACACGTGCATACATATGTGCAAACATTCATACATATGTATGTGTAAGAGCCTATTTTTCAACCCAAAAAACATTGCAAACCAATTGAATTATAAACTTTTTTGTGAGCGTGCGTGAGCGTGATAAGTTCTAAAGTTCTAAGTTCGTGAGCGTGCGTGATCGTGAAAATTTGCAATATCATTCGTGCTGATGACGTATACTTAATATTTGTAAAATTTAATGAAATATTAAGTTTGTACAGTTATCTCGTAAAATCTGCCTACACGCAAAAAAATCAATTTTTATTTAATTAATTAAAGTTAAATAGTTATTTTTAATGTGATATTACAGACAGAATAGTTAAATATATGAAATGACAAGATAAAATAAGTTGAGAGAAATAGTGAAGCTTTTGTTTAAATTGACTAGAACGCCACAAAATATGCAAAAAAGAAAATACATTTCTGAAAAGATTAGAAAAGTAACCACAAGAAATAAGAAATAGAAAACTATGACGAGAAATTTTAAAACTATAAATATCACAGGAAATTATTACCGATTAGGTAGACCAAATGAAAGAAATATTTAGCCATATCACAGAACACAATTTCAATCGAATCCATTGATTAACCTCTAAAAGTCGAGTCTTCAGAGAACATAATTATTTTTTTGGAGTTAAACCATTTTAAATTGTCAAAGTGAGTTTGATGTTCTTAGTGATTTATTAAAGGAAATATTAATAAAACTAAAGGAAAATTCAGCATTAAATTATATTTTTGATTATTAATTAATTTTTAAGCAAACCTTAAATAATTTTAAAGAACTAAACAATTTTGTGTAAGCTTTTTTGTGACTTGGGAAATGGGTACCTTAGGTTTACATCTACGAGTTTGTCTTATAGAATCTAACTTACATGATAGATATCTATGCACTATGGGCCACTAAGGCGATCTGGGCGGTGAAGAGTTGTGCTGGGTGCATCTGGGTCATGAGCACGAAAATGATTATTTGGATCTACACAATGATTGTTAGGCCAATCATAACGTACGGTGCGATAGCTTGGTGACAAAAAACTCGCCAGGTTGTGGCGACAACTAAACTCTGTAAAATTCAGATGTGTCTTCTTGCAACAGGTGCAATGAGGTCATGTCCAACCTTAGGTTCGACAGGAGGTTCGATGTCACAATTCCACCCAGGACAGTGCGGGACGAAAACGGTCTCGATGTAGATTCCACAAGTTTATGTTGGTATACCGATGGATAAAAAACGGAGGATGCAGTTGGTGCTGGAGCTTTTGGGCCCAACGAAAAAACGTCTTTGCCCTTGGGCAAATGACCTACGGTGTTGCAGGCAGAAGTACAGGCAATCACCAAATATGTTGACATTAATTTAAATAGGGGCCTTAGAGGTGCGCATATAGCTATCTTTTTCGATAGCTTTTTAGTCTCTCCTTTCATGATAATTCCGTTCCAGGCTAGTTTTAGATTGCTTTTGAATCATTACAAAAGCTATCCATACGGAACAAGGTTTCCATTTATTGGACACCTGACCACAGCGGTCATCCAGGGAATGAGGAAGCGGATGAACTGGTCAAAAGGGCCTCTGCTGCTCCTTTTATGGCCCCATAACCGTTTTGTGGCGTAAGTCGGTCGACTGTCACATCTCTGGTTAAAGAAGATGACACTTTGACCGCTAAGGAAAGGTGGCTGTCTTCTTCTGGTTTAAGGCAGGCCAAATCATTGATGCAGCCATTTACATATAATGGCACCCTGATTCTCAATGGGAATAATTTACGTCTTGTTACTGGTTTTATTTCTGGTCACTTTGGACTGAACTACCCTCTGTAGAAAATTAACCAAGTTCGTTCATTCTTGTGTCTTGGAAGATGGCGAGACGACGACACACATTCTTTGTTTCTGTGTTCAGATGATATTAGGCGGGCTTCTCCAATATCTGTACTAACTTTCATAACGAGAGTCATACAGAGATTGATTTAATTCAATTCACAGATTTATAGTACAAAAGATCCATCAGGTGTCGCAGTGCTGGTCTTTGAACCAGATCTTCCCCCTATTCTATTCTATAATGGTTATTAATAGAAAGTATCGTAGCTATCAGAGGGAGTATCTACAATTTGACTACCGGTTAAAAAGACGACAATGATATAATTGAAGATTAAATCAGCCAAATCATTAACAAGGGTAAAAAGTCTACGCATTATAAAAACAAAACACTCAATGGGTTGAGTATAGGGAATACAATTTTGTTTGCAAAAATAAAACTTTCATTGAAATATCTATCAATTTGAATATAATTTTTATTTATATATGTTCAATATTTATATATTTATGTATCTTCAAGTTTAATCTCTATGGAAATTTTAATGTATATTCATTTGCTAAAAATTTATATCAACATAAAATATATAAAGAACAAACAGCAACCAAATATTATTGTTACAAAATAAATGTAAAAGTTTTTAAATGAATGCTCATGTGCATTGTTCCATTATCTTTTACAATAGAAACTTTGAAATTGTCATGTTTCTCGCTTTGTTTGTCTATTTGATTATGATTAATTGTAAATAAATATACATACCAACACATACATACATGTGTATGTCTATTTGCTACAACACAAGCATACACATACTGTCACATTCAAATCACATCAGCAATTTAAAAAAAAAATAGAAAATAAATAAAAAACATAAATTGTTAGTTAAATAAATATTCATACATGTATTTGTTTAAAGCACAAACTCATACACATTTAAATGCTTTTATGAAAATGCATAGATGTATATGTGGCAATAAGGAAAAAGTGCTTAAGTCATATTTTACTATTTTTCAGGAGAGCACTTTTAAGCGTTCAAATCGATTTTCAGAAATTTATTTCTTTTACAATTAAATTAGAAAATATTCTGTTAACCTGATTTTTTTTAAGTAAACATCGTTCTACCCACTGTAAATAATACATTCCAGTTGAATTATACTAAAGTATAACTTCAATTAAGCTATTATTCCTAATAATGTTAGAAGTTTAAAAAAGATAAGTCGCAAATTATGTTGCTATAACTTCCAGAAAAATCTCTCTAATTAATTGAGATTTTGACCAGGGGTACTGTAGAATATGAATATTAAGGAGGTATCAATAACTCGATATCGGGTTATCTCGACTTATGCACTTTTTCCTTTGTGCCAAAGATATTGCTCCTTTACTTCAATAATGTCAAAGCTCAGAAAATAACATTTTTGAGTTAATAGTGAATTAATTATGCCCTAATTCAGCAAGAAGATTTAGGACGTTTTTGTTTGAAAATGCTTCTGAGTTCTTGTCTTTGAAGTCTCTAAATTATATTCTTCAAAAATAATTGTTGTCTTTGATAACATAATTATTCAATTAAATTATTATACAATAGTTTGAAAAATACATGAAAAAATGTTTGCAACAAAATCATTAAGCAAATACACGAACCTTCTAGCAAAGACAAAAAAAATAATAATCGTGTTAAAGAATCAAAATTGCTTCTATTTTTCGTCCATAGACAAGACGATACATTCGTTGAGCAGAATTAGGGCATTAATTAATTAATTATTCATACAATATTGTGTAAAAATTTCATTCAAAGTTCTTGAGGGGAAAATAAAACTAAGTTTTCTTATGAAGTCCCAGTAAAAAAAATGGAAGTCATTCTAAAGGAACTACATTTTCATTGCTTCCAAAAAATCGATATTTTATAGTTTTAGAAATTACTCACCAGAATTTTTAAAAAATCGTTTTTTTTTTTAATAAACTTATTTTAAAGTTATTTGCTTAAATTTACATGAAAATACTGTTTCGCTCTTAAGTTCCTATAAAAAGAAACTAATTGTTAAAATAAGTAACTATTAACCATTTTTCCTAGATGAAAATATTGTCATAGAACACAAAAAAGGAAATTTTTCTTAAAATCGCTTCCAATTCGGTGACCAGGCATCGAAAAAGAGAACTTCTTGCAATGACAAACAACCCTATGTAAAAATCATTAGTTCGGATCGAAATTTCCACTACTTCCAGATCGCAAACTCTACATTTTCATGACTTTTTTGGAGTGTCTTTTTTACTGGGAGTGTTTTGTCAATTGAAAACTCCAAGCTCGTTTCCTGTAAAATTATCTGTTTTTTTTGAGGTTTTTTTAGTAAATGCTGATTCAAAATAAACTATTTTCAAAATTGAGTGCTCCAGTGTTTAAAAAACTGAAATGATTTTCATTTCATTTAATTTTGCTTCTGCTTTCGCTTTTGAAAAATACAACAATTACAGTTAAAGCAAAATCACAAAACGATTTATGAGCAATTGCGCAGTACTTCCAGCAGTTGACAATTTGAAAAATTTGAATATGATCTGCGGTCTAATCGTCGCTTTCGATAACAAGCTGATTCGATCACGTTTTTTCAGTTTGAGATTATGGCATTCCATATCGAACCATATTATTACATTGCTCGATAGCGAATGCCATAATCTCAAACTGAAAAACGTAGTATTGCAAGTAAAAGCAGAAGCCAAATATATGCTTTCGGAAGTCGCAAACAGTCACAGTAAAAGAAGCAAAAACTTTTGCTTTTATAAGTTTTAAGCAAGCGCAGTAAAGTGGTTTTTGTTTTTGCTTCTTGTCTGATGTGCAAAAACAAGAACAAAAACATGACAAACACTACAAAATATTAGACTGAATCTGCTGAAAGTTTCTAAAAGCAAGAGCTTATGCTTCTTCGACTTTGACTGTTAATTTTAGACAGTTGGAAAAACAAAAAGCAGCTAAAAGTAAAAATTTTACAACTTTTGCTACTTCGACTTATGCTTTTTAAACACTGAATTTAACCAATTCGATTTTAATATCAATTCATATTTTAAAGTTGTTTTTCATTGAGGAAATAAAAAAAATATACGATATATAAATATAGTTAGAAAAAGGGGCTTTAAGATTTTATTAAAAAACAAGTAAGAGTGCTATATTCGGCTGTGCCGAATCTTATATACCCTTTACCAACGTACGTACATATATATAGTATACAGACACGTACATACATATTTGTTTTGTGAAAAAATTTATAATTTTTTTAAAGTTTCCATCTTTGAAGCTATAATTTTCATTTTTCAAATTTCATACACCAAACTTTTCTTTCAGAAGCATAAAATATATTCAATTTATAAAGAAAAAGAAAAAAATTTTTAGACCTATTTAATTTTACATAACACAAAAAGTGTAAGTTTTCCAACCCTGGAGTCATAATTTTGGATTTTTCTGATTATTGATACCAATCTAGTTCTTTAAAAAATACATAAAATATGTTAAGTGAAAAAAGCAAGAACGAAATAAGCAAAAACTTAGTTTCATTTAATTCCTTTAATATTAAAAAAATTAGTTAAGTGCGACTTTGAATCGCGCACGAAAGGAAGGTTTTTTGCTTTTTTGAAGTTTTTTTTCAGTTAAAAAACAGATTTTTCTCATTTTTACGATTTTTTCTGTTTTTTGGGTGTTTTTCGCGATTTTTTTGGCAATTTTTTTGTTTTTTTTTCCTTTTGGTGATTTTTTTCATTTTGGCGATTTTTTTTCATTATGGCAATTTTGTTCTGTTTTTTAGTTTTTTTTTTTCGTTTTGGCGATTTTTTTTCTTTTTTTGGTGATTTTTTTCATTTTGGCGATTTTTTTCTGTTTATTAGGTTTTTTTTCGTTTTAGCGATATTTTTCATTTTGGCGATTTTTTTTTCATTTTAGCAATTTTTTCGTTTTTTTTTGCGATTTATTTTAGACTTAGAAATTTTCTTTTAATTTAGTGTTTTTTTTCATTTTGGGGTTTTTTTTTTTTGGGGTTTTTTTCGTTTTGGTAATTTTTTTCATTTTGGCGATTTTTTTTTATCATTTTGGCGATTTTTTTCTGTTTTTAGGTTTTTTTTTCGTTTTGGTGATTTTTTTTCATTTTGGCGATTTTTTTTTCCTTTTTGCGATTTTCTTTCATTTTGGCGATTTTTGTTTTCATTTTAGCAATTTTTCCGTTTTTTTGCGATTTATTTTAGCCTTAGAATTTTTTTTTTAATTTGGTGTTTTTTTTCGTTTTGGCGATTTTTTTTCTGTTATTTAGGTTTTTTCTTTTTTGGCGATTTTTTTCATTTTGGCGATTTTTTTCTGTTTTTTAGGGTTTTTTTTGTTTTGGCGATTTTTTTTCATTTTGACGATTTTTTTCTGTTTTTTTTTTCGTTTTGGTAATTTTTTTAATTTTGGCGATTTTTTTTCATTTTGGCGATTTTTTTCTGTTTTTTAGGTTTTTTTTCGTTTTGGCGATTTTTTTTTATATTAGCATTTTTCCGTTTTTTTGCGATTTATTTTAGTTTTATAATTTTTTTTTTAATTTGGTGCTTTTTTTCGTTTTGGCGATTTTTTTTCTGTTTTTGGCTTTTTTTCATTTTGGCGATTTTTTTTTTCATTTTGGCGATTTTTTTCTGTTTTTTAGGGTTTTTTTCGTTTTGGTGATTTTTTTCATTTTGACGATTTTCTTTCATTTTGGCGATTTTTGTTTTCATTTTAGCAATTTTTCCGTTTTATGCGATTTATTTTAGTCTTAGAAATTTTTTTTATTTTGGTGCTTTTTTTTCGTTTTGGCGATTTTTTTTTGTTTTTGGCGATTTTTTTCGGTTTGGCGATTTTATAATTTTTTATTTTTTCAGTTTTATCGTTTTTGAAAATTTCAAGAGTTTTGCTCTTACGGTTTCCAAGATACAGCAAATTGTCAAAATTACATAGTCAAAATTGCATTAACTGATGGAACACCCTTTAATTTAAATTTTTTTAAATTTTTGTGTTAATTTTTGTAGTCTGTATAAAAATACACTAACCTTAATTTTAAAATTTTTCGTTGCTCGTTTTGGAACACCCTTTAATTTCCAATTATCATGTATTTGTTGTTGTAGCGGCCAAAGGTCTACACACCGTGTCCAAATTTCAGGTCTGTAGCTCTTACGGTTCTCGAGAAAATACTAATATACTTTTAGACATAGTTAATTTTACATAACACAAAAAGTTAAAGTTTTCCAACCCTGAAAACGTCTTTTTAATTTTTTTGTATTTTTTTAATTTAAAATTCCAATTTTAGTCGTACTGAAGTGTAAAATATGTACATTTATTAAAAAAAAATAAAAATTTGTTTTCGGGAGTTACTTTTATATGGCAAAATGAAGTTTAAGTTTTCCAGCTCTGCAATCGTCTGCCCGATTTTGCTGAATTTCAATACCAATCTATTTTGGAAAATTTCTGACACACCAGTCCAAGAACGAAGTCTCTAGCTCTTCTGGGAGCTTCGGAAAACCGATTTCACGTACAGACAGACGGACAGACGGACAGACGGACAGACGGACAGACGGACAGACGGACAGACGGACATCGCTTATTCGTCTTCCCTATGCATAAGGATCCAGAATATATATATTATATGGGTCGCTTATTGATATTATAGAAATTACAAACGGAATGACAAACCTATATATACCCTTTTACCATTTTTGTTGGTAAAGGGTATAAAAAACATAGTTTGCTTTAGACATTTACTAAAACTTAAAATTATAACTTATATATTACTATGTTGCTATTCTATAATATAAGAATTTTTTTTATGATGTTTATTACTTAAAAATGTAATAGTTGATATATAAATAAACTTCATCTCACTCATTTCACCCGCACAACTTATAATTGAAAGTTATATAAATATTTAGGCTCTATTCGAAAAGTTGAAGTTTTGAACTACAGTGTTGACCAAACACGAAAACACTTTGAAAAGAAATTAGTTCACTTTGTCGTGAGTTTACTGCAGTTCTTTAAACTACTTAGGGACTTGCGTAAAATAATTTTTTTTAGTTTTACTATGCCACATCGATGTATAAAAATAAGGTAGTAAGCAAATATTAAAAACATATAACTACAATTTTATGCCTAGAGATAACATCGGCAATTGCTCGTTTAATAAAACCACTTCTCGTATTATATTTCACTACAAGTTTAAGCCTAAACTAGCTGATACTGATATGAAGATACAAATACAGTAATATGCTTGGCACAGTTAGTATATTTTAAATATATATTGTCTTCTGCAGAAAGTCGCATTTGTTTTTATAAAAACTTAGTTTCCTATCTTATTATGATGTGCTGCATTGTCATTTTTGCACATTTTTTAGTTATGTATGTTTTATGCTCAATGCTTAAAATATGCATTCTAAAGTGACCTTTTATTTTCTGATTATAATAAATGATTTATGCATGACCTTAAACAATATAACTGAATATTACAGTGAACACACAAACACTCACTAGCCAACATGCATTTGTTTGCAATATCTGTAAATTAAATTTGCAAAATAATTATATATGCATACATACATACATACGAGTATAATTTCATTATTGTAGCTGACAACATTAAAAGCCATACAAATTGTGTAATATTTTTTTTTATTATCATAAAATTATTGGAATTATTATTAACCTTTTTGTCACAGGAGAGCATTTAAATTGTATTACTTTAAACGACGACACTTTGTTGTTATACAAACAAAAAGCCGTTTATTAAAAAGATACATATGTATAAAATATATAAGATACAAATAATAAAAATAAATGTTAACGATTGCAACAGAATATTAAAGAAATATAAGACAAACGATTGTAAAATTTTATTGGAGAAAAAATATATAGGAAGTGAGAATAAAAATAAATTGCAAACTTGAATTGAAGGAATTATTGTTATTCAATACTTACCGTAAAAGGACTTTTAGGATAAATTGAAAATGGTATAGAAAAACATATCTGAAGTAAGGAAATTTTAAGTCTTAGTCAAGATTTGTTAGAAAATAAATTATGTGTGTATAACTTGAAAATGCGTGACTAAAGGGAGATGACTTATCTCCTGGATTAGGCTAAAAGTAGGCAGTATTGGCCAAAACCGTTTCGGATTACACTTATGCTTTTATATATAGCGTATCTCCTACACCTGGTTTGTGTCTTCAATAACTCATATGATATTCAGTGTTACCATATGCGGTTGCCTGCATCGAAAAAAAAAATTATTTTCAGAAGGAAAAACTGCCCTTGCTCATCTAAACACTTGTTGTTTATGTAATTCTGTCCTGTGTAGAGTTTGCAATTATCTTCACAAATATGTTGTTAATCAAATATTTAAGTATTTAATTTAAATACATTTAAATACAATTTTGCATTATATGATTAATATTGCAAAAAATATAGTGTGATCATTAAAAGCTTAACTGTAGAAAACTCCTGATCAAAATATAGAAAAAAAAATTAAAATATCGAAAGTTTTAAGCATTTTTCATACAAACTCTTCAACGCAGAAACTCATATAAATTTAGACGTTGCTTTGCTTGTCTTAGGGCCTGTTTCTCTTAATGCGAACGATAGATTCGATCGAACATTTATATTAAAAACCAAAACAAAAAACTGAAATTTGTTTTTTAATATTCGATCGAATCTATCGTTCGCATTTAGAGAAACTTAAATGAAAAACAAAAAATGTTTCACTCACTTTTTTAGTTTTTCATATAAAGTGCACTTTGATGGGATGCCGTATATGATTAGGATGTGAATAAATGTTGTCACTGTTATGAACGTGTTTAGGTGGAGAGAAACTGATTACTGATGGATATTGGAATTAAAAACCGTAAAAACTGATTATATTAAGGAATTTAAGATTTTTTTTAACAATTTAACAAAAAACTGCTCGACTTCCCAACAGACTAAAAAACTGCAATAAACAGATAAATCTGCATATTTGGCAACACTGATGATATTTAAAATGTTAAATAACTGTTATTTATTCGCACTCTGTTATTGAACAGAATAGTGTTAACGACACAGTTTCTCTTACAGAATTTTGAATCTTGTGCCTGATTTTGCCATCATTTGCGGATAGTTTTGCTTACTTTTTTGATTTAAAAAAAAAGTGCAGCTGATACGCATCAGTTGCCACAAAATGAAGCTTATTCTGATTACGATAGATTGATTTTAATTTACGGGAAAAAGTTTATGTGGTCCAATAATAACATCTCTTGAGGGTTGTGAACCCTATGTCTACACATGATATACATATTTTTCTCATAACAAAAGTCAAACTTTATATTGAAAAATATTTTTTTTATGTTAGCTTATTTTTTCTATATGGGTGATTCCCAGGCGACGGACGCGACATTCGTACACTTTTACCCGAGCAAAAAACAAGAAAGGAATGGAAAGATCCAATACATATTTTAAGTGTTTTAAAGCAATGAAGGAGTGGTATATATAAGAAAATATTTTTGGTGATATCAATAATATGCTAAAAAGATATAAGCAAATATCAGCGAGTCAGTCAGTCCGTACAAATACGGACGCGACAAAGTGGACGCGACATTTTTTCCCCAAGAGAACTAAACGCAGTAACTTTGCTAATATTGATTGAACTTCAATTGAAAAGTAATTAAACAATAACAAATGATTATTTACTGCTGAAGAAATATAATAAATATTGATTTTCTAAGAAGTATGCGGCATTTAGGTATAAGTGGAAGCAAACTCAAACAACTTCTCTTATAAGAAATCCATTCTCCTTCTTTTCTGGTAATGCGTAGGTTGTTGTTAGTAGAAAATGTGCAAATTACAAAAAAAGAAAAATAATACAAATTACTTTAATTAATCGCTAAAATACGGCTCAGCAAAGAAAATATTTCTTTTAAAAGTCCCATATTTCAGTGAAAAAATTTCAAAAATTAAAAATGATTTATAATTTAAAATAAAAACAAAAATTTTTGAGCAAAAAAAATTTTTTTTGGTTGACCTTTTTCTGGAATTACCCATATGGAATTTGACATTTGTCATGATAAAAAGATATTCGGTGCAGACGCAGGGTAAGGCAGTAATTTCAAATGTTGGCAAGTAGATAAATTAATTCAAAAGCAAAGAAATTTGATGTAACAGGAGTTGAAGCTATGAGACGTTGAAGAACGATTTTATATGTTCAAAATTCTGCTCTTACGCCATAAAAAAAGCTTTTTTTTTGCTTCGAAGGAGTAGCTGCAAAAAAAAAAATGGATGCATTAGAACAACCTGAAGCATAATAATAAATCGTCTGTGAAGGGTGGCCAAATAACTGAATCAATGTCAAAGCCGAGTATTTAAGACGTGGAAGTTATGCTCTGTGTTAAGTGAGAGCAAAGTGTTCCATGCTCCATAAGCTTAAAGGGCCGTGCAAATTATAGCAGGGAGCCTAAATCAAGCACAAATGATTGGTTTCAAATAAGCATTGACCGAAAAATTCGCATATGCGAATATTCATGAAGCCAAATGGAAGACTTGCTTTATTTCTTTAAAAACAATTGCTGCTGAAGCACGTGGATTTCTGGCCAAAGTTTATCCTGCATATGTTCCACATAAGGTTTGTACGATTAAGATACAGAAAACATGGACCACCACATTTTACCAAAAAAAAGTCCAAGGCTGATCAGCTAGAGGCGTTACTTCATGAATATTGTATTCAAACTAAAAAAATCTGCTAAAATTATGGGGAGCTGCTCAAGTAGTAGTTTCAAGACATTAAAAAGCAATAGCATTTATAAAAAAATTAAGGAAGTAAGGTACCACACCCCAGCAAAAAAAAAAAATGAACTTGCAAGTGATTAGTTACAGCGTTGATGAACTTAGCTCCAAGTTGTTCTATTTCTGGTGAAATATCAATGAATTTAACACATGCTTGTCATAGAATAGCAGTGATGAAACTAACTGAATGGTATACTCTTAAAATATGGATATAAATAACAGCCTTAGAATATTAAGTTCAGTATTTGTAGTGATTGGTATGCAATGAAGGTGGTAATCCTTTGGAGCTAGTTCCAACTTTTTTTTTGATGGGGCGTTATGACGCTTAAACTCCAAAAAAATAATAAATTTCTGCATCAATTTATTGCTGGCAACAAAAACTGCATCTATTACGAAAAAACGAAGCGCATGAAATCGTGTATGAAGCCCGGTCGAACAGAAGAATTATCACCAAAGCCAAATATTCATGAGACCAAGGTGTTGCTGGATAGTTGGTGGCATCAAAAGGCTACGGAAATGTGGAAAAAAATCACAGATTCAATTGATTAATTTGAAGCAAGTATTGGGCTAAAAGTCTGAAATATGCGACCAGACTGAGGCTGTAATATTGCATTATGACTAAACTCGGTGACATGTTACTATTAAAACTATTACTATTTAAAAACTATTTAGATAATATAGTTGGGAAGTCTTGTATTAAATGTTCCTACAGTGTAGACTTCGCCTGATCTAATGTTACTGAAATGCGCCTTGCTTGAGAATAGGATATCCGAAATTGGCTTAATTAAGAAAGCTTAGTCTTAAAAAATCAATAATTCTCTTAACTTGGAGTCATTATGTTACTAGAAAGATGGCGAAAGTGCAAGGCTAACGATGGTCAATACTTTCAACTTATTTATATTATACCAATGATAAAAGCTTTTTTCATAAAAAAAAGCTTAATAAACACTCGCTTAGTGATATAAGTTCCCAAACCCACATCTATTGTGTTTAGAAAAAATTAACCCTTTTCAATCTTTGCCAACGCCAATCAAGCAAAACTAGTTTGCTTGATTGGCGTTTTAAGCTTAAACTTTTAAATCACAAAAATTCTTCAAAAGCCTTATTTTAATTTATCTGCTGCCTGTTATTATGGGAAAACTCTATAGCAAAGAAAATTTCTAACACACATTCGTAATAAACCATTAAAATCAATACTTGCGTTCAAAAGTTTTTGCAAGGATATAAAAACTTGTTTTAAGTAGTGCAACCTTTTAAGGAATTTGTCTGCTGATTATTACATGACCCATATAGATTTCTTTTTATTGTTTGAAAGTTTTTGTGTTTGTTTTTTTTCGTTTTCTAACTTAACTAAAGAAAAAACTTATTACATATACTGCTCGCTCCCATTACCTCTCCCTCATCATCTCTCACACTTTTTTTTTTCCATCATATATTTATATGAGCCTTCAGGGTGTAATTTTGTTACAGAAAACATTTTAAACAAATTTTACATGGTTTTTATTATTTTTGTTTCAAAACAAATATTAAATGCTGTCAAAATGACAATCATAAAAAAAATTTTTAAAATTTCTAACGAAACAATGAAGATAAAATGTTTTTATATATTGTAAACTAGAAAAGTATATACAAAAGCTCTTTAATGTGTTAGAAAAAAACTTAAAAATTTTTAAATTATTCAATTTATATCTAAATTTGAGGCGCAATGAAATAAATTGAAATAAGTTAAATAAAAATAATAATAATAAAGATTTGGGGGGCTATAAGCTTTTTAATATCAACTGCTTAGATGTTGGAGAGTTGATATGCTCTAAAAGCGTAAAATATGCTCTAAAAATTCGAAAGTATGCTAAAAATATTCGTGTAAGACTGATATATGCAAAAATATGCTTTAAAGGGCGAAATATGCAAAAATATGCATTAACAAATCAATGCCAAAATTCATAAAAAGTTCTGAAACGGATAAATATCTTATTCTCGCATTAATACGTCATACAAGAAAAAACATGCAATAAATACATAAAGGAAACTTGCACTTTCTTTACTATGAATATGGGTCAATTATGTGTTTTAGTTAAACTTATAAAAGTTGTTAATATAAGTCCTTAAGAAGTCAATTGTAAACACTAATTGATAGTTTGAAAGAAATATTATATCCTTTCCTAATAATTATATAAAAATAACAACACTTATGAAATTTAAATATCAAAAGCTTTTAAAATAAATATGATATGCCGACTACACATCTGGCACACATGTGCCTAAAAAAGAGTAACCACTAATAAAAAACTGTTTAATTCAGTTGCGTATTTATTCAGTTAAACAAATTCATACCTGACCAGAGAAACCACAGATATGCTCTAAAAAAAGTGCTATGCGCATTCAATATGCCCCAAAAACTAAAGAAATATACTTTTAAAAAATAATATAAATTGATTTATTTGAAAAAAAAAAAATATATATATATATGTGACAGCGCATAGAGAAAGGGACCTAAGGGTAAAAAAATCAATTTTCCCTTTTTTTTTTTTGATGTGGACAACATCTGAGCATCGAATGAGAGCGATCCCATGCCCCAAAAGTGTTCTTTCCTAGAGATATGCGCGTTTTATGAAATTGAAGTCGACGGTTCTAAGGTTATGTGAAAAATTTTTTGTACTAACAGAGTGATATTCACGATTTAAAAGAATTATAAATGAGTATTTATTATAATTCACAATTAATAATTTCAGAAAATAAACCTGGATTCGAAAAAACGCGAGCAAAATTGATATCAAACTCATGGAAACAGCGCGCGGTAGAAAACTGTAAGAACCAACTACACAAAGCAAGAGGTAGGGACGACCTACGCGCGTTTTCAAGGTTGACCAACACGTTCCTGACGTCATGAGTTATATCGCTTTCAAATGAGACCAATACAAACACGCTCAGTGATGGTACACCAAAGATACACGTATTTAAATCTTCAAAATGGCTCTCCTGAACAAAACCGGTTTTTACCCTTAGGTCCCTTTCTATTTTGCGCGTCACATATACATTTTTAATCATTTGCATATAAAATGAGAATAAGATTAAAGAAAATGAATTAAAAATAAAACAATAAATTTTAATTAATAAATAAATAAAATTTTACTCCAACTTAAGAATAGGGATCTATAGGATCTAACAGAACTAAAACTTTTGAAACATATTTTGCATAAATATTCACTTAGATTCTTAAATCAAAATCATTACCTGTCATCTGTCAGCCCCATATTTATTAAAAAAAAAATAAAATGAATTTGAAATCCATTTTAGGAAAATTTTTTATGAAAAATGTTATATAAAATATATTTCAAATTCAGTTCAAAATTTATGAATAAGAGGGATATACATTCAAAATTGCCTTTCAACTTCTACTGAGGTAATCGGGGCAACGTCCGTCACAAAAAAACACATTTTTATTGATATTAACATCCAACATTTTTAAAATAAAAAAATATAATTCTGTTAAGTAGCTACGTCCAAACACACATACACTGAATTTGCATTTGAGGTGAACAGCTTTGAAAGCTCTTAAATTTGTTCTTGTTTCTTTACAAAGTAAGAGCAAGCATTTTTGTCTGTTGTGTTGTTGTTGTGGATGTTGTACACTCGTCGGTGTAAAAGCACAAACAGCTCTTTATAAAGGTTTGCACATTGTACATATTGGTTGGACGTAGCTGATGTAAAGTATCAAAATATGCCCTATAAGTGTCAAATATGCTTTAGAAATTACAAAAATGCTAAAAATATGCGTGTAAGACTGAGATATGCAAAAATATGCTTTAAAGGGTAAAATAAGCAAAAATTTGCACTAAAAAATCAATACCAAAATTCGCAAAAAGTTCTGAAACGGATAAATATCTTATTCCCGCATTAATATGTCACACAAGAAAAAACATGCAATTGCATGTTTGCGGTTGCCTTGTACATGACTAATAGACAATTTTATAGAATGAAAACATGGTTGGAAACTTTTATTATTATTGTTCGAACTTCATTAGTTTCTGTATTTATTATTTAATCAGGCTAAAGTTCGTATCGCTTTGTAGTCTTAATTACTTGTGATAATAATTAATGAACAAATAACACCAAAGTAAGTTGTAAATATTCCGACAAACGCTTAGTAGAACGGAACAACAAGCTGTTTTCGTAGGCCAGCATCAGCATTCTTTTGTATTTGGTCCACTGTGTGTGGTATCAGTTAATGTAAATTTCTGCTTTATTTAGTCAGCCTTTATTGCAAATGGAATCGAATTTGCTGAAAGCTTTTTTTTTGTAATGAAAGCTCAATTTTACCATCTCTAAATTTACAACAGTTTTGCCATTCTCGTTTGGGGGTCAAGTGTTTAACTCAATAAATATTTGTCTGAATTAAACAGTTTTTCATTAATAATTAGTGGTTACGCTTTTTTTGGGCACACGTGTGCCATATGTGTACTCGGCAATAGAAAAAATATTGCACACAAAAACTTGCTTGTAACCTTTCCAAAAAATAAAACTTTAACAAAATACAAAAAGCTTGCTTACATACCATAGTAGTACCAGCTGTTGCTGCAACAAAAGTAAAATATAACAACATTTTTAAAAACTCGTTTATTTCCCTCCCCATCTCCCCCTTCTCTTCTTCTGTGCAAGTACATATTGTTACCTTAATATAGAAAGGACCTAACTCTTTATTTTCTTGAATTTTGAGATTCTTACATTTTTCGACACATTTGATGTTCTTCTACCGAAACGTACAAAAAGCTCGATTTCAAAAAAAGAAATATTGAGTTAGGGCCTTTCTATATTAAGGTAACCTTATGTATGTATATATATTTTGTTGGTGCTGCTGCTCGTAACATTTGTGGCGTTAATTAATTTCCCATTTTTTATGCTAAAAGAAAATGCAATTTACTGGTCATGTGTGTTAAAAAAAATTAATTTTTTTCTCTCTTCAACTTTTTCCAGTCAATTTCTACAAAATCATACACATTTTTGTACATGCAAGCGGCAGCACCGTAAACAAATTTCATGAAATACAAACAGTTTGCCTGCTGTTTGTGTAAGGAAATGTCAGTTGTATGTATGTATGTATGTTTTTATGTGTAACAGTGAGTGGTAGCGTTTTTGTAATAACAGTGGCAGGATAATAATAAAACGAGTGAAATTAATTGGCTTTGTGCGGCCAACATCTGCATGAGTTTGATATAACATAAACAGGACAGGAAAGGACAGGACAGGACGGGCTGTACGTTAACGCCAGCCGTAAAGTACCAACCAATCAACGATTTTTAATGGCAGACAATTTACACGCCAATATTGTGTGCTGGCAGTTAAGCATGTGATGTTTTTTGTTTTTCGTAAGTAAATTTTAGTTTTATTATTTTCTTTAGCTTTGAAAATGTTTTAATTTAGTGTTTCATTATTCATTTTTATTTCTTTCTTTGTAATAATAAATCTACAGCAACTGTGTAATCTACGTTACAGTTTGAAGTAATTCATTTGAAATTAATACACTCAAAAAAAGGCAATATATTAATTTGTGTTGTTAATTACTAACTAAGTGAATGTACAAAGCTCTGCTTTACTATATTATAAAAATATTTTTACCGCAAAGCATCGTTAAGTTCAATTAACCAAGTAATTTTCCTGGTTTTGCGAGAGTAGGCTTGTCAAGCCAAAAATTAAATTTGTTCGAAACAACATGTAGGCAGATTGCTTAGTATTTTAATAGCAGCTTTTTTTAGCCTTAAAATCATATGCAAAATATCGAGTAGTTTTTGTAGTCTTTAATTTTTTTTCACGCACGCAAAGAAACGATATGGTTGTAAAATACTTGAGAAAACAATATTATGTTCTCTGAAACAAATGTGTGCTTGTTGAAAACTAGTTATTGTTATTTTAAACATTAATTTCGTTACGATAAACACAGTAATGTTTGAATTTAATAATTACATTATTATATTCATAGAAATTCCGATATGGTTAGAGCTTAACAATATAGTTTTGTTAAAAATTTATGACTAAAATATAATTTGTATTATTGTGTAAAAATAATATGATGTAAATAACAATATAATGTTATCCAAAACCATACTATGTTAAGTTTTTAAAAAAATCTTTTTCAGAAACATTTGTCAGTTCAGTGTTTCGTTTGTAAGCTATCGGTAGTGCACGCGTAGTGTTAAATAAATAAAAAAAAGTATAAACAAAAGGGTAGATAAATAAAAATAATGTATACATACATATGTATGTATGTATATCTCTTTATACAGATATGTCTGTATTTCGTGTACATAGATATGTATGTATATGTAAGTATACATTTCTATACATACATACATACATTTTATTTCAACAATATTAATTTATTTTTATTTCGGATTTACCGCACAGCTGTTTTAAACAAAAGATTTGCCAATAAATATATGATTAAAAACCAAAACATTATTATTACATAAAATAGTACTATGGTCATATTTAACAATATTATTATAATATTAGAACATGGTATGGTAAGTATCAATTATATCTTATTCACATCTAACAATAGTGTTGTCTTATTTACAATAATAAGGTTAGGTATAACAAAGTTAATTGTTTTTGTAGATAATATTATTATTAACTCAAAAAATAATATTATTTAAACTTTGCTTTTCCATTGACAATAATACGATTTGACTGCAACCATATAATTCAATCATAGTATGTTGCTGTTTGATTATGGTTACCTTAACCATATTTTTTCTTTGCGTGCGGTATTCAACATCTCTCCAAATGTTAATAGGAGTAAATATAATTAAGATTACTAGTGAAGTAGCAATTTATTTGTAACGAAAAGTTACAGAAGTTTCTATGTTAAATAGTATATGTATGCATACCAACAATGCGTGGTAAGTTTATACTAGACCACTTCTATACTTCTTACTTCGCTACTGTACAGTGTACACTACTTCCAAGCACTGTTTTTGAAGGCAGGGGTATTATCGTCGCTTTCGATAGCGAGCTGATTCGATCACGTTTTTTCAGCTTGAAATTATGGATTTCCATATCGAATCATATTATTACATTGTTCGATAGTCAGTGCAATAATCTCAAACTGAAAAAAACGTGATCGAATCAGCTCGTTATCAAAAGCGACGATTAGACCCCAGCTTTTATAATAGAACAAAAAAAAGTTTTTTGTGCTCACTTTGCAACAAAAGAAACTGATTTACAGCTAAAAGCTTTTGAGCTTTTATATTCTATATTAAATCCTGATACTTATTCAGATTTCCCTTCTGCAAAATCAAACAGAGAGAGCTAAATTTCAGCTAAAGAAATTCTAACTCATATTAAAAATATAGGATATGTTAAAAATAAAAATCAAGACTTTGAGCTTTTATGATAGTAGCTGTTATAAAGTAAAATAGTTTTATTAAATTTAAGATTGAGGTAGAATAAAAATTAATTAAAATATTTTAAGCATAAAAAGGTATTTTTATGTTATAAATATTTTTTTCTTTTACTCCTGCAAGATACATAGGCCCGTGGACATTTTTACCTGCAGTGAATTGCATGGTTGATATCTCAAACGAAATACTCGTGTATCGGGAATGTTTTTGTATATAAATTAATATGCTTACTAAATTTAGTCTAAGTTCTTCTAGATAGTGTCAACTAGAAATTTAAAATTTTTCAGTAGAGGCAAACCACTAATTGAAATTTCACAAACATTACAAAGAAAGATAAAACTATATCTTTTTGGTGAAAGAGTTGATAAAATTTTGCCAGATTTTTTTAGTGGGTAGATGTAACCACTGTTTATGCAAAAAGTGAAAATTTTCTAAATTTTGAGTTGGCGCTCTTTAGAGGAACTAGTGAAATGTTTATACTTCAATTGGATTTGATTTCATTTGTGTTGTTTTTCATTTTTGTCTTTCATTTTAATGCAAAGCGTCTATTAGCTGATCACGGATCCAAGCATTCAAAGGAGACTTTAATATAATTGAAAAAATTTCTTTAAACAACATCCAAATTTTTTTTTTGAAACACTCTTACATGTGAGAAGATTTCCTTTGCAAAAATATCGATATACAACATATATTCCTTAATCTAGAGCATCTACGTCCAAGTGATATGCACAATGTGCAAAGTTTTTCAAAAGAGCTTTTGTGCTTTCAAACTGACGAGAACACAACAGCGAACCAGATTTTGGTGACAAAAATAATTGCTCTTAATTTGCAAAGAAACAAGAACAAATTCCAATAATTCCAAAGCTGCTTACCTCAAATGCATTTATCAGAGTATGCGTGCTTAGACGTGGTCGGTCTAGAGAAAAAACATGGTTAAAGTGTGTACTTGGTTACTCAAATCCTTATCTTCTTCTTTTCTTTCTTTTCAAAGGATTTTAATAATTTTCATTGTTATTATTTTAAATATATTTTTTTTTATATTAGCATCCAATATTTTTTGTTAGGAAACTCGGCATCAAAATATTAGGGAAGATTTTGTTTTTTATATAAAATAATTGTGCACATAATTTTTTTTATCGATAATTATTCTGAGAAGCGAAAAAAAAGCTATGATGACTTTTAAAACTAGAACTAATATCATATAATATCGAAGTCTTATACAATATATGTATGTATGTTTATTTTTAAAAGACTTTCTGATCAAAAGTTACTGGAATATGTAAGCATATATTTTTTAAAGGACTTAGTTTCTTATATATTTATTTAAGTGAACAGAAGTTTATATTCTTGCCATATTCTATAGAGGTTGTCTTTTGATAGAAACTATTACATAATATAAATATCTGTATCAGTAAAAAATCTGCTCTTCCTGTGCTGCAAAATAATTATTTATTTTAGCATTTGTTGCTGCACACATGTCTACAGTTAAGTGAAAGCACAACTGCTTTGGGCGTTGTTGATGACTGTTCTGTTGCTTTAACTTTGAAATTTTAAAAAGTTCAGTCAAAGCACCCTTTTTGGCCTTATGTATTATCGTTTTTTTTAACTTTTTTTTTAATTAGCCATGTATCAATAATAATGAATAAATACCTTAAGTAAAAACTAGGTAAAACAAAGCTACAGCAAAAGCAACAGTTGAAATTCGTGTTCTGTTGCTGCTGCTTCGGACTCTACTGCAAAGATCTTTATAGCACAGCGACAGTTAAGTTACACTTGCTTTTGGTTTGACAGCACAGTTGGCAGTGGTACATTTTGCTGTCAGTTTTGAAACTTTTGGTAGTCACGGAACAGCAAAAAGCCTTAAGTACACTTTTTACTTTTTTTTTACAGGAAAAGCAAAAAGCCTCAATATATCTTAAGCATAAACTTTGTTAGAGACATGGGGATTTTACATTTAATATAAAGCTCATTTTGCGAAATTGTATTAACATATATAGATTATTTCTTAAGTTGACTTATGCCGTTACCACTTTTAAGCACAGATATATAAGAAAAATTCAAGGTGATTTATTATATATATCTTCAAACAATAAAAAAAACACAGTTTTGGAACCGGCCGTCTTTAAATCTGATGGGAGGTCCTGTCTTGAATATTTTATTATTATTGTTAAATAAGAAAACCGGTTGTAAGAATTTACATTTATTCGAGTTAAAAAGAAACCCGGGTCTTGTAAGCATCTCAAAAAATTCTATGTAATTTATACCATAGAGCTTTAAGAAGCCAAACATGAATAAAACCCACTTTTTGAAACTGGTTTTAAGGATAACTTAAACCGGATTGGAAATAATTTATGGTGCTGCGAAAATGCAGTTTTTGAATTTTTTGAATTAAGTGAAATCAAGGGTTTTTTTCATACATACATGCAAGTGTTATCAATATTCAATAGATCTATGAGAGCTTTAACATTTTTTTGTTTCATTTCAAATGCGTTAAATTCAACCACACCCTTTAAAATTTTATAAGTTTAATTCATAACTAATATTTTTTTTTTTTTTTTGCTTGTAATTCAAATAAATTGTTTTATAAAATCATGTTCACAAAATTTTTATATTCAATTAACTACAATAGAGATTAAAAAAAGAATGGAATTACACATTTCATACAATCAGTACACACACATAAATGAATTTTTTTTATTTATTACATTTTAACATGTAAAGAATGCTTTTGTTTGGAAATTTGCGCTTTTGTGAAAAATTTAATTTTGCTAAAAAAAAAATATAAAAAAAATAGACGGCGTATAGAAACGAAATTTATTAATAAAAAACATGTTGTATATTTGAATTATGTTAGTAAATACACAAAAGTACTCATGAAATTGTTATAACAATTATGACATTTGAGTGATTTATTAAAATCATTTTTCGTTTTTTAATAAAACGTTAACAAATTGCTGCAAAATTTGTAAAGAAAACTTGGAATACTTGGAAATTAATAATGAGTTTTTTAATTTAATTTAAAAATTTAATTGAAATAAATTCTAGGAATTAAATATAATGTTTAATAATACTTAAAGGACTAATACATAAAAAAAATTTGACTTGTTTCTGAATGCGGCAGTAAAAATTTAAATTATTCCAGTTACAGCAAACTATGTGGAATTGTCAAAATTTTTGATTGGATATTATTAATAAATTTCCCTTGAAGCTCTTTTAATTAAACATTTCAAGATTATGAGCTTTCTTTCTAGTCAATATGCAAAGGAGACTAGATGTCATTAATATGTTTCCTGCAAATAATAAAGAATAATATTTCTATTTATATACAAAATGTTAATGAACTGAAAATTAATTGCATATAAATTATTAAACAAACTCATAAAGTAAATTATATTCATTACATACAAACTACTACTTTTGTAACACATTTAGTCCTCAAAATTTTGAAGGATGCTGTAAAGAAGTTAAAATTTATCATTATTTTCATTGACAGTTTCAAGACCGAAATATGAATTGTTTGTAGTCTATCTTATGACTTAATCAAAAATGTTAAAACTTAACAAGCATCCAAATTAACATTTTCTATATATAATAGTTCATTTGCATTAGCAACGAGCAGTTGAAACCATTAAAGGAAACACTTTATTAGGACATTGTTCTTGTGTTCCATGAATTTGTTTTTTTGGGCCAAATATTTCCCTTTTAAACTTTCATGGATAGTTATGCGAGTGTTACCATAACAAGAGATTTGCTCATAATGTTTTTATAAGTGATGCCTGTTCATATTTAAAGCTTTTTTTTTTTGGGCTACAGGGAACTTCAGTGAAGTGCTGAAGACTGACACTAGTTAAACTGGTACACATAGTGAGCCAAAAACAAAGTGCTATTTATGCACTACAGACCATACAATTTAAGTGGAGAGTTCATATGAAAAACAACATTTTTTTTTGGAGCGATTGTGGCTTGAGTGGTTGTTCATCGAAGACAATCAAAATTTCTTGCCTGCCTATTTATTTTGAAAATAAAATTAATTTTAAATAAATAAGGAGCCAAAAGTTTTGTATTGTCTTCCATGAACTGTAAGTAAATTTTAGATTAAAATCATAAAAGAAATTCACCCTTATCGGGATTAAAAGGCGAACAAAATGGGAAACAAAATTAGAAAATGGTATACTGATACAACAACAATGCAAATATTGGCGGTCACAATTTAAGGGAAAGGGAAGGAACACTTTTTACGTGAACTTTTATTCCCGATAATGTTGACTAATTTCAAAATAGAGACAAGTAAAAATTTTCGTATTGCACTAAAATATCGCTTATGTTAGTGAAAATCTGAGGGATAGTCTGAAAAACCCCTTGCAGTCGATTTGAAGCGCTATGGCCGTGTGATAACCAACCATTTTTAGCCGACAATGAAAGATTATGAACTGAACAATGTACAGTGGGGCCGAACCCTCTTTTTCGTCGATTAATTCATATCACAAATACAGTATTAGTAAAATTCACTGATTCTAATTCGACAAAACCTTAGCGGTATCGGAGTATGAAAACGGTTACCCCCGGTATAAAGTAATTATTCTTTTTCCTATATCTGCCAAACAACAAGAGTATGGCGCACTATATTCGATGTGGATAACTCTTAGAACCAACTACATGTTGAAAAACAAAAAATAATGGAGGTATAGGAGGGGCTAGTTGGCAACTACTCATACAATGTGATTACTAATTAGTTATTGTTAATGATTGTTTTTATAAGAAACACCAAAGAATATACCAAAGAAATATTTATATAAATATGGTGCTTTACCAACAAAACAAGCAAAAGTCCACAATGTTCTGGCTTCCGCACGCTCCTGATGCATTGTCTGCCATTGACTGACTTATTATTTATTTTTTTAATCATTATTTTTTTTTCAATCAAAGCTATGTATATATACAGCAATGATCATGCGTGACTCATGCGTGACTCACTCGTAGCAAATCACAGCATTTGACATCTCTTATA
Organism: Tachina lurida; assembly: GCA_944452675.1. Taxonomy (NCBI): domain Eukaryota; kingdom Metazoa; phylum Arthropoda; class Insecta; order Diptera; family Tachinidae; genus Tachina; species Tachina lurida. The sequence goes on from OX101752.1 coordinate 23,366,924, forward strand.
AAAATACATAAAACAATGACCCAAACAATAAAAGTGTGTACAGAAGTCGCTGCAAGCTTATTGTTGATAAACTCACCACGTGAGGCTCTCACTAGTTCGTGTATAACTTCTGAGAAGCACCAATGCGCACCATAAATTTTTCTTAAGCAACGCAAATTCATTTAATCTTTAAAACAAAGTTAAAAGCTATGCCTACTTGAGCCCAATTTATAACATTATGTCCACCTAAACTGCAAAAAGTCATTCATTTTATTGCACTTCTAATATGTATAAGCATTGAAAACAAAAGCACTTTCACAATTAATTAATATTAAAAATTGTATCATTATAGTTAAAGGAATACCTAAGCTTGATGGTTGCATAGTTAGATTTATTACTTTTTTCAAAACTACTTGAATTAAATAAGATTTATCTTTTTAATTTTAGCATAATGATGTAAAATATTGTGCACTTTAAGCCAGTACTTTCAGATTTCACTTTACTTGCTTTTTTTTAATTAATCCGCGAAATCACCGCCTCTGATCCCTATGTGCAATGTGTGGTTGCAGTAAGACGGTGCCACAACCTACACAACATGACCATTTTTTTTTATTTATAATTTGATCAGGCTAAAGTTTGTATCGCTTTGTAAGCCAACTTACATGTGATAATTATTAATGAAGAAATAACACCAAAATAAATTGTAAATATTGTGACAAACGCTTAGTAGAACGGAACAACTAGCTGTTTTCGAAGGCCACTACATCTTCAGCATCAGCGTTCTTTTGTGTTTGGTGCACAGTGTGTGGTGTAAGTTGATCTAAATTTCTGCTTTATATACTCAGCCGTTATTGCAAATGGAATATGTGAATTGTTTTGATTTATCGTATTCAATTTTGCTAAAAGCTTTTTTGTAATGAAAGCCCAATTTTACCATATCTCAATTTACAACAGACTTGCCATTGTCGTTTGTTCTTTACTACGAGAAATTATGCACATATTAGTTAATTTGGTTATTTTTGTTCTACTTGAAACAAACTTTTTTGGTTTGGTACTATTAAGTATATTTACGATATTTAGTTTTTGCCACAGGCCTATGGTTATTAATTTAAGTTAATTTTAATTATCACTGTTCGCACTGCATTTCTTTTTATATTTATAATTTGGTCAGGCTAAAGTTTGTATCGCTTTGTAAGCCAAATTACATGTGATAATTATTAATGGACAAAAAATAACACTAAGCATGTAGTAGAACGGAGCAACTAGCTGTTTTCGAAAGCCACTACATTTTCAGCATCAGCGTTCTTTGAGGTTGTTCAGTTCTATTTATTTTAATTAACTTTGGTGTTATTTGTTTTTTAATAATTATCATATGTACTCGTAATTTGGCTTAAAAAGCGATACAAACTTTAGCCTGATCAAATTACTAATATTAAAAACAAATGAAGTTCAAAGAATAATAATTAAAAATAACCAATTTTATCTTTTTTTGCATGGGAATTTTCCGGAACGCGTAATTTAACGTTTTGGCGAAGTTATTTGTCCGCCAATACTGTGAGATTTGACGCTTTTAGATTTCTGTTGAGGGGGCAACGCCAAATACCGTGCACTGGAAAACCAAACTTCGCCAAGTTATCACCGAGATACTAAAAAAAATGTGCAAAAGAGTGGACGAAAACTAAATCTAGAGAAGGTTAGACTACTGTAACTGATCTAGAGACGGTTATTCAAATGAAATTTCTTTTATAATGTCAAGGTTCAAGCATTATACATAATGAACTAAGAGTTGCATAAAAATCAAAATTTAATGTGTGTTTTATATAACTCTACTTTTGAAACCGAAAATATATCATAAAATTTACAAGAAAATATGCACAAAATTTATTTATAAAAATTTAGAATTATTTCATTTGAAAGTTTTTCTTATCAGCATCATTTTGCATAAAGTCTCTCCTTAATAGTTGCTTTTTATTTAATTTTTTTGCTTTGCCTGAAAATTATTCGTTTATTTATGCGAAGTATCATAAAATTTCAGTTGATTTTTCGTCCCCTTTTCGTGTCCTTCTCTATGTACATCCTTATTTTGTGGTTGATTGTTCATGCTCAGATATTTGAGTGGCATCCTTGTATGCTTCCTTTAAGGAGTGCACAAGCAAAAACAAAATAAGTGTTGAGATTTTGTTTATTTGTTAAATCATGAGTAGTGGCAACAATATATATTGTATATATAGTACAGTGTTAATAAAAATGTTGATGAGCTTTGAAACGTTTGAAAAATGGCAAAAAATGCTAAAAACAAAAAATACAAAATTTTGAAATGAAAGATAAATTATTTGCGGTTAGCATTGGACTATAATACAGTTTTTAGTATTTACGGCTGCTCCTCCCATTTGTGTTAGTTTATGCTTCGTTTTTTTTTGTTTCTTCTCTTTTATTCTTTTATAAGGACTTTAATGTGCTTGTAGTTGTTACTCTTATTTGAGTTGCTGTTGCTTATAATGATGATGGCGCTGCTGCTGCTGCCGCTATTTAAATTGTCAGTAATTACTCAAAAAATAAATAAATAAAAACTGAGGGTGTATATAAATAAAAATTTCATTGCTGTTGTTGAGTCTTGTTGGCCTTTTGATGATTTATGTTCATTATCGGGGTAATTTTTAGTCTCACTACTTTTCTTTTTATAGTATTTTCAATGTTGTTTGCTAAAGTTTTACTTTATATGACATTTTTTTGTAAATGTTATTTATGTAATTCATTTTTTAAGGTTAAATTTCGTATTAAAGCTTAATTTTTTCGTATTACTTAATATAAAATAAATTTTTCTTATCTAAGTTTGATGTGAAATTGAAGTTATTTCAACCTGGATCAAGTGCTTCGATTAAAAATGTTATGAACTGCTAAATTAAAGTTTCCTTTAATACCCTTTACCAAAAATTGGTTCTCATTCCCCGTGTAATTTCCCTAATATTCATATACGACTCATCAAATATTTATATTCTGGGTCCTTATGAATAGGGAACATGAATAAGCGATGTCCGTCTGTCCGTCCGTCTGATGTTCGTGAAATCGGGTTTTCAAAGCTCCCAGAAAAGCTAGAGATTTCGGCCCTAGACTGCTGTGTTAAAAATGGTACAAAATATATTGGTATTGGTAAATCAGCGAATTCGAGTAGACGGTTTCAGAGCTGGAAAGCTTTAACTTGATTTTGCCATATCAAAATAACTATCGAAAACTAATTTTTAATTTCTTTTTAATAAATAAACTTATTTTATATTTCAATACGAGTAAAATTTGTATTAAAAATAAAAAAAGTAAAAAAAAAATCAAAAAGACACTTCCAGGGTTGGGAACGTAAACTTTTTTTGTTATATAAAAATAACTCACTAAAAGTATTTTTTCCTTTTTATCTATTAATTAAAAATATCTAACATTATTAAAAGAAAAAATTTAAATTATGATTCCAGGGTTGGAAAACTTACACTTTTTGTGATAAACAACGTCTAGCTATTTTTTCTTTTTCTTTTTTATATTGTAATTTATATATGTATGTATTTTATGATTTGAGAAGAAAAGTTGGTTATAGAGAATTATTAAAATAAAAACAACAGAGCTGGAAAATTTAAAAATTTTTTGCTATTAAAGTAACTAAATAAAACTAGTATTTTTCTTATTTCTTTGTTCACTTAACATATTTTATATATTTTTTAAAGAACAAGATTGCTATAAGGAGCCAGAAAAATATAAAAGGATGATTCCAGGGTTGGGAAACGTACACTTTTTTTTAATATAAATTTAATTAAATAAAGCTAGTTATTTCTATATTTTAGAAAGAAATAAATTAATATTAAAACCAGAAAAAATTGCAATTATGGTTCCACGGTTGGAAATGGAATACAAAAATTTGGGTAAAAAAATAACCAAAATTATTTTTTTTCCAGTTAAACATATTTCACGCAAATTTTTCAGTCGAAAAAAATCCAGAGTAGAAATTATATTATTTAAAATTATAAATTTTATCAGAAAACAAATATGTATGTATGCATTTATGTATGTATCTGTATACTACATTTACAGACGTTGGTGAAGGGTCTGTTGGGTCTTCTGTTATTATTCTTAATACATTAATATACAATAAAATTATTTAGTTTTAATATTAAAAAAGAAATATTATTGAAATGATTGCTAAGAAAAATTTATATAAAACTTTTGTTTTAAACATCCAGTTTTGTACAATTTCCACTTCATTACTCAGGTAATAAAATTAATTAAAACACATTTATTGTCATTAATTTTTAAATCATTTCATCAAGTCTGAGTAAGAGGCTTTATAATCTTAAGGAAGACATGATCTTCCTTTACCAGTATACCACTTAATGTTTCAAAATTAATTGTTTAATTTTATGACTTTATTAACGCTTTACTGCTCTTCCTTATATTAAAGGCATGTATAAGAGAACTTTGTCATTATTTTTCTTAATCAATGTTTTATTGCTTTTAATTTTGTTTCGCAAAAATAACAAGACAAATAGAAAGAAATCCTATTACTTAAGCAATAATACAAGAAAACAGTAAAACTTTGTATTAATTTAAGATGAACTTCTTAGAGCAGTCAGTTCTTTGGCACTAGACGTTCATACATCCATACGTGCATGAGTTGAAAAGGGGGCAAAACAGTCAAGGGCCATAAAATGCGAACATGTCAGTTAAATAGTTTCATAATTTGTTTTCTATACTACACGCACCAGTATTCAGATAACTAAAAATCTTCTTATTGTTTTGGTTTTTATGTCCTTTGGTTGCTGTTGCTGTTAATGTTTGTTGCACGGTAAGTTTTTAAGTGAGTTAAGTTTTTGTAGGAAGAACAATAAAATTAGTTTTATTATCTTCATAAGATTTAAGCAACACAATGTATTAAAGTCTTTTTATTTGCCAAATAAAATATTAAAGAAACCCACTTGAATAATTTATGCATACATATTCCTTTTACATGAGATGGCATACAAATACAGCTTTTTTCCAGGAAACACAAAAATTTCCTGAAAGCCTTGATCCAATTTGTCTCACACTAATGTGGGCGAAAAAAATTGGTTGCACAAGGGACCTAAAAAATTACGAAATGAGCCAAATTTTTTTTGAGCCAAAATTTTTTTAAATGACATTTTAGTGCTAAAAATATTTTCAGAATAAATAATACTTCTGATAATATTTTTATATTTATAATTACATTTTAACAGCCTTATTTATATTAAGGTTTTATTAATTTTTCTCATTAAGCCTTTATAAAAGTCAATATTTTTTTAAAATTAGGCTGTAGGCCTTATAAAGGATTTTTAAAACAAATTTTCATATAAAGTTTCTTACTAAGCCTTTATAAAGCCTTAATAAATTTTATAAATAAATTTTATAAAAGTTTTTACGGTCTGTCCCACCATGTCGCCAGAAAACGTTCGATAGACAAATTATATTGAAAGCAATAACAAATTAAGAAAATTGATTTTTGTTTTCCATCGAACGTTTTTGGTCGATATATCTAGTCAGACATCTGGTTTTACAAAACAGAAGCCCTTTCGTTTTTATGCTTCGTTAATAAATAATAACATTTAAAATTTTGATTTTTATAAAACATAATTTTAAAGCTTTCGTTATGACATAAAAATAGCTTTCCTAAAAGAAAAGTATCAGCCAATTGACCGCTCATTTGATCGGTAGTCATGCAGCATATATTCGTCATTGCGCAAAACAAAGTTTCTTTTACATTATTAAGGGCAATATGAAAAATGTGATTGCTACTCTTGTGTAAGTGTGATGTTTCATCTCTCTCTAACTAATGAATTACGCTGTCTATATAATATATATTCGATTTGTTCAATTTACTGCTTTTTACTAGTCAATGATGGCATAGATATTAGCCAATTTTGACTGATCACAATTGATGTATTTACCTATCAACTAAAACGAATTGATACAAAGGGTATTTTTTACAGAGAGATACAAGTTTAAATCATAATAAAACAAGGAAATATATTTTTATTATCAATAAAACGGCCTTCATTGGAAAGAAAATTTTATGAAGTTAATGCTAAATATGATTTCTGTCGTGTACCCGCCAGGGCTGGTGCGTAAAAGTCTCAATCTGGAACACCTATTTTCAACAACTTTTCGCGGCAATTGCGGTCATATTTCGCCGATAACTCTTCGAATGTGGATTTCAAGGTGCTTAATTGTTTGTGCTTTATTGACGTAGACATAACTGTCAATCATAACAATCCAATGTGGTTAAATCACACAATCTTGGTGGCCAATTAATTGGCCCATTTCATAAAATTATTTTTTCATCTAAAGTTTCTTTGATTGAATCAATTGTATTTCCTGCTGTGTGGCATGCGGCTGCATCCTTTTAAACCATATATCAGCAAGATTAATTTCACGTAATTAAGGTATGAACAAATTTCGAATCATGTTCCTACACCTTTCACCGTTGACAGTAACATTCTGACCATCCATCATTGCTTTTGAAGACATATGACTCCACCAGCCCATAAAGCGCACCAAACAGTAATTTTCTGTGGACTAAATGGTGTTTCGATCATTACTCTGTCAGAGCTTCACTTCTGTTTTTAATAGTTTTTTAATATCACGTCATATTCTAGTCATTACTTGTAAGACTGGGCTTGTACTCACCCAAATGTTAAATATTTTTGAACGAAAATAGCCCTTACAGAGCAATGGAAATGTAGCCCTTACAGAGCCATGAGCACCGGTATTTAAAATGTTATGATCGAACTAAAAATGGCGACACAGTGAACAAAATACGCAAAGGGCGCTATATGTAGGCGTGGCAAAAAAATAAAAAAATATATATGCAATTGTTTTTACGGTATACGAGTATTTAATCCTAGGGAAAGGCGAATCACTCTATAGTAACTATGTAATATAAAATATTTATCAAGCCCACTTGTTCTGCTTACAAATGAATTTAAGTTGTCGTGCTTTGGGATGGTTGATATAATGAATATTTACCTTATGTTTTTAACCCTTTTTTTCTGTAAACACAAAACATGTGTAAGTTTAAGTCAACAATTAAAATGTGTTAAAAATGAGCTTAACGATTTGTATATACATAGTTCTCTTCATACAATTTTTATGCAGGTTTTAATTTGAGAAATAAAATTCATGCACACATACACACACACACACAAACACACACACTCATACTTGAACAAAGAAATCCAATTATAATAATTATTTAACTTTGTTTGGGTGTTGAAAAATAGGAGAGGAGAAAGGATAATTAAAAAAAAATGTGGGACTTATTTTTCATATAATTACTTAATCCAGGGTTAGGCGTCTCTGTATGTTTACATATGTATACATGAATATGTATGTATGTATATATCTGTGTACATATGTTTGTATATATTATGTATCGAAGGCTTAATATAATAAAGGCGTAACTCTAATTTTCCTTATTTAACAGGAGAAGGAAAAACTGCATAAAAACTAAAGCATTTACAAGAGTAATTTTTTTTTTTTAATTAAATAAATCTTATATTTTTTATTGTTACTTACTTCGTTCTTGAAGAAGGATGTAATTCTACGTAGGCTACCAGAAAACGTGTAAAACTCGTTTTCGAAAAAAAGTTGAGATACGCCCTTTTTATATTAAGCCATCGATATACATTTTACTGAAATTTTGTTTATTTTACGAATTAATTACACAACATAAATTACAATAAAAATTATTTTTTAATAGATGCAGACATTAAGATAATCAAAAAGCGAGTGGTTGATGTATATTTTGAAATGTAGAAAATTAAAATTTTAATCAACATCTCTCTTTTTGTAGTAATTAGTTTTTAGACATTTCTTTTGTCAATAAATGTCATGCTTTCTATGTCAAACAGACTAGACAAGTTCAAATTGTTTGCTTAAGTCATTAAGATAAATAGAATCTTGACATCAATACATGAAACAAGGTTAATGAAATAAATCGTTTGTAAAATATTTTTATTATGATTTCTATTAAAAGTGATTTCTTTATAATTAAGTTCAATATTAAGCTTTAAAATAAAAGTACACAGTAAAAAGTACTGACTTGCAAAAGTAGGTCTAAGAGTGAAGAGACTTCAGTGGTCTTCTTCTCTGGGGAGCATTCAAGACGTGAATTTTGTTCAAGATTTCTCAATTTTTCAGAATGATAATTCACATCAAAAATGCGCAGTCTTGCATTTGTAAAAAGGTTAATTTACGAGTATTATTTGTTTTTTTACTGAACATGCTCTTTAAGCCGATTTTCGTCGGCTCTCTGAAATAAATTTATAAGTATTAAGCTAAATTGGCCGTATTTTTAAACTGACTGGTAATGGAGCCATATAGACTTATAACGGAATTAATTGAGAAATAAGGCAATTTTGGTTTATTACTGACGACTTTATTGCAGTGAGCCGACGAAAATCGGTACATTGTGCCGATAGTGGGATCCCGGCTTTAGACTGGTTTCAAACAATTTTTTTCTTTAGTTGATATATTATATAAAATATAAGGTTTGCTGTTACAAAAATGGTCTTAATTTTTTAGCTCGATCCCATGGTTCCTTCTGGTACCTAGTGGGGCCTAAGGTACCCGATACGCAGTGGGGGATTTTGTTAGAAAAAATGGAAATATTTCTGCAGTTTTTAAACGGGCCGTCCAATTGTTATGAAGTTTCATGTATTATTTGCCACAGATCTTAAGTCTGGAACGTGGACTACATATTTTTGTAAAGGGACCGGAACCACAAAGCCCCAAAGTGGGTAACCTTGGGTTAATGAAAAATAAAAAACGTTGCCAAGCTGATGTTTTTGATGTGACAAAAAAGATTTTTTTGCAAGTGGATTTATTTTTCTATCCAAGATTAAAACAAAAGTCTACTACATTGATGGAATTTCGCTTACAGTTTTGGAAAATATTTGAGACAAAAAATTAAAATATTGGCTTTCTTACCAACCTTATTCCTCCACTGTTCTGCTAATGGAGAAGTCAAGTCTTGTTCGATTAAGAAATGGAATTTTATTATGAATTAATAACAAAGTTTTGAACATTAAGAAAATTGTTATCATAAGCACAATTAAGTCAAAAGTGATAAGCAATTTAAATTTCAATGGAACCAATTGGGTCTCCGAGTGGGGGTGCCGTTTTTTTTGTAGAAAAATTTAGTTAATTTTTTAGCTATTATAAAAAAATTTTGCACAAATAACTAGTTCATATTTTTATTTATTCAAAAGGTGATACTATAAGAAATATTAAAAAAATATAATAATAATATAATATAATATAAAAAATTTTCGTTATTGAAGGAACCAGATCCTTTCAAAATGGACATATTTTGTGTTATAAATATCAAATTTAAGGCATTTTTTTTCTCAAACTCTAAAGCTGAAACCAAAAAAATTTATCATGGCATCTTCGAACATAATATGTTTTTAAATATTTCCAAAAATATTATCTGCGCTCGGCTAAAGATCAGAATAATACAGCAAAAATACTAAAAAAAAAAATCAAATTTAGGGTATTTTCCGAATTTTTTTGGGAATTGCCGGAAACGCAAAAGCAAATTATTTTTGTGTCTTAATTGCACCACTTTAATTTTCTTAAGCTACGTGGTGCCTCCTCAAATGCTGTTTGAAATTTCATAACAATCGGACGGCACGTTTAAAAAAAAAGGAGAGAGGTGTCTTAGGACACCCGGTTATAGCAATTGCTACTTAGCTATATAATACTATGTTCACACTTATGTTTTCAAACGTGTTTAACACCTTATTCGTGTTTAAGAGCTTAAACGCGATAATTTTGAGATTGTTGTTTTGGTAAACATTTCAAATGAAGTGTTTTGTTAAACATCTCAAATGAAGTGTTTAAGATTTAAACACGTAAATAGAGTATGTTCAGTCCGTTTTTTGATAACTCTGGCACCTTTGTTTTGTTATTAAATGGCGGCAGCTGATACATTATTTGGTAAGAAAGTAATTACTTAAAAAATAGTGAATTATTTACAAAAACATTTGTTGTTTGAAAAGCATAATTATTCATAATTTTTTACAAATACAATAATTGACAATAATACTGACAAAACGACAACCTTAAACATCTCAAATATAATGTGAACGGTTGTGTTTAGTTCTTAGAAAACTCGTCTTAAACACAATTGTGAAAATGTCGTCGTTTGGTTTCTGGTTTGCTACAGACATAATGTATTTTGAATATACTGTGCCGCAAACCAGAAACCATCTGACGATGTATTAACCCTTTCATGTCCACTTTTTTCCAGGTGGTGTTAAAAATATGAAACCTTGTTTTTCTGTTTATTTTGGGCTCAGATAAGGTATATACCAAGTTTCGGACACCAGGTCCTTCCAGAAAGGACTCCAGAGGAAGTTGCTTTTAAGCAACAATGGGCATTAGTGGTATAAAAATTTCAAAAGAGACAAATACATTTTTGATTTTATTTTAGGAAGTAAAGCTAAATTCTGCCGATTTTATTAAGAAAACTAGTAATGATATGAATAAAAACAATTCTTATTTGTATTACTGCATAAATGGACCTTACATTTAGAGCATGTTGATAAGGGCGTTGCGGTTTTACAAAAACGGCAACGACCTTTTTCACCCCATACTACCATATGCTCTAGTTTGTCATAGCGCATCGTGTTTGAGGGATCTGGTGTATATTTGCGTTTTTTTGAAGAGCTTCTTCCGATTTCAGAACAGTCACTAATAGCAGATGCTGAAGACATACTTGATTGGGGTTGCAGGTCAGATTCTTTCAAAGAAGGGCGACCTCTTTTTCGAGTTATATCAGAGCAGAGTGTAGATGACGCACTTAACAGCGATTGGGCTATATCTAGCTGGAAATCAACTAAAGGCATATGCTTAGAGCCGGGTTCAACGATTTTTAGATGCTTACGGTACAGCAACCACGCATTAACAACAGCTGCGCCAATACACCAGTAAGCAATACGTCTGTACCATTTTGTTGATTTATGGTTTATTTTGTATAATTCCATGAGCATATCAAATAAGTCCACGCCACCCATATGCTTGTTGTATTCTGAAATCATTGCTGGTCGTTGTATTTCCATAAATTGTTTTTCTTGTGCATTCCAGCGGTTGCATGATGTCAATGGTTGGTCATTTGTGTGCGTAGATAGCATTTGCACGGACTTATTGTCAAACCAACGAACTACTGCAATATTATAATTTATTTCGCATTTTTGATCATAGGAGCCTCTGCCTCGTTTTTTTAATTCTTTTTCCGAAAGCAAGTCACAATTTCCCACTCTGTTTTGACGTACTGTGCCAGTTGAAAAAATACCCATTTCTTTGAGAGCCATCATAAGACTTATTGATGTAAACCAATTATCAAAGTAAAGCTTGTAATTCAGAAGCTTTGGCATTGTTGATGTTAAATATAAAACAATATCTGATGATATGCCTAGTCCATAGGATGGACAAGTTCCTTCACCAACGTACAATGCGAAGTCATATACCATACCAGAAGACCCGGCGCGGGTGAACATTTTGAAGCCCCATTTATGTGGTTTTGCTAGATTGTATTGCTTTAGACTAGAACGTCCTTTGAAAGCTATAATCGATTCATCGACAGATTGATGCTCCTCCTGAGCCAATGCATTGAATTTTTTTTTCAGTACAGAAAGTAATGGCTGTAACTTATATAATTTATTATAGTTTGGATGGCCTTTTTCTGGTTGCTTGGAGTTATCATTGAAGTGAAAAAACTGCTTAATTTTTTCAAATCTGTTCCGTGACAAGGAATCAGAAATAGGACTTAATTTTAATTTATTTGACCATGCCATTCTCATATCGGGAAGCTTTACAATGCCTAAGTATAAAAGTGTGCCTATATATCGTCGAATTTCAAATGGTTGGCATTTAAGTTCTATACCTTTCTCCTGAAGAGCATATAAGTTGGTTTGGTCTGCGATCAATTCAAATAACTCGTCATCTAAAAAATCTGAAAAATATTCAAAAGGCGACTTCAAGACAACGGCATCTGAGTTTTGTTCTTCCTTCCAAGTAGTGTCAACAGCCTCCATACTCTTATTTCTCCATTTTAAATTTTTGCTGTCAATTTTTTCAACAGGATTTGCAGCGGCGCTTTCCTCAATGTTATCAGTTTCGCTATTTGAAATAATTCGATCTATAATATCATTTGCAATTATTTCCTCAATGTTTTTTTCCAATATTTCTGGTAAATTATCATCTTCAATAACATCCTCTTCATCAGATGACCTGTCCCAATCAAAATCGATGATTTGCTGTATATCTGTATCAGTCAATCCTTTGCGTCTCTGCCTTTCACCTACAATTTACTCATATCCATATAAAACTTTGTATACCCTAAACGACCAAAGTTGCTTCTAAGCAACTTCAAATTTAAAAAAATTCTAGCCTCTACATTTAAATATTTTTTTTGTTTGTTTTTGGTTTTATAACTAAAATTACCTTTTCTTTCAGCCATAGTTCCGATAAAACAATTTTATAATTTCGAAATTCTAATATATTTCAGTTTTACGTGCCTATGTTTTTGGAGAAAAATTTTTTACACGCACACACTTTGGATTCTTGTCTACAACTAAATGCTTGTTTACATATTTCTTGATGTTTCTGCATTTTATTACTTTGAACACATAAACAAAACAAATACAGTTTACCGTTATTCCTTAAATTGCAAAGGCAAAGAAATATTAGCTGTGAAAGTCAAAGTTGCTTATAAGCAACTTTGAGCGTGAAAGGGTTAAACATGTTTAAAAACATAAGTATGAACATAGTATAAAACAAACTTAATGTGTTTAAACTCGCCGCAAATATTTCAAAACGTTTCCATTTATAACCCATTATTATATTTTCTAACGGAGCACGATTAAATGAATATATTGTTTGTGGTCGGCGGCGGCGGTTATTCGTCTTACTCCGATCGGCAATGTTCTCTGGCTTGTGCTTATTTGCAAAAAATAATACAAAAACAAACTGAGCGATGTTTTTCATTGTTTTTGTTTTTGTTCAACTCATTTCATAGAACCAAACAAAAGAAATTCAAACAATTTGCTTCGTTTATTTTCGTACGCTGATTTTATGTACAAAGAAATCAAAACAAAAATAAATTTATAACTGTAATAGTGTCGGTTAATTTTGTTACGAAAATTATTTTCTAACCCCTGTATCTCGCCATAAATAGCAATAGCTATAATAAATTTGGGATTTTCAGAAATTTTTTAGGAATTGCCTGGAACTTGAAAGCATATTCTATTTGTGTATTATTTGCATATTCTATTTGTGTATTATTTGCATCATTTAAATTTTTTAAGCTTTGTGATACCTCCCCAAATGTTGTTTGAAATTTCATAACAATCGGACGGGCCCGTTCAGAAAAATACTGAAAAAATTAAATTTTTGGGATTTTCTGAAAATTTTTGGGAATTGCCGGGAACTAAAAATTAAATTCTATTTGAGTATTAATTGCATCATTTAAATTTTTTAAGCTCTGTAACACCTCCTCGAATATTGTACGAAATTTCATAGCAATGGCCCGTTTAGTAAAATACTGAAAAAACTTAAATTTTAGGGATTTTCCGAAAGTTTTTGGGAATTCCCGGAAACTGAAAAGCATATTCTATTTGTGTTTAATTGTATCATTTTAATTTTTTAAGCTCTGTGACACCTCTTTGAATGCTGTATGAAATTTCATAACAATAACCCGTTTGGAAACTGCAGACTTATTTTGATTTTTTTTAACAAAATTCCCCATTGAGTTTTGTTAACTTTTGGCCCCACTAGGCACCAGTTACTGTCAGATCGAGCTAAAATAATTAAGACCTCATTTATGATAGCAAACATTTCATTTTAGACAGCGCATATATTAAAAATTAAAAAAAAATCCCATACAGGCTGCGACCAGTTTAATGAGAACGAGTGATAATTTTAATTAATTTTTTCATTCTCAAAATAAACAACAGTTTTTGTTTTCTTAGTTTAGAAAGTTATCAAAAAATTAAAAATGGTTGATTGTTGACTTTATAAGAGGATTTTTTGTATAGAAAAGTTTGTAGTTCTTTAAATTATTCAGCTAAGTATAAAAGAGACACAGAAAATAAAATGTTTTATATAAAAAAAAACAACTACTGTGTATCATTTTGCGTTAAATTCCACATAAAAAAATTTAATACATCATAAAAAAACTTCTTGTAAAGAGAATATTTCTCTTTATAAATTTTTTCAAGAGTTTTTTTTTAAATTTTCTCAAATATCCAATAAATTTTTATTGGTCTCCACATGACTAAATTCTAGCTTTGCACTTGATCATTTTCTTTTTAATTTTATGCTGTACTATTAACAAACAGTGGGGATTACAAAATTTTTTTCTTATATATTTCTTTATTAAGTTGACTTCCATAAATTTTTACTATAACAATTTTTGGTTCACAAATTTTCGCAAGAATTTTATTTGACAAATTTTCTCAGAAACCCAATACATTTTTATTTGCCCACACATGATTTAATTCTAGCTAAGCAGTTGATGGTTTTTGTTTTAAATTTATGACGTGGGGCTTACATAAAATTTGTTAATAATATTGTTCTAAAAAAAAAACAGATATAAAATACCATCTTGTTATTGTATAAAAATTATAATATTATTTTCCATATAAAGTCCCACTTTAATCATTTTAATAAAAAAAACATTAATACATAAAGTATTCTAAACTCCTGCCTTGCCAGGAGACTTTGCACTTCAAGGATAAAGTAACTACAATATAAAATTTTTTTAAATAAGTCTTATTGTTCTTATAACTTGATGGATGCATTAATGAATTAATTGTAGCAGCTGGGTGGAGCTATTGTATTATGTCTAATTGCTATAAGTGCCAGCAGTACTGTCATAAACACTTTAAATTTTGACAAATTTTAGAAATTCTATTAGCAAATAAAAGCATGAATTATATCTAAGCCATAAAATATTAATTGTTAATTAAAATACAATGCTAAGCATGGTAAAATGTGTCAAGTGAATTGAAATGAAAACAAATAAGACAAGCATTATCAAAATAATTGCAAACAAATTTTCAAGGCGGAGTTCTTATTATTTTCGGCGGCTTTCCAGCTAAATAATTAAACAGTAAGCTAGTAAAGCTAACAACAGAAATTTTTTGGTAATTGAGAAGATATTTTATTTTAACAATATTTTCTATTTGTGGTATGAGCCTTTTACTTTAGTATACTTTCGAGAGCACCAAATTTGACGTGGGTTGATTTAAAATGATTTCAAATTAAAGACAATCCCCATTGGAAGGAAAAATTCATCACTCAGGAGCTTTTTAAATCACTAAAATGATACCTGAAAGAAATTATTTAAGTACTTATGTATGTATATGCTAAAATATTCATTGAATTTTGATTTTAAATATTCAGGGTCGTATGCAAAAAAAAACTTAACAAAGCTTTTCCAAGCAATGTTAAGTAAAGTTGTATTCTAAACAAATTATTATATCTAAATGCTAAAGCAGGCTCCCACGTTTGTTAAGATTACTTTAAGTTAATATTTCCCTCAAATATTTTTGTCAATATAACATATATTGATTCATGTTACATCTGAAAATGAAGCGAGAAGTACTAGGCTCTTATCTTAAATTTATTATTTCAGTCATGTGATGGAAAACATCACCAAATTATCCAACTGATTCAAAATTAATGCCCTACACAAAACCAAGGTCTAATACCTTTCAAGACATGCGACATTTTTCAAACGCTTTACTACAGCGAAATATTCTAAAACAAACGGTTAACAACACTGTTTACAAGATTTTTTTTAGTTGTTTGTCTTCCAACAGTGCCCTCTAGTCAGCTTAGAACCATATGTCTCTATGTCAACACTCATTTCTCTAGTGGCAATTGCAATTGTTGAAATGTCGACAACTTTCCTTTTATGTGCAAGTAGAGATACGTTAGAGACAACAGTTCTAGTGACATTGTCAATGAACTCGTCAATAGTTTGTTCTTGTTTTTTAATTATGTTGTGCAATAATATTAAAAACTTACGAACATATGTATGTATGTATATATATATTTAAGTTTGTTGCTCCAACCCTTATAAAATTGTAGACGAGTGTCACTAAAATTTACTAGTGAATCTTTAGTTCAAATGTCTCCATGTGGTCGTAAGAGAATAGCGCTTAAGTCTACTGGTAGATTTTGAATGACAACCCTATGTTATATGTCAATAGGCGATTACATTGGCTGCGGTACACCTATTCAGTTGTACTATTGACAATGTCAATAGTAAATCACTATAATTTTACTATTGACATCGAGCGAAGAAATATCGATATTGTAGGCTAGAGCCCCTAAAAAGTACTAGTTAATCTTTGGTGGTAATGTCTCTATGTGGTCCCAAAAGAACTACTTAGTCTGTAGTGATATAGTCTAGTGGTGGATTTTCAATGACAAGCTAATGTTAAATGTCAATAGATAATTACATTGTTGGCTGGGATACACCTGGTCAGTAGTACTACTGACAATGTCACTAGTAAATCACTACAATTTCACTATTCGCATTTTCTGCAGGGTATTGTTTAGCGTTTGTTTTAAAATATTTCGCTGTAGTAAAGCGTTTGAAAAATGTCGCATGTCTTGAAAGGTCTTATAAATGGTCTTGTGCAGTACTTTATTCGAAATACATAGCAAAAAAAAAATATTAAAATAAATACAAATATACAAAATGTTTTAGTGATGTACATACAATGAAAACGAATCCAAAAAAGCTGGATATTCAAATACTCATTTCATTTTAATAAAATAAATTGTGATAATTTTTCTTTGTTCATCATATTTTTTTTTACTTTTACTTCATTTTTATCTGCTTTTCTACCATGTCAGGAGCTCATATTTTTTCAATTAGGTTGCTTTATTTCAAAATAATAAAAAGTTATTTAATAATAACAAAAATTAAAAATTCTAAAAACCCCCTATATATCTAGAAAATATGTGATAGCTTCTAAACGGCTGGACCGATTTTTTTCAAACATAGTTAAGTACCTTCTCGCTCAAGTGACCTTTTAAACCTTTTAAATCAAAATCGCTCCAGCCGCATGGGCTGTACGTGGACACGGACAGACACACAGATACACAGATACATAGATACACAGACACACACTACAAACTTATAACACCCCTTTTTTTGGTCGGGGGTTAAAAAAGATTTGGGCCTTATTACGAGTGTCGTATTACGACTTCGAATACGATTTTGTATTAGACTAAAAAATATTGCAAAATTTTTTCTTTAATCTAGTACAAAATCGTCGTAGTCGCAGTCGAAATACGACACTCGTAATTAGGCCCATTATTTAAATACTTGAATTTCGATTTTGTACATCATAAGCTGTGAAGTGGTTGGTTGTAGTCTTTTGCATAAAATTGCTTAACAAAGCAATGTTAGCCTTAAAGTGCTTGGTAACTACTAAAGTAAAATATTTTTTTTGCATAAGGGGTTTTATCTTTAACAAATGCATTGTTGCATTTCTTTTCACTAAGTTAACAGCTTAAGGCTTCTCAAATGAACATGGATAAATCTGTGGCAATAAGGAAAAAGTGCTAAATTCATATTTGACTGTTTTGCACGAGAGCACTTTTAAGCGTTCAAGTCGATATTCAGAAATTTATTTCTGAAAATTCTCTGTTAATATTTATTTTTTATACAAACATCGTTCTAACCACTGTAAATAATACATTTAAGTTGAAATATATTAAAGTATAAGCTAAATTAAGCTATTATTCCAAATGAGATTAGAAGTCTTAAAAAGATAAGCCGCAATTCATTTTGCTATAACTTTGATTTTGACCAGGGATACTTTCAAATATGCAGATTACGGATCTACCATTAACTCAAAATTAGCTTATTAGCACTTTTTCCTTTTCGCCACAGAAATAATCAGGATGTTAATTTTTTAACATAAAGAAGCTAATTCGCTTAAAGGAAAAGAGAGTACAATGCGTGAAAAATGCTCTAATGGTGGCCCTAAGAAGTACTTAAGCTATAAAATCCATTTATTTTAAAACAAAATTAATGCTTAATACAATATTAATAGCTGTGAAAAATTTTTTTTTTAAATAAAATGGACTTGTTTTAGTTTATAATCTGAATAATAATTTTTTTTTGATATATGATTTTTTTTTATAAAATGAGATAAAAGCGTTAATTTTTTCTTTAAAGTGAATACTTATTCTTGACATACTGTCATATATGTATAATAGATAATTTTGCACTTCCATGCATGCGTATACTTATTGTGTAAAGCAAATATCACTCATACGCTACACATGTCAAAGCAAGCACTCGATTTTTAATTCAATTTTAATTTTCAAATGTCACAAGCATAATAATAATTGCTTTGGGCTTGTTGTTGTGTTGTTCATTCAAAACTTTGTACCAAGGCAGATTCATTTCCAGGTAGTATCAGGATTACAAAAACAATGAAAAAATACAACAATGAAAAAAACAACATGGGTTGTAGTTCATCAAAAACTTCAAAAATAGAATTTGTTTAACATAACAATAATAAAAATTATTCACATAACTTTGAAAATATTTCTCCGCGGCAGCTACCACTAACAACATTTGCAACGTTTAGCACTTCTCACAATTTTTTAATAGTTTTTTCATATTTATAAATTTGTTTTCACAGAATTTTTTTTAATAAAATATTTTTCATAATGAATTTTTTTAACATTTTCTTTTAATTTCTCTTTCGTAAAAAATTTTTGAAGTTTCCGATGAACTTTAATTTGAAAAAAAAATAGCTCAGCTGAATTTCCGCTACTACCTTGTGAATGTGCCTTGCTTTGTACATTTGCTTGTGTTGCTTGTTTCTCTTTGTAACAATTTTCACAAACATTTTTATTTGTGCAGTCAAAATAAAAATAAAACAAAAAAATATAAAATATTTTAACAAATTGTTATATAAAAATAGTTTTTTTTTTAAATTAAATATATCAACAATGTTGCCAGCTTAGCACTTTTGAGGATGTGTTTTTTTTTTTGTCTTTTAGCCTCAAAATTTATGTTTAATTGTTATGGTATAATTGCTTTTTCGTTGTAGCTAAATTTGTATTTGTATTGTTATTAAATAAAATTTTACATTACACATTTTTCGCAACATTAAGGTAATAACAAATGAGCAAAATTATTTAATAAATCTAACGTTTATACTCATTCTCTTGTAAAATGATTTCATCAAGTCCTTAAGCCTTTGTTATTATAAAAAAAAACAAAATTTTTTGAGCGATTCCTATAAAAAATTTGCTGGTAAAATCGAAACTACACAATATAAATACAAAATCTTTTTTATGTCTAGAAAATATAAAACTAAATAGATTTGTTAGTATTAAAATTTAGTGTGAAAAAATTTTGTTAATTTAGATCTACTCACAAAATATTAGCATACAAATTTTCTAATCGCTCAAAATATATTGGCTTAAAATGGCTTAAATGAATTATTTTGTTCAAATAGCGCACCTCCCCGCACAAATTTTTTCCCTTTCAGAAGAACTCATTCATCTATAAATGAATTAAAAAGACTTACTTCAAAACTTTTGCCTAACCATTGCTCTTTAAAAAATATATATATTATTTGATATACTTCTTCTTCTTCTTCTTGTGCTTTATATCGATTTTCTTTTCTCCATCCTTTAATAAAATTATTCTGTTTGCAACCAATGAATTTATATGTTTTGACATTTAAAATCTCTTCGTTATTTAATTTTTCCTTGCTTTTCTGCTTCCTTTTTTTATATTTAACCTTAAACATACGTATGTATGGCTGTAGTAAATAGTTATTGTAATCGTTGTAAAGGGAAAACAGGAATAAACGTAGACAATAAGGATGTTGTTTTGCCATAATTTTTGTGAAATGTAAATAATTAAATAAGGAAATATTCCCTCAAAGGTGAACGCAGATTCCAAGAGATGGAAATATAAACCTTAGTAAGAGCAATTTATTATTAGCAGGATTTAAATTGTGTTTACTTTAGCACTTGCGGTCATTGAACTGAATAAAAGTTTATTTTGTTTTCCATCTGATTTATTTATGTTAATAGCAGCTTCAGGAAAACATATATTATAATATATTTTTTCTTCCTCTGGATAAGCATTATTGTGCGTTATAAGCTGGTACAAGGTTCCTAGAAGTGTTGTTGACAGCATATTAAAAAAATAGTTTTGAGATTTTTATTAAGTAAGGTAATATTTGCATATCTACGAGTATATAGTTACCTAAAACGCAAAATGCGCTATCTAACAAAAAATCCAAAATAATTTTTTTTTTTATAAATTCTGGTAAACCTCTCCACAGTTTATCATGATAAATATTAAAAATCCTTTACTACAATACCGGTTTTATATAAAATGTAAAAAGTACTAAATACTTGCTGGGGCCCGTTTTTCAAAACTACAAATTACAAATGTACAATTAAAATACACACAAAAGAACAATAAAATTAGTAAAAGTTTTGTTGTTTTGTGTGTATTTTATTCGTAGATTTGTAATTTATAGTTTTGAGAAACGGTCCCCTGGTCTATACAATATGTACATAACTTGTATAAAAAATTAAATTACGTATAACATCGAAGTTATACGTATAGAAATGTTTGACTATTACTGAAAAATGTCGTGGGAAAACAAAATAATTTACAAAACAGATAGACAATCTCTTGTACTTGAAAACTCAAAACGATTCTCCACAAAGTACTACTTTTTTTAAGCAAAACTCAAATCGCCTGCAATTCAGCAGGCAAATATTTCTATAAACGGCCGTTTGGTTTGAAGAAAAATCTAGCATGGTTATGGATATATTCAAGTAGCTCACATGTCACTTAAATCATTTATTCCCTGAAATAAAAAGAAAAAAGAAGATAGGTGTCCTAGGATACCAAATAAGAGCTATGTTGCTTAGCTATATAAAACAAAGCTTATGTGTGAAATAAATATATTATAAGATAATGTCTGCACCACAGGGTAGTATTCTGGGGCCAGTCTTGAAGTTAATATATACTTGTAATATGCAGAGGATACAGCCTGTATGAGTATGCACGAAGACCCTTATTAAACATGTGTATAACCCAGCTGGAAATATGGTTGAACTTATGGAGTATTAAAGTAAATGAACAAAGGTGTGTCCATATAACGTTTACCCTAAGAAGAGAGATGAGGAAACAACTCATTCCAATCAACAATCAAAATATTGCTCAACATTGTCAAGTGAAATACTTTTGTATACACCTAGATCGAAGGCTTGCATGGAAACATCATATTGACTCGAAACTAACTCAAATGAAACTTAAGTTAACTCAAATATATTTGGCTGATTGCCATAAATTCCACACTCAGCCTAGACTACAAACATTTGCTGTACAAGTCGCTTGTGAAGCCAATATGGTGCTACAGAATTCAGTTATGAGGCAGTGATCCAGCTTCAAATGTTGAGAAAATCCAATGAAGGTAAAACAACATTTTACGTTTGATACATCAAAAATTTAAATTTGTACTGTGATTTAAATATGCCACCAGTGATTGAAGAAATTGGAAAATATGAAGGCAAATTTTTAATAAAACTGGAGTTTCATCCTAATCCCCTGGCTCGTAATATTTTAAGCTTTACTGGACACATCCACTTAAAAAAGAGGTGCATTAAAGCTCTAGAATGCAATACCGCAGATTAAACTTTTTTTTCTATTCATAATTACTATCATTTAATTTGTGTTCGGCGTTGGTGGGTCCCATTAATTATATCTAGACCTAAGGTTTGATTGCTTATTGTTATTTAATTTTTTTGAAGATACAATAAATAAATATATAGTTAAAAATTCGCCGCAAATATGTCAAAACTACCTAACTACTTAGTTTCTATTATTATCTTTCAGAAGTGCATACGATTAATGTATTGTTTGTGGCCGGCAGCGGCTGTTAACCGGCCTAGCAATCAAAAAAGTTATTCATTGTATGGCAAGTAGATCTAATTATAATGTCTAATTTTTTTCTGGGTTGTACTTCTTTTATTGGTAAAGAACTGCCTTTATATATTTCATTGCTGCTTAAATATCTTACCAGTAGACTTCAATGCAAATATTTTCATTGTTACACAATGTGGCAACTAATTGTAGAAAGGTTGCGCAAAGTGAAAAAATTATGCAAAACTAAATAAAATTGCTTGTTTTGTAAAGATATTTGTTTCAAGCAAATATACTTGGGAAATTTTCCGTATTGTACATTGCCAAAGCGTACGCCATATTTGAAGGTATTACAATATATTTATTGGCAAATAGCAAAAGTCATTTGATTATTATGGTACAATCAAGGCAATTGTGTAATGTGGCTATTGTGTAATGTGGCAACATTGTTCAATGTTGTTAACTTTTTCAGTGTCAGAAAAATTGGGCAATATTTTCTTTGAAAATATTATGCCATTTGTTGCTTAGTATAGGTCAAAACGACAATAATATGTACAACAGCATATGCAATAATATTGTATAATGGATGGGCCTTTTAAGGCTTTAAATCCTATTAAACTTATATATTTGATTCTCAGTAACATATTAAGAGTCTTGCTGTAAATATATATACTAAGGTTTTGAGCATATTTCAAAAACTTTCAGCTAAAGTCTACTGATTTGTCCCTTTAGGCTGGAACGAGGTTTATGTACACGCTGCTTAACCAAACATTTCTAATATAATTAGATATACTTCTAAGATGTTTTCTATTTTTTGTTTAAGGTATTTGATTTGTTTTCATCAAAGTCAGTGTTTGGAAATACATTAAGGCATTTAAAATTCTATAAAATCATTTTGAATTACAATCACTTTGGTAAATGTTTTATAGCGCAAAAAAGTATTTTCATTAAAATGCATTACAAGCAACGTTTTATAATTACAAGCTTTAATACGATTACTGAATACAAGAATGCCAGTAAACAGAGAACTGCAATGAGTAGTGAAAAAGTGAGCATAGCTGAATCATGACTTATTATTTCTTGTACTTATGCGCACTCATACTTATTGCAATGTTGTCTATGAATCATATTTACTCAAAAGTTTGAAGGCCTCTGGACGATATAAAACAATGCGAACTTCGCATACGAACATGAAAGTTCTCATTATGAGGTTATATGTTTCTGTGTTGCGTTTTTTTGGGTTTTTTTGCAGGAATTGAAAAACAACTCCATTTACTACTATTGTATACTACTTGCAAACTGTTTAATGATTAAACTTTTAAATAAACATAAATGCATGAGTTGAGTGAGCTGAATCAATGTGAGTAGTAAAAGTTTTTTCCTGAAATTAGAAATCAAGTGTGAGTGTGGTATGACTATAATGTTGATGTCGCATTTCATATTTATTTATAAATCAATGTCATGGTGAGTATATGTAAATCAGAGTAGTCGATTTTAAATGATGTCTACTCACTTCTATTTAAAATTCCATGAGTCAGTATGAATAGTGCAAAAACGATTCATTGCCGATCACTGATACAATATAACTTGGTAATATAATAATGCAAAAAATTTACAGGATTAAGAACTTATTATGCCTTTCAACTCAGAACTGCTTCATTTTTTTTAATTCCCATTTATTATTGTTGTATAAAAAATTCGTAATTGTTTGCTATTCAGCTATCTCAAAGGCAGCAACAATAATTTATTAAAGCCTCAAAATCTCATAATAAAATAAACTACTCAATATTTACTTAAATAAAAGACAGATCTAAAGTAAATAATTTAATTGTGTGCTAAGACTTAACACTAATAAATTAATTTTGACATTTCAATTACCATTTAAAGAAGTGCAAGGAGCTACACTGTCTTGTTTTTAATCCATAAAACAGCTAACTCCATGTGACGGCTATAAATTATTGTTGATGATTATATTAAGCACAAGCTGTCTTTTAATAAACCTTGTTTTATATGCTTTTACTGCTTTTCACATTTTCCTTTGAATGAAAATCAAGTTACAATTAATTACATTTAATTATAATACAATTTATAACACTTCACTTGGCTTACAACAGATTTCCATAAGCCGTCTGTTAATACACAGATACACAGATGTATTCGTTAAGGAATTGTATATAATTCTTTTTTTCTTTATTTTTTTTTTGTTTGTTTTCTTTTCAATATTATTTCACTTCAGTGAGGACAGTATTAACAAAACTTTACCACCTACTGCCAAGCATTACATTAGTCTTCAAATCGTTTTAGTTTCTTTCTAGTTTTCTTTTATATTTTCTAAATCTTTTATGGTTTTTGATTATTTTTCACTTTTCTTTGTATTATGGCCACTTTTTTCTCTTATTATTTTTAATGTGGTAGTTGCTTTTCGTTAAAAATTTGGCATGATATTTCACTTTTGCTGGTGTTAATCCTTGTTTTATTTTTAATTTTTTGTTACTGGTTGTGTGGTAAAGTTGTGAAGTACTTTTTGTCTTGTTAACAATTATTTTGCTGACAACTGTATAACAAATTTAATTGTTTTCAAAACCGCTTTCACTTGACTATTTTATGTTGACGAGTTTGATGATTCTTTTTTTTTAATCACTGTTTTCTCAAAATTTTTTTTATGAATTCATGTACTTTTTATAATAAATTTTTATTTAATTTTTTATTTTATAACCTGATTTTTTTCGTTTAATTTAGTTACTAGTACATCTTTTTTTATTTAATTTTTTTAATAAACAATTTTAGTTTTGTAGTTTTAAAAAAAATATTAGAGTACTTGAAGTTATCTAAAATAAATGTTTTAAAAAAATATTTATTTAATTTTAAAATTTTTATTTATTGTTCATTGGTTATATTTTTATATTATATTTCAAAATTTATCTTGTTTTTCATAATATCTTGCTTATGCACTGTAAAATTTTTTTTTCTACCTTTGAGTGAAAAAAAATGAAGAAAACTGATCATAAAAATTTAATTAGAATTTAATACACTTTGTAGAATGATTCGACGCGACTTAACTGGTTCCGCTTGCTTAACAAAAAGTAGTCACACATATCGTTACATGAAATGCACAACGCCCCATCTTACACTTGCACACAATTTTAGAGAAGGTGGAAAACATGTTAAAATGGAAAATATTCAGGTGTAATAAAATAAATAAATAAATAAATAAATCGCGCAGATTTAATATTTTTGTAGCAATTAGTCATGTAGCAATTTTATGTTCAGTGAAATAATTTTGCTGTTGCTTAAGCATGTCTGTGTGATTTGTTAAAGTACCAACAAAATGCATATAAACATGCATAGCCACTGGCAAATAAATATCACTTCAAATGCGATTATATCGTCGGACTAGAGTGTAAACCTGCGAAATCACTTCAACAAAAGCTTACAAGAGAGACAAAATACTGTTAATATTTTCTATAGATAAATTAAAAAATTAGCGTAATATATTAAGTGTTTTTGACCTCTAAGAGTTTTAAATTAAAACATATATTTTATCAGCCGATGCGGCTTCTCATTCTCTTTGCGAATGCCATTAAATGTCATATTTTATAGGAAGTGGATTTAGCAGGTTTACACTCTAAGCCAACGATATATTTTTTTGTTAGATATTGTCTCATTATGGTGTGAAAACAAACGCAGAAGCACAGATATTAAACTTGCATATATACGTGCCTGGCACCCGCTTTAGACAGTTTTTACTAGACTTAATTTAAAAATGTTACACACTTCTTTATACTTGTGGAGCAATTCAAAGTCAATTCGTAAAATGGAGCAAAAGCGATACGAACTTTAGCCTGTTCAAATAATAAATATAGAAATAAATGTAGTTCGAACAGGATGTGTGTATGTATGTAACGTATGGACTCCAAAACGGCTGGGCCGATTTTGATGAACTTTTAGGGAATCTTCAGAATATTCAGGTGGGTGACACTGTGAAGTCTGAATTTTGATTTTCGGCCTGCGGGCGGGGGGGAGGGAGTATGGCAATCCCAATTGTCATATTGCACCGCCAATGACATTTATATTTTTTTACGGGGACGGTAGCGGTAGCGAAACACACCGGGTTAAGCTAGTAATAATTAAAATTAGCTAAAACGCAATCATAACTATTTTTTTTTAATTTTTGGTAGCAGATATTTTCACATTTTCTTCTTCCTTACTAAGGTTGCAACATAATTCTTAACAAAAAAAATTTACAGCGGCTATAAACACTTTTATTTCTTTTTTTTTTGCTAGCTGTATCAAAAGATTTTCCAGAATTAAAGTACTTGAATTTCTCAAATTGAAATTGAAAATAAGGTGCGCTACAGTATGAGTAAAATAGCGCTCAAAGTATTAAACAAGTCTAATTTAAAAAATAGCAAACTAGAATTTAAAAGCATAAAGTCTAGTGAAAAAAAAACGAAAACACCCAAGAAGGCGAATTTCAGGTAAAAGCTGGGAGAGCTTTTGTAATTTGTTAAAGCTTCTCTAATGGTCGGCATTAGCAACCGTGAAATGCGCTTGCGATCCAGCTTAACCCCTCAATAATCAATTTCAATATATTTAAAAAAAAAATTATTTTACTAAATATAAGTAAAATAATAATGGCGTTACAAAATGTTAAGCTTAACTTTTTTTTTGTTTCTTATGTGAATTAAAGCTAAATTGATAAATTTGCTGAATCACGCAAAATATTTATTAAATTTAGATATACATTCTAAGCAAATGCTGCTCTGAAATTAAAATGTTTATACAAATTTGGCTTAACGATTTAGCTACTAAAACCCCTAAAGCGGTCCATCCATTATAAAATATTATTGCCTATTTTGTTGTCATTTTAAAGTATACTACTATGCAATAAATGGCACAATATTTTCAAATAATATATTGCTCAATTTTCCCGACAGTGAAAAAGTAAACAACATTGAACAATTATGCACCCCGCATAACATAATTGTCTTGATCAAAAGTCTTTTGATTTGTGTCAATATGTTAAGCCACTTTCGAATATGACTTGCACATTGGCGATATTATTGTACAATACGAAGAATAGCACAATTATATTGCAAGGGCGCGTGGGCCGCCTTAAACGGGTCTATATGCGTATACTTAATATGATTTTTTTAAATAAAATTACTCATCCGTCTGTTTGCTAAAGGTCTCTTTACATGGTAATACAAAGTGTTATGACTTTGTAGCATAAAAATATTATGAAATTCTCTCTGTGTTAAAAAAGAGAACAAAAGTCTATGTTTAGACTGATATTATAAATAAGATGCCAGCAAAGATATTAAACTGCTGAGTTAATAACAAAAAATTGGAAAATTGCAAAAAAAAAAAAAAGAATTATTTTAATAAAACTAAATATTGGAGAACATATTTTATTATTTCAATGTATTTATACTAAAAAATAAAATTTTTTTAAATTGTTTGTTAGGTTATGCTGTATGGTTGCAGTTGTACAATATTTACAAAAACAACATGAAAATTTGCTTAGTTGATTTTGGTTGTTTTTGTAAAAGTGTGAAAACCTTCCATGATTACCATTAATGCTTACTTTAAAATACACATCTGGTGTGATGAGTATACATAAGATACTAAAATTGTTTAGAAAATAAACATTTACCGACCGCTTGTCAAATTGTGTATCTGTATTCTCTCCTACCCAATACATTTTGCTTTTACATGATAATATTTTGTACATTCTACAGGAAATGCACCTTAAGCACTTTTGAAATAAATACAATGGTTCACCATTTTAATGAACTTTATAATGTCAGACCGCATTGTTAAATTGAAGAATTCGTTAAATACGCTATAATGATTTCCTTACTTTCAGCCATAAATGGAAAGATTTTAACATAAAAATAAATATATATATATATATATATATATA
This sequence comes from Tachina lurida, assembly GCA_944452675.1. NCBI lineage: Eukaryota > Metazoa > Arthropoda > Insecta > Diptera > Tachinidae > Tachina > Tachina lurida. The sequence continues at coordinate 23,394,820 of OX101752.1, forward strand.
TTATTTCCTTACATCAAGGAATAACCCCATTATGCGAAAAAAATTATTTGAGTTTGAAGTGTACGTTAAAACAAAAATTTTAATAAAAATTTTGATTACATCACACTTGAAGTACAAATTAACGTTTTTTGCACAAACGAGTTGAATGTTGTCGTTATACATGGTTAACCAGTTAGTGATTTCAAGGCCGGCAGTCTTGCAAGGCTGTCAGCATTTCAATACTTGTGATCTGAAGTGTCATATATTTAGTGAAAGGTTAACCTTTTACGAATATGCATCGTTTAACAACCAAATAATGCGTAAAATAGTGATTTGATAGTATATATAGTATATATATATGCAGTCGAACTTCCATAACTCGAATCACCATTATCCCAAAAACAAACTTCGACTTACGGAGACTTCGAGTTACAGAATTGTATATGATTTGTTCTTTTAACGCTACTGCCAACCAAATTAGTTCGAGTTAGAGAAAATTCGAGTTAGAGAAGTTCGAGTTATGGAGGAACATAGGGCCTCTCGGGGGATTGCGACCTTGTTGTGGTGAGAGGGCTTAGCAGGTGCAATGATCCAGAGAGCGATGCCGGCAGTAGCCTTGATACTGGCAGGGCCTCCCTTGTCAATGGAGAGCATTTGAAGCTAACAGCAATCCAAAACATTAGGCGACTTGTCCGGCTGGTCTCCTACTAACTAGACGTCCCGGGATGTAGGCAACAATCTTCGCTTAGAAGTCGGCCGATCTCAGAATTATATTTCTGAAGGCCAGGCTGGTGGCTACAACTGGCAGCACCAGTACCAGTCTAGGATGTTATGGAGTAATCACCCGTACTTCTGAATTTTATTCAATGATCAATGAAACCGATTTGAAAGTGGTTGGCACTTTTTGTTGCGATTATGTTCATCATTATCGCCCTACTGTGCAAAGAATAGCCAAGACTATAAAGCATTTGAAAGAAAAGCGCTACAGATGTGGTAAGGTCTATGCAGCATCGCAATATGCGCACTGCCGAAAGTATCACTTCCGTTAGTGAAAATATAGCGAATAAGCCACAAAACGGTTACATTCAACTTACACACAAAAAAGTACTATGAATGATTTTGTAATATTAATTAAAATATTTGTAGTATCAATTAAAAAATTAATTAAATTTTCACCTATAAACAATATGATAATATTAATAAAATCATAATGCATTGCACGAAATGTGGTTTCAAAAAGGCGGTGCCACGATCCATACGGCAGTACCAATTTTGGCTTTGTTGCATGGCAAGTTGCCACTTTACGTTCGTTTAAACATTGTTTGAAGAAACAACTAGCTAGGGGAAAAGAATTGGATTCTTCAAGTGATATAGATCAACTTCACATAGGGATGGAAAATCTCCCGCTGAAATTCTTCATGGTCGACAATCGCAAATATTACTTTACTTACTACAGCCTTCAATTTATATATCGGACGACAATGAAAACATTCCAAGTCAAAAGAAGTTTTGTGTTGAAGAGCATGTGTTATGCATGTTATGTGAATTATTTTAAAATGTATTGGCAGCGTTATGTATCTAGTTAAAGTGGGTGAAGGAGTCATAAGGCAACATAAGAACCAAATTAAAATATTTAAAACAAAGTTTAAATTTATAGATGTCCACCAAACAACTGTTTAATGCCAACTTCTGAAGTACCACATTTAATAGCTTCTGTCCAACCTTATCCAACAGATCCACCACGTAGAGCAGTTATGGAACAGCTACTTGTAACTTCACGCCAACATAATGCCTCCCAAGCTTACTTAAAGAGAACACCTTATAAATGAAATTAATCGCAGTTTAACTCTAGAAAATAAACAAGGTCTGAAAATGGCGATTCCTTTTTTAAGAAGATCTAAGCGATTGAAACGCAGGACAGGGAAGTTATTACAAAATTGGGAAGGAGGAAATTATATGTTTTGCTTCTTTATAGTTGTGAATAAAAGAAATTAATTTAAAAGATTTACCTTTGTTTTTATGGAACTCTAAACTATATTGCTAGAACATTTCAAGTCTAGATTTTTGATTCAAATAAATAAGTTCTCTTACTTTTTATATAAAAGTTCCACACGTTCCAAAACTATAAATTTTGTTCTTTAGTTTTGCTTAAAATTCCTTTTTGATTTAAATATTTTTCTTGCAATTTATATCTTAACCCACAAATTTTGTTTCGTTAAGAGCCCTTTTCACAATATAGGATTAAGAGTAAACGTGAAATTTAACTGCTAGTTTTTCATACAAAACTTGCCGTTAAAGTACCTGATAAGTTTTGCGAAAAGGGCCGTAAATCTAACAGTCGATTTTCGGTTAAATGGTGCCAGTTATAAGTTGATCATACATGGGGAAAGGCAGTTTAACTTTCGTTTAAAGTGCATGTTATTTTTTAGTCACACACTGTGAAAAGGGCCTTAGATGTACTATCTTTAATTATTTTTTTTTTTCCAAATATAATAGTACTCGTATGTTAATAAGATTCCCTCGATGTTTTTTAAATAGATAAAGTGTTTATTAGCCTTTAATTGTACATTGTGAAAAGGGCCGTAAATTTAACACACTATATTCTGTTAAATGATGCCGGTTATAAGTTAATCATATATAGTGAAAGGTAGTTTAACTTCCGGTTAAAGCGCATAATATTTTTTAATCATACACTATGAAAAGGGCCGTAGATGTAATATCTTTAACTATGCATGTTAACAAAATGCCCTCGATATTTTTTAAATAGATACAGTGTTTATTATAAAAACAATAACCAATTTCCGAATTTTAATACAAATAATAATACGAATTTTAATGATTGAAACTGATAATTAACGCTTTCTTTAATCTGAATAAATTGGTCATTGTAGATAGTTTCCTTAACCTATGAATCATTTTCGGATCAGAAAATATGTATTGATGATATTCATTGATATTCATGAAGAGCAATTCATTTAAATTCTTGCACAAACACAGATGATCTTCAATTCTACTCCTAAGTAGAAATCATGTGTTATTTTTCTAAATTGAACCAGCTATCGTATTGTGTAACTCGATAAGGCTTAATCTCTATCGCTTCAAATCTATGTATATCGATTTTTGGTTTCATATAAAATTTTCAAACGTATATTGCTAAATCATTCAATGGCTTAAAAATCTAAAAAGCCTACATTTTATTGTTTTATGTCATTGCCAAAAAATTTTAATTCTGTCTTTGCTCAGCATTTTAGCGATCAAACTAAGCTTTAGTTTTAGTGACTTACAGAATGCAGGGGCAGTTCTTCATCATGCCATGGTTATCTCCTTTTATAAAGTAATTAATTTAAGACAGGAAATAGGTATCCGTAATCTTTGTCAGTGAAGTGGCCTTGCTTGAAATTTTTGCTTTAAAAAATAAATTTTTGGCATTTTAAAACTTTATTTCAAGAAATTAATAAATCTAAAACTAGAATTAAAATCATTGCAATTTATTACAATAGCATTAAGATGCTTCTTTTAAACTTAACAGCAATAAACTAATTTATTCAATATTGAAATTTTTTTTGTATCATTTTAAGTACATAAAATATTGCCACTTATTTCCATATGGCATGCAGTCAATTCGTCTACAAAATTTTTATGAAAAACTTTAACAAATATTAGGTTTTTCTCATATAAATTGTCTACTTAAATGGTCCATTTCCATTTCTACTTGTTCACAATCGCCTCGCCTTGAAAATGTTTATGAAAAAAGTTAGTGCCTTTCATGTAATTTTTTGTATTATAGTCGACCGCCTGGGACTTGGAAACAGACGTTACTTAATTCCATTTCATTTTATTTGACACTACTTAGGTTGTTCTTAAAATTTTATTTAACATCATTAACCCCCTGTTTCCACAGCATGGACGGTCGACTTGAGTAGAAAATTTATATGCAAATCGCTCATATTTTGAGTGATTTTGATATAAATTTTGTGCACGAATCGCCTGCCTGACTTGTGGAAACAGGGTATAAGTAAATAATTTTTAATTTAATCCTTTTTTAATTTTATTTCAAATATACTCCCCATATTCATAAAATTTTAAACGAATTTGAAATGTATTCTATTTCAAAATTTTCATAAAAAATTTTCCTAAAACGAATTTCAAATTCATTTTATTTTTTTATGAATACGGGGGTAAAAATTTAACTTTGATTTTAAAAAATTCAGCTTAACGTTTTTTCTCTGTTCAAACATTATTTGCTTGCAATAGACATTCGTTTTTAAATTTTAATTAAATTTTGTTAAAGCTCAAAAAAGTGTTTCTAAACGCTTTTTTTCTCCAATGATAATTTTTTTTTTCAAAATTTTCCAACCACAACTTCGAATAATTATGTATGTATGATCACTGTCATTGTATCAGCAAAACTCATGTAACCCATAACAACACACAATTCAAATTGCTGCTGGCATAATAAATAATGTCATGCATACGAGTATTCGCCAACAATATGCCATTAAATTGAACACACTGGGTAAATTAAAGTCTTTTGTTATAATTATAATAAAATTTTCAGCATAACTTTAGGTCATCAGTGTATGTATGTGTGTATATACGCGTCTGCATGTGTCACCGAATAACACGCAACACACAGTGTGACACTAACAAAAATCACATTTACTTTTGAATTTAATGAATGTCTACAAAATAATTTTGTATATTAGTATAACAAATATTCTCATTCACACACACAAACACACATACACACTGACACACACACATGCACATAAACAAAAACCGCAATGTTACATCGTCCACTAGACGAAGGAAATGGTTGGTTGGTATTTTTATGAAATTATTACATTTTTGCCATTGTAATACTTTCGTAGGAAAAATAAAATAAACCAAATATTTCACTTCAGTGCTTTTCTATATAAAAATTTTCTTCATTCCTTCATTCATAACAACCTTTTGCTAAAGGGCGTTGTTTTTGTTTTAAATATTTAATGTTTTAAATCACAGTACACATAATAATTTCTATATTCATTGCAAAATAAATAACTTTACTTTTTTGAAGCTTCTTTAATTGAAAGTGTGGCATTGACACTTTAGAATTCCAGCATAGGAGCAAAAATATTATTATTAACACTTTAATCGAATTATAATTACCGACCGAGTTTTATATTTAAACGCGTTTAATATTCATTTTGTCACAATATCTTCACTACGCTGCGTTTGTATGTTTTGTTTTTTAATTTTTTTTTATCTAAAAAAATTTTTTGCCAACCGTTACCAATCAACGCAAATATCGAACATAAACTGATATTAAAATTCTAAAATTTTTCCAGAGATTGTATTCATGTTAATTTTATTAGAGACTTCCAAGCAGTCATATGATTTTAATGGAAATCTCTCTCTTTCTGGCTATTTTTTGGCCAGGAAGTTTGACAACTAAAGCGCCAGTGTTTACTTTTGGTACTAAATAAGAATTGGTTGACTGCGCAAATGTTGAGAGCATATTATATTTTACTTTCATTTAAAAGAGATAATATCCTTTTCTTTTAGAAGATATAATGGGAATAGATTTTTGTAGTTAAATATAAAGTTTAAGAGAATAAATTGCTGTCGTTAACAACCTGTTGAATCTGTGTTTAACAAAAGTACCAAATACTAGTTTTCCTTACACTTCTTTCCACATTGAAACTACAAACACAGATTTTTTATCTTGAAATTATATCAATTATTTACAAATTCAAGTCAAATTTTTTTTCTAATGGTTGGACTATGATGGAAAGCAGGTAAACTCAATAGCAAATACATAAATTCAATAAAGTACGACTTTGAATACCACATGAAGGCTTTGGTACGAAAACTACATGTGTAATACTTATAGTACCAAATAGCATGGCTACTGATTCGGCATCGGAGGCATTCATAGCAGAGCCAGCTCTGGCCAGCTCATCTGCCCGTTCGTGCAGATGACGGTGAGGTCAGCCTGACCACCACCCAGCCTAGATAGCAAACTCTTACACTGCCCGACTAGAATAGACGAAGTGATATATGATCTTAGGGATAGAAGCGCTGATTGGCTGTCGACAGAGATATCAACTTTTACTTTGCACCTTCCTATCAATCAGCACTCTAGCCGCTTCCCTTACCGCCAAAATTTCAGCCAGAAATACAGTGGCTTCGTTTGGGAGACAAAAGGAGTATTCTATACCAAGAGTCCAGAGCCGACATTGCAGACCATTCTTGATCAATCAGTGTATATTCTGACGTCATATACTCTTACCATTTTCTCTCCTTAGAACACCCTTTAATTTTTAATTGGCAAATATTTTTTGTTGTTGTGGCCAAGTTTTACATATTCTGTGTGTATTCATGTCTGTCTGTAGCTCTTACGGTTCTTGAGAAAACAGCTTCTGACAGACAGAGACAGAAAGACCGACAATAGGCCTTCTTTTCATATTTGGTCTACGGAACCCTCAAAAGACCGCACTGTCATGAAAATACAAAATTTGTAGAAGCAATTAATCAAGCACCATTGCTGGATTAATCCTTTAAAAACTGATGTTTAATTTTTTTATTACTTGTTAACCATTTTAAAAAGTTCTTTTTTTAGTAATATGGGAATATGTAGCTACCGTTTTGTCGTCTTAATAATAAGTTTAAAGTGGGAGGAGCTCTGACTGCTAAAGGCACATGTGTGCCCAAAAAAACTTTTTGATTCAGACACTTATTTATTAAGTTAAAATCAAAATGTATTTGTATACATATATATAAGCAATGAAAATAAAATTAAAAATCTTCCGCAACAAAAACTAAAGCAATTCAAATAATTTATACTCAATTAAATAGATGTACATTTATTCAAGGATTAAAATCGACCTGTCACTGACTAATTGCAACAAAAACAAAGTAAAGGCAAATCTCGGTATAACGAATCTCGCTTTAACGAAAATGCGATATAACGAACGTCCAAATATTTTGCATTAACAGCCTAATTTTATACTGGATACTAGCTGACCCCGGTCCGCGTTGCTGGCCCTAAGCAAACATTAGTGTTGTATATGGCATTGCTGGTACAATATGAAAATTGGATTTTGCCCACGAATAAACTAAATATTGCGCCATCTGCCGGACGAACTTCAAACTACACACCCCATAGAGCATGTATATAAAGTTTGGTTGAAATCGGTGCAGTAGTTCTTGAGTCACGGTGCAAAAACGCAAAAAAACTAAAAATTGTGCCATCTGTCGGACGAATCACTATTTCTGAAAAGGGCGTAGCATTTACCGGGGTGTAATATATATAAAAAACACGCGCCGGTCTTTTACAAATATTTTGTGGGGTGGAAGGCGAAAATCTGTTGGGGCATTGAAGAGTTCACCCCTAACAAATAAACGTGTTTTTGATTTTTATATACATATATTAAGATAATGAATGATAAATACAAAAATTGCAAAATAAAAAAAAAAACTTGCTAGCGTCATATATATAACATTTAGTTCTACTTTAAGAAGCGAATGTTTTGATTAAGGTGTGCTTTGTGTAGCGAACGAAAAAAAAAATTAAACAAAATCTACAGCAGCAATAAAAAATTTGTGGAACCTTTAGTTAGTATCTGGTAACTTATCTCAAAAAAATTACCCTCATTCTTTTCACTGTATTTTATGATGTCTACATTAAGAAAAGTTAAAATAACACTTGAAAAAAACTTTGCGATATAACGAATTTTTCGGTATAACGAATTCATTTTCACGCAGTATGTACGAGGGCGGTTCAGAAACTTCTTAGCGTAGCACAAAAAGCGCGGTATAAACAGAAAAAAGTTAAGTGTTTTGGAAACTTCCATCTCTGCTATGTACACATGTTAAATTTTGTTTCGATCTGGCAACTCCTTCATATAGAAACAGGTGTTCACAAAAGACGCATCCGCGATTTTTCAACAATGGAAAAATTAGAAATGCGTGGTGTCATTAAATATTTACATAAAAAAGGTTTATCGGGACAAGAAATTCATAAAGATATGGTGAATGTGTTAGGTGAAAGTGCTCCTTCGTATGCAACAGTAAAAAATTGGGTTGCTGAATTTAAACGTGGTCGTACAAGCATTGAAGATGAACCACGTAGTGGACGTCCAAAAACAGCAACAACAACAGAAATTGTAGCCAAAGTGCATGATATGGTATTAAATGATCGACGAATAAAAGTGCGTGAAATAGCTAATATCATGGGCATCTCAAATGATCGAGTCCATTTAATTTTGCATGAAGAACTACATATGAAAAAGCCTTCTGCAAGATGGGTGCCGCATTTGTTTACAGTCGACCAAAAACGCATAAGAATGAACATTTGTCAAGCTTGTTTGGATCGTTTTAAGCGAAATAAAATGGATTTTAAGCGTCGTTTCATAACTGTTGATGAGACATGGATCCACCACTATACTCCAGAGACAAAAGAGCAATCCAAACAATGGACTGAAGCTGGAGGAAGTGCCCCAAAGAAGGCAAAAACAATTCAATCGGCTGGTAAGGTTATGGCAACGGTTTTTTGGGACTTCAAAGGTATTTTATTGATTGACTATCTGCAAAAGGGTAAAACAATAAATTCAGAGTACTATTGCAACCTTTTGGATCAATTAAATGTACAAATCCGAGAAAAATATCCTGGCTTACAACACAAAAAAATAATTTTTCACCAGCGCACAAGAGTGTTTTAACAATGGCTTAAATCAACGAATTAAAGTACGAGTTGCTTGACCACCCACCTTATTCTCCTGATTTGGCTCCCAGTGACTTTTATCTGTTCCCAAATCAAAAAAAATTCCTTGCTGGCAAGCGTTTTACCTAAAATGAAGATGCAATTACAGTTGTAAACCACTATTTTGAAGACCTTGAAGAAAATTATTTTAATCAAGGGATAGAATTGCTAGAAAAGCGTTGGACTAAGTGTATTGAAGTTTCAGGAGATTATATTGAAAAAGAAAAATATTTTTGAAAAACTAACTATTCTCTTTCATTGATAGGCTAAGAAGTTTCCGAACCGCCCTCGTATGTTCGTAATTCCTTTTTGGTAGTGCTTAACAAATATTTTGTTGATGCTAATGCCAACACCAAAATCATGAAAAAGCTTGAAAGCATAAACTTTTTTTTAACTTCCTTACGATATCTATGAGTTCCTGAAATTTTTTATAGCATAAATTATTTCTTTTCTTTATAAGAAAAACTTATAGATATGTATATACATACATACATATATACATTTAACGCAGTTAATAGCCTGAAGAAATAAAAGCCCTCAACAATATAAAACTTGCTAAATTTTTAAGTTTAGCATATTCCAAAACCACATTTAAGTAAAGTTAGAAATAAAGTGTTGTATTCAACAATAAACAATCATTATGCTAAGAAACACCTAAATTTTATTTAAGCTTTAAGTAAAAAGTTTTTGGATTATCATATACCACAACCAGTCTCAGGAGCTTTAAAAAATTCCGAAATAATAAAAGCTGCATATGCAGAAAAGTTTCCACAAACTTTTGTCGGCCTAGAGAGAACTTAAAGCTGCCGAATTATGGTTAGTATGTTTTTCAACTTCAGGGATGTTACTGTGAATTATTTTGTTCATCAAAGGCAAACAAGCTAAAGTAAATGCTTGTGTAATCTAATGAATTATGTTTAGCATGTTTTTTTAACCTTTTCCGTGTTACTGTGAATTATTTTATTCATTCAAAGCAAAAGTCTTGTAAATGCTTGTTTCATTTTACGCATTTTATAAGTAACAAGTAAAATAATTTTATGTGAGCGATTTAATTTTGCTGTTTGCCGCTTGATTGAAAAGATTCGCAAACTGTTATCGGGTACAAAAAAAATCACACTTTTTCGAAAGTTACAAAATACACAGTCAGAGTTAAATTTTTATATTATTATTTGAAATTTACGTATGAAACATTTAAACGTTAGATTTAAGCAATCAGCTTTTTTATGCAAACATGTATGATTCACATACATTTTAACAAAATAACCTTTCATTAACTGGGTCTTTTTGCCTATTTCGAGGTCGCGAAAATTTGGTTTTAAACAGGAATATAAAACTCTACGTTAAATTCTTGAATACAGCAAAGCTCGAAATTAAATTCAATCACCTGAAATTATTTCAGAATTAAAGTTTTATCTTATACTAATTTGTACTTATGTTTTGGATAAAAGCTGTAGAATAATCTTTAAATTTTGCGCTATTTGAAACTTTTGGTTAATATTGTAAAAAGCTGTCAAATAAGTGCCCTTAAGTGTAACTTCAATGTTATAAATAATGAGTTCAAATATTCACCAAATTTACATTCAGGATTAATATTCAACTCAAGGTAAAAATGAAAGCCCCAATTACACAGAAATTTTCTGCGTTGTGTCGGCTGCAGCACAATAGTTGTAATTTTTTCAACTATAGTGCTGAAACTATTTGATGCAACTTTGCAATAGTTATCAAAATTATACCCTATTAACATTTGCAAGATATCTTATCCGGAAGATATATATATGTGACGCGCAAAATAGAAAAGGACCTAAGGGTAAAAACCGGGTTTGTTCAGGAGAGCCATTAAATACGTGTATCTTTGGTGTACCATCACTACGCGTGTTGGTATTGGTCTCATTTGAAAGCGATATATCTCATGACGTCAGGAACATGTTGGTGAACCTTGAAAACGCGCGTAGGTCGTCCCTACCTCTTGTTTTGTGTAGTTTTTACTGTTTTCTACCTAGCGCGCTGTTTCCATGAGTTTGATATCAATTTTGCTCGCGTTTTTTCGAATCCAGGTTTATTTTCTGAAATTATTAATTGTGAATTATAATAAATACTCATTTATAATTCTTTTAAATCGTGAATATCACTCTTTTAGTACGAAAATTTTTTCACATAACCTTAGAATCGTCGACTTCAATTTCATAAAACACACATATGTATCTCTGGGAGGGAACACTTTTGGGGCATGGGATCGGTCTCAATAGATGCTCAGATATTGTCCACATAAAAAAAAGTGAAAAATTATTTTTTTTTACCATTAGGTCCCTTTCTCTATGCGCTGTCACATATACACAATATCATACTTTTAAGATTCAAAAGAAAATCATCAAAGCAATACATACTTTCTTGCTATTAAAATATTGTAATTTTAGTGAAAATTTTTTAATAAAAAGTTCGAAACATGTATATTGGCTATTTATTTTTTCCTTCAACAAGGTATATTGTATTATTAAAATTTTGCATTTTGTTCACCCTGATGTTTTATATTATGCGCAATAAATTTATAATATCAATACGTTTTTAACTAGAAGATAAAAAAAATTAAAAATTATTAAAGTTTCGTATATAAGGCAGACATATACGTGAACTGACACCACACACAGTGGACCAAAACACAGAAGAAAACATTAGCCTATTCAATTCATAAGAATGTAGAAACAAATACAGTTCGAAAAATAATAATTAAATTAAAATAATCTTTATCCAAACAAATTTAAGTATACATTTTACACTACGACCACACGAGCAATATATTGTGTCTTAACACAAGCAATAACGTCGGCAGAATCATGACGTCAAATTGCTTGTGTGCAAAAGTGTATCTGTATATTTTTATTTTTATGCATATATGTACATACATATCAAAATTATCCTTTATTATATCTTATATTAATTTTAAATTGAAATTCTATTTATTTGATTTATTTAAAACATTTTTTCTTACTGTTAAAAAAAAAATTTAATATTATTTCAATTTGACAGCATGTGTTAAGATATTATTGCTCAGCAATGTATTTTAACATTCGTTGCTGAATATATATTCGAACACACATTCATACGGTCTACACGCTAATATCTTGTGTCGGCAATCAAATTTGACAATTGCCAAGGCAATAATTGCCAAGATTATTGCTCGTGTGGACAGTTGGTTAAATAACCAAGTAAACATTATATAACATTAGCTGTGTTCGAGTAATAAAATGTTTTTATAAATTTTTACTGAACTTCACTGCATTTTACTAATTTTAGTTTGCTTAAAGCAGTGGTCGGCAACATATACCATTGTATTTTACTATTGTGTGCGTTATACTCTCACCACGAACCGGTGTTGCCAGTGAAATTTCAGCTCATTTACCTAATTTGTAACTTTAAATCTCCAAAGGAAAACTTGATGCTATTATGATCAAAAGAAAAGGCAAAGGAAAGGAATCTTTTGTTGTTGCTACGTCAATGTAATGGTGAGTAAAAAGATTTTTTCGTATAAAATGATCTTAAAATAATTTGAATATACATATATTTGAAAATACCTTTGCATGTCTCGTTTTCATGCATGATAAAACATGTTGATAAGCCAAATATTTTGGTTTGCCAAAATAGTTTACTGAAAATAAAAAAAAATCATAAAAAAAAGCGCAGGAAGAAATTATTTGTACAAAATTTGTTTGGTAGATTCTTAGTTGTATTATTTTTGTCTGAATTAGCTCTTTAACCCAAAACGTATGACACCATTTTTGAGGGTGCAGTAATTTTCGAAATCCTTGGAGGGCCATACAAAAATTGGTCACCAAAATCGCTAGGCATAGGGTTTAACTACCCTTCTGAAAATATGTGGAATAATACATTACTTAAACACTTTGCTAGTACTATCGAACCTATACTGTCAGGTCCATGTGGATTTTTTCACTATTGCACAGTGTTATTAAAGCAAAATATATTTAAGATTTGCTCGACACATTTCAATTCGAGTTTAAATTTATTTATTTTTAACCTCCGACTAAAAAAACGGGTGTTATAAGTTTGTAGTGTGTGTCTGTGTATCTGTGTATCTGTGTGTCTGTCCGTGTCCACGTACAGACCAAACGGCTGGACCAATTTCGATTTAGATTTTTTCTGTTTGAAAGGTGACTTGATCGAGATGGTTCTTAGCCATGTATCAAGAAAATCGGTCCAGCCGTTTAGAAAATATCACATCTTCTCTAGATGTATTCGGGGGTTTTTAAAATTTTTAATTTTTGTTATTTGCTTGTTTAGTGATTCTAATATGAATTTCTTACCAAGGATTTTAGTATTAGCTATAACTACTCCTTAGTTTTTGATATTAATAAACAAGCGTTTTTCAGCTAATTTTTTGATCGTCTGTTACTTATGGGTAATTACTATTTGATACATTCAGAAATCGGTGCCCTGTTTGGAATCTTGATTCCACAGCATCGGAATGTTCTTGTATTTTCAAGGTAATTACAGATCCATTTTTGACTTTATTGAGACAAGCTCCATAGTGATTTTTTCTTGTAAACTCAAGCTTATTTTTGCCACCGAAGTTTCTTGGTAATTTATCCCCAACAGAATTTCTGCTTGCAAATGTCAAAGTTTGAAAGTCCTTATTGAAAGAACCTATAGAAGCATGCATACTAAGTCATTTTATTTATAATTTTCCTTAAAGCTTCCATATTAAGATTTTAAAGAATGTATTGAACATTTTCGTAGAATAATTAAAGTGTGTTGCTTGATGTCACTCACATCTCCCCATCTCAGTCGTATAGGAAAATTTATTTAAAGACTTTTGTGTAATATAAATGTGTTTTCATTTAGGTATTTAACATGTTATCAATCTCGACAATAACAAGACAAAACAAACAATAAAAAAAACTAAAGATGGCCAAGTACAATTTGTGTAGCCAGTTCGCTGTTTTATGTAATTAATGACCTGAATATACAATCAGAAATTAGTAAATATCACAGTATAAAAGGTTTCTTAACGATTTTATATCACAGCTGTGAAGTTACACTCAATCAAATGTAACCCTATTGATTTCGCTACGAAGTTCGTCTGTCTGCTTGTCCGTCACAGGCTGTTTTCTCTAGAACCGTACGAGCTACGACCGGCACAACAGCAAATATATGACAGTTAAAAATCCTAAAGCGATCAACGACAAATTTTTAAATCCTAATGTAATATATACATATATACATACATATAATTTTCAAAAACTCTAAAAATAAAAATTCCAAAATTAAAAAAAGCCGAAACGAAAAATCGCCCAATTAAAAAAATCGCTTAAACTAAAGAAAGCGCTAAAATTAAAAAAATCGCTTAAACTAAAAAAAAGCCGAAAAACTTGCCAAAAACCAAAAAGATCGCCAAAACTAAAATAAATCACTAAAACTAAAAAAAACCAGCAAAAAAAAAATTGGCAAAACCAAAAAAAGCGCTAAAACCAAACAAATGCCGAAAATATTTATTTATTTTAATTTCTATATCAGGTAAGCTGTTCGATCATGTCGGCTACAGGCCGTTTAGTATAACATATCTGGTGTCCGTACGGAACCCCTCGTTTGCGAGCCAAAGTTGCACTTTACTGAATTTATTGATTACATTTACAATTATTTTCCAACTAAGTTTTTAATGTGGTATGTTGTCATGTCACACAAAATTATTTTAACAAAATTTAAGTGAAAATTTTATCAAAAGATAAATTATATTTAAATAAAAATATAATCCCTGATGATGTTGAAAAATTCCAACTAAACGTCATATATGAATAAATGAAATCAAGTTTGCATTTAATTTTTTTAAAAAACACATTAAGCTAACAAACAGATCTTGAAAAAAAGTTTCGTTGCGAAATGTTTAAAAATTTTATTTAAAATAACGAAAGTTCGTATAAAAAAATGTTTTTTCCATATAAGTTTCAAAACGAAAAAATAGCTTGTATTTACAAAATCTGGCCTTAAATAAGGGGGTCGAATAATTTTTTCTACATAATATATTCAATATGCCACTTTTTTCTTGCAAATATTGAATCATTAGTGCAACTTTACAAGTGAATATCTTTTATGTATATTGTATGATATCTGTGTTCTGCTTGTAATTATATCAGCCCTGATTATGCTAGACTGTTCTTTTAGCTCAAATTTCATCTAATTTTGAGCTTCTCTCCTTCAGCTCACTTATATCCTGTAATGACTAAAATGCTTCCAAGCAACGATTGTTTGCTTGTGACTTCATTGCTTTCAAAGTAAAAATTGTCATTTAGTGCTCGCTGTGGAGTGTGTAAGTTTCAAAATGGGGCCTTTAATAATTTTTATGCAATTAGCAAACCATATGTCTAGCATTACATATTTATACCTTCAATAGAATGTTCAACTGAACTCCAGTTGGGACTTCATTTAATATGATTTCAAATGTTCAATTATACCTTGGGTAGCACAAAGAAAAAAATGATTTGCTATTTAACCCCCGACCAAAAAAGGGGTGTTATAAGTTTGTAGTGTGTGTCTGTGTATCTGTGTGTCTGTGTGTCTGTCCGTGTCCACATACAGCCCAAACAGCTAGACCGATTTTGATTTAGTTTTCTCTGTTTGAAAGGTTACTTGCTCGAGAAGGTTCTTAACTATGTTTGAAGAAAATCGGTCCAGCCGTTTAGAAGATGTCACATGTTTTCTAGATATATCGGGGGTTTTTTAAATTTTTAATTTTTGTTATTACTTAAAAATTTGTTTTAAAATACAAAATTATGGAAATTATTAAATATTTGGTTATATTTCTTCGATCTTTTTTAATATGTTTTTATATTTATTAAGCTTTAGATCTTATTTTTAATAATAAAAAAAAAAAAAAAATATTTTCCCTGAAGAAGTTACCCATTGTGGCAACGAAATATTGGAATAAATAAAATCTGTTAATTTCTTTTTATAAAAAATAAGATCTAAAGCTTAATAAATATAAAAACATAGGAAATTATTGAATATAAAACTAACTATTTCGAAACAAATTTTTAAGTGAAAATCAAATACTTCCTTTATTCATATATACCAACCGGTGTCCCATATTTTTACAAAAATTACAAACATTTTTAACGTATACCCTGCACTTAAATGCAATAACCACTCATACGTAAATTTTGTTTGTAAAAAGAAAATGTCAACTTAAATTAAATTTCGTAAATATTCTATTAAAAAAAATAATAATAAAAACATATCAAAAATACTTTTTATACTTACACCATACCGCACAGAAGTGCAATAAGTGCGCGATGATTTCTAGTATTTGTTTATGTTCCCAAAATAAAAAAAAAATTAAGAACGCCAATCAGCTAATAATAAACATAAGCATACAATAACACAAACACAACAAGATGTGTATAAAAATATGCTGCATAAAGATATACAGTGGAGTTCAGTTATGACGAACTCTAGGGGAAAATGATAATTTTAATCGTTCCAGGCGAACTTCATTAAAACCTGCTACTGAAAATAATCAATGCAACATTTTAGGAAAATAATTTATTCTTTCATAACATATGAACAAACTTTTGAACATTTTAGATTCTTATTAAGCAAGTATTTTATAATTTAACTAAAATACCGAAAATATGCCAGTAAAAAATGTTCATGGTTTTTGAAGCAATAAGGCAATAAAGCGCATCATAGTTCGATTTCAAATATGAGCTTGTTAAAAAGCAGTGAAAGTATATGAAGCAAACCACAGGAAAAAGTGATTTATTAGCGACACAACAATGCAGAGTTTAAAGCTAGAAAGTTATGTAATGTACATATGTATGTATATGCATTAGAAGATTTTTCTCATCTAGGTTGTCAAATGTATTGTAAGCCCAAACTCACACGTGCATACATACAAAACACAACTGACGAGAATTTTAGCCTGTAAAGGATCAAAAGCAAACTACTCAGAAGCATTTTTCAAAACAAAAATTTAATTTTTCCAAAGAAAAATTTACATTTAACTCCTTTTGTTGCATGTTTTATTAGATTGAAAAAAAAAGCTTTTGTGAACAAAACTATAGTACTCCAAACAGGGAACTCGCCATACAAAAATCAGCAGCGATATCAGCAGGTTTGTCCACGCTACTTTTATTCTCTAATAGTAGAAACCTGCTTTATTTGAAGTAAAGTTTTTGCTAGGATGTTATTAATAAAATTGTACATTATAGATTGTATTCATTATAACCGAACTCCACTGTACAACAACATTTGCTTATAATTACGAGTACGTTTTAAAAAAAGGGAGAGCATGCAGCAAGCACAGCAAACAACAACTGCACTTCATTACTGCAATCACAGTCATCAATGTAATTATCAGCGTGCTCGTAATTATCATTATAATGATAATTATGAACATGATGAGGTTGCTGCTCAGCAAAACAAAACAAATTATGTAAATAGGCAACGAATAAAAAATATTTATTTATAAAAAAAACATACATACATATGTATATATGTTTGTATGTATGTATATATGTATGTATGTGTGTTGTGTATATGTATTAACTCAATCAGCGTGTGTTTTGATATAAACGACCAGATGGTTTAAGCATGAGATGTCGCTAAAAGTTTAAAGGCATGTTTGTGTATAAAAAAAGCAATTTGTTGTTGTTTTGCGAGTATATAAAAATAGTAAAATTTACTTCCACTAAAATAGGGTACTTTTCTGTGATGTATATACTATATGTGACGCGCAAAATAGAAAGGGACCTAAGGGTAAACCCCGGTTTTGTTCTGGAGAGCCATTTTAAAGATTTAAATATGTGTATCTTTGGTGTACCATCACTGAGTGTGTTGGTATTGGTCTCATTTGAAAGCGACACATCTCATGACGTCAGGAACGTGTTAATCAACCTTGAAAACGCACGTAGGTCGTCCCTACCTCTTGTTTTGTGTAGTTGGTTTTTACTGTTTTCTACCTAGCGCGCTGTTTCCATGAGTTTGATATCAATTTTGCTCGCGTTTTTTCGAATCTAGGTTTATTTTCTAAAATTATTAATTTTGAATTATAATAAATACTCATTTATAATTCTTTTAAATCGTGAATATTACTCTGTTAGTACGAACATTTTTTTACATAACCTTAGAATCGTCGACTTCAATTTCATAAAACACACATATGTATCTCTTTGAGGGAACACTTTTGGGGCATGAGATCGGTCTCATTCGATGCTCAGATGTTGTCGACATAAAAAAAAATTGATTTTTTTAGCCTTAGGTCCCTTTCTTTATGTGCTGTCACATATTTTTAGATTCTTGGCAGCTTTTAGAAATTAGGTACAGTAATTACCTCTGAACTGAGTAAACAAAAAACGTTAAAAAAATTTTAATACCATAAATCAAAACAGTTCCCATATTTCATTTGCACTGAAAAATATTTATAAGGCTGACAATTGCATGACCTGACACCAAATATAAGGGACCAAACACAAGAATGTATGTCGGCTTTCGAAAACAACATTTTGTTCCATTTTGCTAGTGTTTGTCAGAATATGTACTTGCAATTGACTTTGGTATTATTTGTTTTTTAAAACTATTATTTGTAATTTACCTTAAAAAAAATTGGAACTTTAGCCTTATGAAAAGTAGACATAAAACTAAATAAAGTTCGGAAAAAAATAATTCAACTAACTAAAAAAAATTAATTAAATATAATGAAAGAATGATCGAACAAAATATAATTTAAGGATTCACTACAGCAATAGCGTACCTTTTGAATTAATTAACCGGATATAATTTAAGTAGAAACCACTGTGGAAAACAGCAGAGAGTAATTTATATTGATGATTGATCTGCTGATTAGTGCAATTACTATAGATGTGAACATATTTAAAAATGTTAAATTTCTTAGATTTCTGGGTCTTATACTAAAAATTCCAACTCTAAAAAAATCAGTATGGGCATCAGCTTATTTATTAATATTTTTGTTTTTTGCTTTGGTATGCATATGAATATTAGGGCTCAGCTGAAACATACTTATTCAGCCTCATCATGAATTCCACATATGAACATTTCCAAATAAATTTTTTTGCTCACATGGATTCTAATTTTGCATCATCAATTGCAAAAAAATTAATATTTCCACTTTATCCTAAGAGAAAAATCTTTGTGAATAATTTTGGTATGAAATTTTTTGATAAGAAACGTTCACATGTTCGAAAATTTCCATGTGAAATTTTATTCATGATAAGCCTAATTGTTACGAGTTCCAAGTAAAGATTCAAATGTAACGAACTTAAACATAACATGGTATTAACAGCTCTGCACACAGTATTACCAGCATAAGAATCGTTATACAGGGTGGCCCAGAATGGCCGAAGTGGTTTGAATTCCTTATAACTTTTTTATTATAATTTTTTTATTATTTTTCTTTTCAGTATTTTGTAGGGAAGACTTGGAAAATTTAAAATGGAACAGTACACAATTCAACAACGATATCTAACACCAGTAATGGAAATGACAGCATCGTGTTCATTTTCAAAAAAAATATGAGCTAATTGTCTTTTTCGACGAAATACCGCACCAAACGGTTCACTTAAGTGGGTGTAATTCTCGCTGTTTAACTACTCTTGGATTTTCCGTAGCCCATATCCTGCAGTTTTGCCTATTAACCAACCTATTTAATTGGAAATGGGAACCGTTGCTCATAATTAAGTTATGAATAAGATCACTATTTTCTTCTGCCTTTTGACGAAAATAAATTGCATAATCAAGTCGTTGCTGTTAATCTGTCGGTTTCAGTTGTTGTACAAATTCCCCAAATCTTCTTTACAAAATACTGAAAAGAAAAATAATAAAAAAGTTATAATAAAAAAGTTATAAGGAATTTAAACCACTTCGGCCATTCTGGGCCACCCTGTATAACAAGCTGTGAAATTCACGTTATACGAGTGAATAATTCACTCACCGTTACTTTCAATTTCAGACTTCTTATATAATGATTTTTATGCTGGTAATACTGTGTACAGAGTTATTTCTACCGTGTTCCATTTAAGTTCGTTACATTTGCATCCTTATTTGAAACTCGTAACAATATATTATTCTTGTTCAGCACATAGATAACACATTTGTACAAATTTCGAAAAAATTTTCGTTCGCTAGAAATGAAAGTTGTTTTTTTATTTATATGGAACGCTGAACATGAATCTCAGCTCTAGTTATGGCAATGCTATTTATTGCGCGATACAGAAGTTAGGACATGATTTTCGCAATAAAAATAATCGACAATATAACAGTTATCAATTTATTTTTGTTTTGATTTCTTTGTACTTAAAAGTACGAAAATAAACGAAACAAATTATTTCATTTTGTTTTGTTTCGTTCTACGAAGTGAGTGAAACAAAAACAAAACAAAAAAAAGCAAAACAAAAACAATGAGAACGATTGCTCAATTTGTTTTTGCACATGAGCACAAACTAGAGATCAGCTGTAAGCCGGCTAACAGCCGTCACCAGCCACAAACAATACATTAATTTAATCGTATGCCGCTAGAAAAGAAAATAATGGAAACTTTTTTAAATATTTGCGGCGAATTTGACATCATCATATAATATGATTTTATTGCATTGTTATTTCACACTTGAAATTTTTTACAAATAACTAAGCAGCATAGCTATAACCAGGTACCCTAAGACACCTCTCTTCTTTTTTTTCGAGATATAGCACTTTCATTACATGTATTAACATAAATCCAAAACAGGTTTCTCTATTCAGTACAGAAATTCGACAACAAAATTATTTTGATACCGTATAAGCACTGTTTCTAAATTTGCTCAGTACTTTCAGAGATATCCTAAAAATTTAAAAGATATCATAAATAAATAAAAATGTTAGAAAAAATTTTGATTTTTTTTAACGTAAAGATGTCAACGCTGAAGATAAGACCCTCATCTACGCCTTGGACGCTATCTTGTCACCCAGCCGTCCCACTTAAAAGCCCATGCACTTACCCTTGCAGGATGTTTACACAATCGGTGGTATCGGAACAGTACTCGTCGCTCGTGTCGAAACTGGTATTTTGAAGACCGGTACCGTTGTTTTTTTCGCCCGTACTAACATCACCACAATGAGTTTTTTTTTTTTTGGTTTAGTAGCCTGTAGCTATATCTATTCCAATGGAATGGAGCCCTTTTTCATTGAAATTGGGGAATAATTTTTGATGCTATTAACAACTCAGAAAAAGAACAGAAAAACAAACTTTGAAGCAACAGATATCTGTAAAGCTTTTGAATCGCTGTTTCAATTTCTATTAGACTTGTTCTGTCACTAAATTTTGAATAAAATTAAAAGCTATGCACCAATTTCAATAAAAAAAAGAGCTCAATTCTTTTGAAATATAATTAGCTACATGATACTGAACAAAATACTGGACCATTGTTGTATCTTGCTTTTGTTTTGAAGTTTTATAGTAATGTTAAAAGTAATTCCTAGAAAATTATTATTTTTTTGCTTAAACTTTTGCGATATCGTGTAAAGTGCTGTATAGATTAACAAATCATATTTAAAAGACTTAAATATAATTTTGTGGTCAAATTTTGGTTTTTTTTAACTCAATAGAGCATGACCTTCTCAAGTTCTGATAATATCTATCATGCCTCGATTTTTGACATAACGGTATATCTCGAAAACTAGATTGATTAAAACAATGTAATTATATACTTAAGATGTGCCTAGTCGATGACGGCTAAACTTTTCATGGTACGTGATGTACTGTAGACATGTTTAATAACTTAATCGATTCCCAGTTACTTTCCAAACTTTAAAGAATTTACGCATATCTCTTTAGCATTGTTTGTTAGTATATCTGCTTCCTCTCCAATATCTATGATGTCGAGAATAAAATATAAATGCCAAATGTGTACTCAGCAATAGCCTTACTAGTGAAGTATAATAAGATATAAAAGCACAACATTTTTTGTTAATTGATACCGCCCTAATGAACTTTTTTGAACAGGAATGTTGAATTTTAGCACGCGCTAGGGGTTTATCTGGTATTTTATGTTGTGGTTAATGGTTTTGTTGTTGATGTTGGCTCTTTTGCCAGTACAAAAATATCATAATGTATTACGCATAGCGCTACTTTTTTTTTTAAACATATTTCATATTACAGTGTGAAAGATTTTTACTTCAATGTACAAGCATATATGAATATTAGAGATATAACTTTTTAAAAATTTTTTAAAATATCAAAATTGGTATAGCACAGTCCGATAGAGCATAAAAAAATATAAGCGAACGTATATTTATTTTTTCCCTAAGGTCAAAAAAGTTCACGCACCAACCGCGAAGGAGTTTTGAAAACTTTTCATTTTCTTTTTGGTTAAAAATCCAGAACATCGATTTCGGACTAAATCAGTTCAGTAAAATGCCCACCAAGGAAATAATAATTGGCAGATATAATGTTTAGAAAAACCAATTGCTACGTGAACTTTTTTGAGAAAAATTACAAAAGTGATTTTCATGGTACTATGCCAAAAAATTAGTTATACCCCTAATGAATATATGTATGTGGACATGCAAACATACATACATATATATACATACTTATATACATATATGTATGTATGGATTGTATATTTAATACACAAAATAAATATCAGTGTTTATGAGGGGAGACAATATACCCACTTACATTTACATACATATCGCTCATTTACTCAAAGAACGTCATAGCTCAAAATATAACATTTTTGATTTAGTGTTGCAGAATTAATCCTCATTTCCTTCTTTATATTAACTAAAAATTTCACACAAACATCTTGTTTACTCAACTCTTTAGAGATAAATAAAATTTTTCTGTACCATTAAGTTGTGTGGATATTGAAAACTTCAAACTTAATTTCTGGCAAACAAGTTTTTTTTGAGTTATGATGTTCTTAGAGTAAATGAGCGATATATTATATATTTACACATGCAGATATTTGTGCATATTTAGTGATTCGGAGCATGTTGCATATTGTATTTTGTTGCACTTAAGATTTGCACTAAATGTTCATCCTTGATGGGGTTGGCTCCCCTTCTAAATAAATTGAAGCATAAAAATAAACAAAAATTAACAAAATTTTTATAAATTTAAAAATTTATTGACTTTAAACTCTTGCCATTTTAGAAAACAAAAACAAAAACAAACAAAAAAAAATAGAGAATTTAGTTCATTCACCGCTTTAACTGGCAATTCTCCTTCTCCATGCAATATTTTGTGATTTTTATGGAAAACTATTTCCCCTTTAAAATACAAAACTTTTTTGAAGGGTATTTTTTTTCAAGTAGAAATCTAAAAACAAAAATAACTAAATGTTTAAACATGAAAAAAGCATATAGTAATGAACAACATAACCCTTGCGTAAAAATTTTAGACTTGAAATTATGAAAAGAGCAAACAAAATTTTATTTTATTTTTTTCTTGTGGCACAAATATGCGAAAATAGCTTTTGGGTATTTGTTTAGGTTACTTAAGAAAGAGTTTTATAATTTTAAATAAATTTATTACATAATATAAGTAATGATTACCCTACCATCTGTATTGGTTTTAAAATGTTAATTTTATATTTAAATATGGTGTGATTCTGTCATGATGTTTTTTTCTGGCAAATGTTTTTTTAAGAAAAATAAAATTTATTTATTAAAATCTAAAACAATGTTGATCTAGCACTAAGTATCTTCTGCCTGGGTCAGATTATATAAAATTCCTGTTTAAGGGACTTAGGCTCACAAATGTGCAGTGCTCAATTCTAATGTGATACCACCTGAAGCTAATAAAACTCTGTCAATCAATGCATTCTTTTAAATTGGCTCCCGACGAGTTTGTGCTGGATAATGCTTCATTTTATACGTACTGTCCGTTGTGGTCTAGTCAAATTTTTTTTATATAAAGATAAGTCACAATTATTGTCAATTCTTGATTCATGTCTCTTCTCCCTGGATATCGCAAGAGCAAAAGGCGAAATCGGCGACGATGGAAGGAAATGCCTTTCACTTTTAACGCAAATATATGATTTCTCGAAAAATTCTATTTAAGGATATCTTGTGGATTTTCCTTAAATTTAGTTTGAACTCCATCTATGTGCCCAAATACAGTGGGACAATTCGTGAAAAATAGTTGAAACCATAGTTTGGCGCTCTAGAAATTTATCCTTAGGCTTCATAAGTTACTTAAGGAAGCTACAATGTAATTTGCTGATAATTACTTGAATACTTTCAGCGTCCGCCATAGCAAATAAACTAAAACTTCTACAAATGATGAATTTTCTACAGGTGAACCTAATCCATATGAATTAATTATTATTTATATCTCTAAAAGAAACTGCTGCTATCAGTTTTGGTCATGGATAACTTAATTTTTTTTTGGATCAAATTAAGAAATGTTTCAAAACTCCTCCCACCTATTCAAAAAAGGCAATACATCAATTAAACAGTTTCATGATTTCGGAACATAATGTCGAATAAAAGACATTGCGTAACGAAAATATTCTGAAGTTGCCAGAGCATAAGCGAAATTTTCCCTACCAGAAAAACATTGGTACAATCTTAAATGACAAATAAATAAAAAAAACAACACTGCAAACAAAAATTTGTTTTAAACAAAACAAAATTGGAGGGAGGTGTCTTAGGACACCCGGCTATAGCTATGCTGCTTAGCTATATAAAACAATTTTAATGTGTTAAATAACCATGCAATAAAATTATATTATATGATGATGTCAAATTCTCTGCAAATATATCAAACCGTTTCCATTTAATTCCCATTAATTTCTTTTCTAGCGGCCTACCATTAAATTAATGGATTATTTGTGGCCACTGGCGGCTGTTAGCTGGCTTACAGCCCATCGCGTATGCTCTCTGGTTTGTGCTCATGTGCAAAAACAATACAAAATCAAATTGAGCAATCGTTCTCATTGTTTTTTTTTTGTTTTTCTTTCATTCACTTCAAAAAACGAAACAAATCAAAATCAAACAATTTGTTTCGTTTATTTTCGTACTCTGCATTTAAGTTTAAAGAAATCAAAACAAAAATAAATTTATAACTGCAATAGTGTAGATTATTTTTAATACAAAAATCACGTCTTAACTCCTGTATCGCGCAATAAATAGCATAGCTATAAAACCAAATTATTGACATCTATGTAACAGTTTGATAGCAACAACAACAAGTAAATTTATGACAAATATAAAATCAAATGAATTAAATTACTATAAAACATAAAATATACACTCACTTTTTATTTGCATAAGACCACAGGATTTTCTTGTTGTGTTTTTATTTAAATACAAAATCAGAAAAATAAGCAAACATACAGAAAAGCAAGATATCTGATTTTAAAAATATGCATTGAATAAAATGCACTTACTGCATACATCTTACATTCAAACACGTGCCATAAGATTTAAGTTTCTGCAGGCATTGTTCATCAGTTTAACCTTTAACCAATGGAAAAGGAAAATATGTATGTACTAAACACGTGCACCAGTAGAACATGAAGCAGAAGTAAATCAGATTTTTCGTATGTTCTTTTTTTTCTTTTCCTTAAATTTTTTTTTAAATAAAAAAAAATTTATAAATACAAATCTTATACTATAGAAAATCAGGACGTAGTGCAAGTATTTGCCTAAAGTATATATGATATCAAATTTTGTATAAGTGAAATACACACTTTTGATACTTTGGAAGTATACACTAATCGCTACACTAACTCTCTCAATTATGCAACTAGCAGTGCATCTGTCTTAGCCGTAGTTTGTTGCATACTCTTGCACATCTGTAGTGTACCAAGTACAAAATCCCTTTTAAATGCAAACAACGAATGATGATATCGACTTCTTCGATGATGTATCAATAGAAAATACAATTTTTCTCAATTTATCTCTTCGCCCAGTAGCAATTGTTGTGCAAAAAAAACATGTTTTCATGTTGTGCATTTTTTACTCATATTATTTGTGCAAATAAAAATAAAAAAATGTATTTCATCAAAATCTCAAATAAAATAATAATACAAAAAAAAAAAAGAGCAATACATATTGAACTTGTATTCATAGTACGAGTATTATAAATATATCGTTATATGTATATCCCATTTACACGCATACATAAATTTTATCAATACACTTGCATGTATTTAGTACATCGCACAATGGGATTGTTTGCTTTGTTCCATAGCAAAATCTAATGAAAGTATCCTCTTGATGTTGAAAGTATACGAAGTGATTTTTAATTTAAAATAAGAAAAAAAATTATGTAATTTATTACATCAAAGTGTGCTGAGCCCTGATATCGTGCTCGCAAGCACTAACCTGCTAATTGCGATATTCTTGGGATTCACAGCTCAAAACCTTATAATAATTTTCTAATCCAGTTCCAAATATATTTTAGTCTTGCATCTTTATTTAGAAATTAAATTAGGCATTTCATTAGATGAAAGGGCACCTCAAATCAACCAAAGAAAACTACAGTCGACTCTTGATAACTTGAAACTCATTAATATGAATATCTCAAACACTTTTACTATTTTTTAGGTTCCTTGAAAAACGTTCTTTGGCTTATGTCTTCGAAGCTTCCAAATGCTGGCAATGGTGATTATTGCTGTTGCTTTCTGTGACTGTCTAATGCTTATAAAGCATAATAGCGTTACGGAAGAAGAAAGTTAAGAAGGCATTATAGATCTAGTTCTTTAAAAAGGTACAAAAGACGTTTTCAGGGTTGGAAAACTTCAACTTTTTGTTATATAAATGTAACTTACTAAAACTAATTTTTCCTTTTTGTCTATAAATTAAACATATCTTACATTCTTCAAAGCAATAGATTGGTGTAGGAAATCAGAAAAATCTAATAGGGTGATTCCAGGGTTGGGAAACTTACACTTTTTGTTTCTTTTTTTTAGAAATTAAATATGTTTTTTGTTTTGGAAAGAAAAGCTTGGTATAAAAAATTAAAAAAAAAATATAAACCTCAGCTGCAGAGCTGGAAAATTTTAGCTTTTTTTTGATATTAAAGTAACTAAATAAAACAAATTTTTTCCTTATATCCTTTTTCGTTTGTCCACGTAATATTTCTTATATATTTTTCAAAGAACTAGATTGTTATAAGGAATCAGTGGAATCTAAAAACAAAGTATTCCAGGGTTGGAAAATGTATTCTTTTTTGCAAGTAAAAGTGACTAGGCAATATTAATTTTTTCTTTTGTTCACTAATTAAATATACTTTATGTTTTAGAAATATAAAGTTTGGTATAAAAAGTAAGAAAAATAAAAAACATAGCTCCAGACCTGGAAAACTTAAACTTTTTCTGGTATATAAAACTAATAAAATAAAATAAATTATTTCTTTGGTAATTAATATATCCTATACTTTAGAAAGAAATAAATTAGTAATAAAAACCAGAAAAATTATAATTATGGTGCCAGGGTTGGAAGTTGAAAAAATTTTTTTTCTCAGTTAAACATATTTCATGTTTTAGGAAGATCTTTACCCATCTTTATCGTCTGAGTTAGTTTGTCTTAAATGTAGACATATATTTTGAGCGACTAACATATATATTTTTGAAAATTTTAATTTTTAAGACATATTAAATTTAATTGGATTATAATTAATTTTAATCAGGAATAATTTCATAATCTTGCTTAAGTTCAGTATTTTTAATTCTTTTATTAATCAATAAAAATGTTTCATTAAATTTTTATTACATAATGTGATTTTCTAAAGAAGAGAAGGCGTTGGCTGAAATAGTTAGGACGTTGGCTACAAAAGCCAAGATCGTGGGTTCGAGCCTGGTATCCAGCAGTATTTAAACAACAACACCACACATTTTTCTGATGTGCCTTAGTGTCCCTTAGTATCAGTTGTTGTGGGAAGAATTCTAGTGATGCAGGCATAAGGCACTGGTCACTAAAACTACACCGGCTGCAGCAAATACTAATCCTAATGTAACATCAGAGCGCCCTCTTTTGTCAGTATTGTATAACATAATCATTATCGAAGCAAAATGACCAATAAAATGGCTACTAAAAACCAAAGTGCGGAGAGTGGTCGAATTAAACTCGCTCGCAAACGAATTCAATTTGAGCGAGTTTTAATTTTTGTATTGAAAAGAGCTACTGTTGTCTGCTCGCGAGTTAAAAAAATAAAACTCGCAAGCGCATTAAATTTTTGAGAATTGAAAATAGGACTCGCGAGAAGAATTCAAATTTTAAGAGTCAAAAATTTAACTCGCGATTAGAGTTAAAAAGAATTATTCGCGAGTTTTATTAATTTTGTTTGTTAAAATTTTGTTTTCTATAGGTCGCAATGTTGAAGTTATATTTTATTACTTACAGGTAAGGATTTGCATAACTTTTCATGAAGTAGAAGCCTTAAAACATTTGAAAAATACCTCATGACAAGAAAGTAAGAACATATATTTTTATATATGTATATGCATTTGTAAGTACTATACTTTTCAAATTCGCATATAAATACATATACTTTTTCGAATAAAAAAATTTTTTTTTTGTAATAACTACTCGTTTTGAATTCGTTTATGCTCGTTTTGCACTCTTTTAAAATTTGTGCTTACGAGTCTTAAAATAAAACTCGCGAGTACAAATTTTAAGGCGAGTCATTTAATGCTTACGAGTCGAGCATAAAAGGATTACGAGTCTTATAAAGTTTGTGCTCGCGAGTTCTAATTTTGAACTCGCGAGCACAAATTTTAAAACAAGCGAGTTAATAAAAATTTTTCTCGCGAGCAGAACTTTACCCTACCCAGCTAAAAACAGCTTTGAAAACTTAAGGCGAATCATTGGCACCAGAGGCGCTGTAACACTGCATTATTAAAAAAACCTGCAAAAAGCATGAAGCCTTCCACAATCTCTTGTCTTTCACTATATCTTTCTTCAAGAAGGTAACACCTAGTAATAGTAATATGCATTCATCTCTTTTAAAAAAAATTAACCAGACTTTTCAGCTAGCTGGTGGAAACACTGTATTTTTTTTTGGAGGAAGATTGTTATTAACATCAACTATTTAATGTAAATTTTTAATGAAATGGAATATGAGAAATGATTATTGTGTATACAATTAGGGATAGTTTCTTACTAATTAGTTAAACTTAGTTTAACATACATTTGAGTTAACCAGAAACAAATTTAAACAGGGTTTAACCGACCGTGCTGTTTTTCAGTGATGGATTAACTCTTGTGCATTTAGCTAGAAATGCCATACTTTGTTTTCAATATAGATGTGGCATTCTTAAAAATATTTATATAAATAGGGCAATACTTAATAAGCTGTCACATCGCTTATTAAGTATTTTAAATTTATTTAAAAAAAAACTTCAATAACTGTTTTCCTGAAGTTTTGGAAAATTAAAAAATATATAATATGGATTTAAAAAACAGTCATGCTAAAAAATTAAAACTAAAAAAGATCATTAAACTTTAAATCCAACGAAATAAACTTGCTTTCTAATTAATTCTAAAATCATCATCTTTGCAATAATTCTTATTCATTATACACATAAAAATGATTTGGACTTGTTTTTGTCTCTCTTATTTTCCTCACAATTGTCCTATCCGAGTTATTCTGCTTTCATAATCACTAAAATCTTCGCCGCCATAACATATGTACATATTTCTTTATTAAACTTTTTAGTAAAACTTTTTTTCAATTGCGTAGTATTCAATTCATATATTTATTATTTGGCAGTTCTAACTTGAGTTTAACTTAGCAATGTTGTTCGGTTAAACCTGCATAGATTATTAACTAGATAATCTTTATTTGAAGATTTTAAGCTCAAACTGCAGTTAACTGACAAGCAGAGTTTATCTCTATGTTAAAAAAAAGCTTTTATTAATTTACCTTTGGTAAATAAGTACATTTGTAAGTATCACTATTCATTTTCTGTTCTATCCATTTTCTGTAGCACAAAATTATGTCACTATACCTTAAAAATTTTTGTCTTTTACGACCATCACCGTCGCTAGATATATGTAGCTATTATTATAGTGGATATTATTTATATTTTTAAGATTTATTATTATTTTTTTGAGAAAGTTCTACATTACCAACGTTTCCGAAATACACTTTTTTAATTAAGATTTTTCAAATTTTTAGCTACATGGACCAGTGTGCAATCCATATGCAGGTACGTCCATATGGAGTATCAAAAATAAATAACATTCGGTTGTAATTTCAATATTTCCGTTGTTGCAAGCAATAGTTTGCAATCATACTAATAAAGAAACAAATGAAAAACTTACAAAGAGAAGAGTTGCCTAAAAAGTGTGACCAGCTTAAATAGAAATGGTCGTGTCCAGTATTTTTTGTTGAAATTTTGCAATAATATCTAGTTCTTCCTTATATCAGATGGGTCTTATAACTGATTCTGCGAAAGAAAACTAAAGAAAGATATGTATACCTTTATGAGTGTTTTTTGAAGAGGCTGAAGTTGGAACCATTTTTTTTAAATTATTTTTAGTGACTCGATATCGGAAATTATCTAACCCTGACACTCAAGGTACAGAACATAGAAAAAAATGTTTCCAGAAAGTGTTAACAACCCCGTTTGTTGAAAGTGTAAACAAAATTAATAACACTGTGCAGCAGTGGTGCAACAGTGAAAAAATCCACACGGTCTTTACTGTAGCTAAAAACCCTTGCAATTTTGGTAACCAATTTTTTTATGGGCCTTTAAGGATTTCAAAAAAACAGTGCACAATCAAAAAATTGTGTCATCAGCTTTTGGCCAACAACTAATTCAGACTTGGTGATAGCACTTAACTATATATAATGGAGCTAAGACTCTACTTTATAAGTCTTATGAAAACTTTAAGCCAAAAAATTTATTTCTTCGTACAGTTTGTTTTGCAAGAGTTAAGGAAAATTTTTTATCACTTTTTTCAGAATAACTTACAGGAACTCCTAAATTTTTGCTTACAATATTTGATAAATTTGTAGCTACCGTGAAGTTGCGCAACTTTAGGAAACATATTAATATAATCTGAATGCATTTGAATGTGTGGCAAAAAAATAAAATGTTACGGTTAAAAAATTGTGTTTAAACTTTAGCCGGAATTCCAGTCTCTTTAAAGGCAAGTGAATTACAGAAATTCCCGCAATTCAGCTAACATCCCTTTTCACAATGTATGATTAAGGCTTAACTTGAGCTTTAACTGCAAGTTCTTCATACAAAACTTGTCGTTAAGGTCCCTGTTAAATTTTAATTAGACATTGTGAAAAGGGTCAAAATGTGTTAAATTTCCTGTTAAGTTTTATTTGTGGTATTTATTCCTTTTTTCTTATTAAAAGTATTATCAACTTCTTATCTAATTCATAGCTGGTTGCATTAGCAATACCTTCCCGTAAACGCAACTTCATGAGAGATTGCACAAACGTAAAATATGTACGTAATAACGGCGGCAATAAACAACTCAAAACATATAGAACACAATTTTCTCACATGTAACAAAAGGAAAAAAGAAACAACATGTTAAGGGAGGAGGAACAGGAAATGAAAAAAAAAATAAGCAAACGTAAAAACCAAATTTTTGACTTACGAAAGAAAAGTTTGATACAAAAAAAAATTAAAAAAAAAATAAAAAAAATAAAAGTTAAAAGAAAGACAAGCAAAAACTACACACCCCCGCAAAACAATAAATTTTTATCATGTTTTATAGTTTTGCATAAAACTGATTGTATTCTATATTTTTTTTCTTTTTCTATACAACTTTTTTAGTAAAAAAAAAAACCATCATCGGAAATACCATTGAGTGTTTTAGTTGAGTTGCAAATCAATAAAGAGATTCCCCAGCTAGCATTTTGTATCACAATCGAATCTTTTCTGAATGTGAGCTAATTTTTCGATCATAAATGATATCACGTTGTGAGAAAATGGTACCCTACCGATGAATCATACCAAGGAATCATTTATGATACGATTTGCTGATTACTTTTTGAGCAATTTTCTGGTAGTATTAAATTATCCCATCGCCTTTATGCAATTTGTTTGCATTTTGTTCGTCTATTTTCAAGAAATCCTTATTTGATCATATAGATGAATCGTAAGTGAATCCTTTTTCAATCACCCAAGTGATTCATCATCAAAAGTGATCTGAGGAGAATCATATAAGAGGTATCTGCAAAAAATAATCACCCAAATGCTAGCTGGGTCCGCCCGTATATTTGAATATGTGTGTGAGTGTGTGTGTATGCGTGTGTGTGTGTGTAAACGCGTGTATTTGTACTTGTGCATATGATGATGTTTCAAATTGCGCTTCCAATTGTCTAACATCCTGTTGTTTTGCTAAATTCACACAATAGAAAAGAAAGACAAAAATATTTTAATAAAAATGGCTTGTGTTGTTGTAGAAAAACAACAAAAATATTTTTACTTCTTAATAAAAAACAAGTATGTAAGTGTTTTGAAAGATTATACACAGAAAAAATATTAAAAAAAAATTTCTTAGTCATCAAAATGGTCGAATAAATCAAAAAAATTTTTTTTAAACATTTGGCTACGCACTAATGATCCCAAATTATAATACTGTGTGAAAAATTTTAATGCAATCAAAATATCTGGGATGTGTTACTATTTTTATGGCAGGTATTGTCGAGTATAACAAAAATCTGCATTTGAAATTTTCCAAACACCTCCAAAATCTTGAGTTACGGGTAAAAAACCGGTTTTTCGTACCGGTAGGCACTTATCAACCTCTAACTAAGTTAAATATCAACCGATTTTAAATTTATAAATGAAAATAGAAAGAAGAGACTAAAACCTTTTGAATCATATATATTTCGTTTCAGTGAATTTCAGATATATGTCTGTATTTTTTTCACCAAATATAATTTTTTTCGACACTTCTGGCTTGGATTCGTTCTTGGGCAGTATTTTGGTACTGAAATCATACTGTTTATAATTTTGTTTATAAAACACAATTGATAAAAAGTAATTAGCAGGTCTAATTTAAAAAATTCCTTAGAAATTGACTGAGTTATTAAACATTTTATTAAAAGACTTTTTGTTAAAAAACTACCTGAATGATGTATATCGCGTTCAATTTATACGATTTCAGTGTCTTTAAGCTTCTAGGATGATGAAAGTACAATTTAATAGACGCCAATCTTTTTTCTTGAACTATTATATTATACTATAATATTATTATACTTATTATTATATTATAATTACTATAATTTTATTATATTATTTTATTAAAATTTATTATTAGTTTTTTTTTAAATTTTTTTTAATGAATGAATTGATAAACAAGTAAATAATTTAATTGTGCATCAACATAATATAAAAATTTTATTGAATAAATTAGACAAGATGATTGAAACTTGTATTTTTAAACGATTCCAAGGCCCATACTCCTCTTGTTTCCTCAACACAATTAGTTGACTCGTCTAGTTAATTTTTATTAAAATCACTAAAAAATATTTTTAATATAAATGTTTTTAATCAAGTCGAACGTCAGGGTTGTGGAATCAGGGAATTAATAATAATCTCGATCTGGCTTGGAAGTTTAATGTTTTTGCATAAAATATGCTAAACTATAATTAAAAATTAATAAATATATAAACATGACCAACCAAAAATCTTCAACATATAGTATAAAATATCGTCAGCTGAGTGCAAAAACAGCACAACTAACAAAAAATTCAAAAGAATATTTATTTTAAATTAACTATTCAGGCTTATCCGAACGTGTCAACAACTGCTATCAAAAAACTTCATACGATTGCGAAATATTTTGACAATCTATGAGGAAAATCATTCACAAGGATTTGTTGGTTGGAAAAAAAATGGAAATTTGTTAGCTTTTAATTTTATTCGAAGTGATAATACGAAATTAAAATCCATGTGAATGAAAAATTTTATTTAAAAATTTTCACTTGTGGAATTCATGATAAGTAAGGCTGATTATGATATAATAACGCATGTCCCTAGAAATATTTAAACTTTTATTATAACAATCAGCCGTATTAAAAGTTTAAATAAATAAACTTTACTCCAGTTACTTGTCTATTCTTTAGTTTTTTCTTTTCCCTTTAAAATTTAAATAAATGTAGTTATTACGTGATTTTGCATTAAAACTAACGATATATTGTTCTAGTTCTTTAAATGATTAAATCAATTAATATTTTAATTGAATGTTATTTAAAACTCAATAAAAGAAACTATGGTAATCATACCAATAAACTGCGGATTTTGGTCAAACCTGCGTTTTCTGATACACTTTTGAAGTTTATAAAAATCAGTAAATATATAAATCGTTTTGACAAATAAATTTAAGATTATTATAAAGAGCGATTTTTAAAATTTTTCATCAACGACATCTCTGGAAAGAATCACCTGATTTAAAGATAGAAGAGAGGTGTCTTAGGACACCACGTTATAGCTATGCTGCTTAGCTATATAAAATAAACTTCATGTGTTAAATAACAATGCAATAAAATTATATTATATGATTATTCTCCGCAAATATTTCAAAACGTTTTTAATTATTTCCCATTATTTTCTTTTCTACCTGCGTACGATTAAATTAATGTATTATTTGTGGCCGGTGGCGGCTGTAAGCTGGCTTGTAGCCCACCGGCTGTGTTCTCTGGATTGTGTAAAAGCAATACGAAAACGAATTGAATTGTTTTGTTTTTGTTTTACTTACTTCAAAGAACGAATTAAAGCAAAATTAAACGTTTATTTTCGTACTCAGATTTTAAGTACAAAGAAATCAAAACAAAAATAAATTTATTACTTTAATAGTGTCGATTTTTTTTATTACGAAAACCATATTCTAGCTCCTGTGTCATGACATAAATAGCATAGCTATTATTATTATTAGATTTTGATTATGAGCAGCTAAGCAATTCAAAATTAAATTTAAGCAAACACTTTAAGACAATTTTTTATTTGAAAATTTTCAAAATCTATACAACTGAATCGATTTACCATCTTACGATATCTAAGCGAGCTCAGCCTCTCTCTAGTGCAATAAATTTGCTTCCTTCCTCAAGTTATGACATGCTTATAGACATTCTTGAATATACGCATACATACACGCCTATAATTCATATATTCGCAGAAATATCCACACGGACTTTGAAACCGCAAAATAAGACGAAAACGAAACCTTCCAAATTTTAGGCAAAATCAGTAACATTGCTGTACCAGGAAGTTAAAAATTAATTAAAAAAATTATGGTTTTATTTTCAAATAAATTATTTTATCATATAATTTTTTCCGTGTACATAGTACATACACATAAACATGCCTTGATCTTGCAGTTTGATTTATTGCATCCGAAAGAAGTTCAATTCAAATTAGAAATATTTATTGTTTTATTTTATTTTTTAACTCCAGCAAAGATAAAAGGAATTTCAGCTCTTGGTTAATGTAAAGGTTAGAAGGAAGTTGAAATATTTGTTTATATTAAAATAGTTTTATATTAAATTGAAACTTTTTGAGTACTAATGTTGCTTTCAACTGAGCATAATAATAAATAAGATTCTTATAATAAATATGGATTGCATTGGAATTTGGTTATAACGAACAATTTGTTCAAAATCAACTTTTTAGAAGACTTTTCGACACGCAAAACTTACTGTGTGCAAACTCTTGTCTTTGTAGTAAAGAAGGAAATTGGATAATTGGAGCTAGTTTCCTTCTCTCCTGCAAGCTCAAGATTTGTGGATTTATTGAAAAAAAAAAAATCAATGTAAACA
Organism: Tachina lurida; assembly: GCA_944452675.1. NCBI lineage: Eukaryota > Metazoa > Arthropoda > Insecta > Diptera > Tachinidae > Tachina > Tachina lurida. Next base: position 23,430,285 of record OX101752.1, read on the forward strand.
TAAAAATATATTCTGGGATTCACAAAATTAAAAACATTTAAAAATTTACAAAAAAAAAAAAAAAAATAATAAATTTTTTTTTCACGTTGTAGAACTTTTAGACTTTGTTCACGTTCAAGTATTACAGTTTTTGTGACTTCACTGTATTATGCAAAGAACAGTAAAGTTAACATCGTGGTACTCTAGCTTTGAATTAATTTAACATTGTGTGTTAAAAAATTCTTAATACCAGTATTGAGTAAATAAAATGAAAAAAGAGCTTTTATTTAATTGCGAATATCAGAACCTAGGATAAGAAAGTTTTTAAAGATTAAAAACGTAGCAGTATATTAAGAAGACTTGAAAGTGAATCTAATACGCAGAGAAGTATTATATACAAAGTGTTTTTTTTTGAGAGTCACAAATTTGAGTTGGCATCACTGCTTTATTTGAGCATTCACTTAACAGCTGATAGTTGCTTTTTGTTTAGTTTGCTTTCAAATTTAATTATGAATTGACTTAAACCAGAGCAAAGCAGGCAAATTGCTGAAATTTTTAATATTTGAAAAAATTTAACACTTTTATTTTTTGATGAAGTCAATTTCTTGTTCAATGAGTACGTAAATAAACATTGTATTATTTGGAGTGATGATAGTCCACAAGCTTCTGTCGAATAACCACAACATCCACAGAAAATTACTGTTTGGTCCGCTTTATATGCTGGCGGAGTCATTGGCCCATATGTCTTCAAAACTTTTCATAGTCAGAATGTTACTGTCAATGGTGCACGGTACAGGAACATGGTTCGACATTTTTTTGTACCTCAATTTAGTGCCATTAATCTTGCTGATATTTACTCAAAGAAAATTTTGATGAAATAAAAGTTTCACGTAATGGCCCAATTAATTGGCCACCAAGATCGTGTGATTTAATTACCCTGGATTATTATTATTATTATTATTATTATTATTTTCTTTGAGGTTGTGTTAAATCACTTGTCTACGTCGATAAAGCACAAACAATTGAACACCTGGAAATCAACATTCGAAGTGTTATCGGCGCATTGAGGCCCCAAATGCTGCAAAAAGTTGTTGAAAATTGATGTTTCAGATTGCACCTTTTACGCGCCAGCCGTGGCGGCCATATGGCAGAAATCATATTTAAACATTAATTTCATAAAATTTTCTTTCCACTAAAGCCCATTTAATTTTTTTATGATTTAAACATGTGTCACTCTATACAAAATACTCTTTTAAAGTAGTATAACATAAAACAGTCATAGTAAATCACATTTTGAAAGCTTTTCAGGTGACTTATGCCCTAATTCAGTAAGAAGCTTTAGGACGTTTTTGTTTGAAAATACTCTTGAGTTCTTGTTTTTGAATTTTCTAAATTATTTTCTTCAAAAATGGTTGTTGTCTTTGATAATGAAAAATAAAAATATTATTGACAAGTTTTTAAAACATTTTATGAATAGTTTAACTACAAATTGCTCACGGAGATTTGAAATTACATGTTATAAGTCATGTTTTTATATCACTCATGCTATCTATCTATCATTCATATCAAACTTAATTTGCAGGACTAAAAATTTATTAGAAATTTTTATTAAATGTTCTATTTTTAACTTCATCAGAACTATAGATTAAAAAACACCAATTATAAATTAAAAACTATCAACTTCAGCATCCCATTCATCTTATAAATGAAAGCTGAAAAAAAATGTATTTAAAGAAGAAAAAAAATCCACTCCAACTAACAATTCATTATATTTTGAACCGCAGTTAAACAAGTTGGAAAAATAAAAATAAAAGCAGAGAGTGTGGCAAAAGCATAAATAAAAAGTAATAGTAATGCTTATTAAAGCTACTCAAGGTAGCAAATAAAAGTGTAAAACAAATACGGCTGACAGGCAATAACAATTTTTTTGCTGCAGCAAAGCCAGCAATAATTGCAACCAGCATTCACTCTAAACCCATTTATAGCATTTGATATAAAAAATATTTTTATTAATAAATTTTTTCTTGCTTTAACCAAGGACTGTCAATTAAATCACAAACCTTGCAAAAAGTAATGTACTTATAAGGTTAGCACAACAAATATTTATACAATTTCATAGAGTCCTTTAAGCCAAAACTATTTTTGTTTATGTGTGTATAAATAGTAATTAAATATAATATGTAAAGTAATTTATATTTCACAATAAATTACAAAATTTAATATCGCTACCAACACACTGAAGTGCAGAAGAACAACTAAATTGCAAAAGACGTTTAAGGAAAAGAAAAAAAATTATGAATAATGATGAAATCTACAAGCCACTCGAGCAGGAAATAAATCAAAATGATATTTTTTGCCTCTTAACCATAAAACACTCCGCAGCTTAAATATTGCATTTATGAATGAGAAACAGTGAGTGACAAAAATGGCTAAAGATTGTCATGAATATTTCATCTTTTTTTAATAGAATAAAAAAATTATGTTTGAAAATACTTTTAAATTCTTGTTTTTAAATTCTCTAAATTATTTTCTTCCTTGATAATGAAAAATAAGAATATTATTGCCAAGTTTTTAAAACATAAAAATTCAATTAAATTATTGTACAATAGTTTGAAAAATATATGAAAAAGTATGTGTTGGATATAATGTTTGGTACAAAATCATAAAGCAAATACACGAACCTTCTAGCAGAGACAATAAATAATAATTATTTTAAAGAATCACAACTGCGGCTTTTTTTCGTCCATAGACAAGACGATACAATCGTCGAACAGAATTAGGGCATAATTTTATTTATGGTTGTTTTTTTTTATCGTTGAAGATGATCGTTGTTTCGTATTCCGTTTATGTTCCCATATTTTAAAAAACTGTGGCCACAGGACCCTATGCAAATAATATTTGTTAAATTTCTTCAAATTAACTGTTTTTGTAGCAAAATTAAATTTTCTAAATAGCATTAAGGGGATCCAAATGGTAATCTTAAGTGTCGGTAGTTCTGAGAATAGGTCGTAATCTGTTTTTCACACCCAAAAATTTTTATTTTTTAAATACATATAACCACTCAATTTTACCACTTCTATCAGCAACTCCTATTATTTTTAATAGCCATTTTAAGTAATATAATAATTTGCAATCCTGATCATAGATCAATTAGTCAGACGTCTACTTCTCACTCCTCACTCAGTAAACAGCATGGCGTAGGGATGAGAACTTTGGGGGGAGTATTTGCAATCAATCCAAGGCAAACTAAGTGATTTTATCTTCGACTATTATTAGATACTATAACTGGTCCATTGTCATTACACTATATATATATATGTACGTAAAGTGAAAGGCCTACAGTACAATGATGCATGCCTTGCACTTGGGTTGCTGGAAGACGACTGCCAGTGGGAATGTAAGCTTGCTGAAGCAACATTGAATTGTGCGGCAATTCTATTTGCTATATTGTTGACTACATGTTTTCCAACTCGCGCAGAGATATATTGCATCAATATCGTATACGGTGCAATGATCTAACAATAACATTCAGCTACGCTGGATACAATGAAGCATTGATTGCCATTGAGGATATTTGTATTATCATTGCCATCTTACCACTCACTAATTTCGGTATGATATTGCCTTAAAGTGCATTTGATTTAATAACCAATGCAATGAATCATTAACTGCAATACAATACTATACAAATGGCAGTGATTATTAGTCAAAATGTCCCAGTATTGAATGAGAAACAAGGAAACATTTACGACCGCATTATGCTCCCAGTTTCAGCAGAACAAGGTGAATTATTTTTTTTTGAATGCACCAGGCGGAACTGGCAAAACATTTCTTATTTCGACAATACTGGCCGAAATATATCAAATAATTATATGTCATTGGTCGTTGCATCATTCGGCATTGCGGCAACTTTATTGAATGGAGGCAGAACAGTTCATTTAGGGCCTGTCCCACGATGTCGATAAGGTTCGACTTGTCGCACACTTACATTTGAAACAACAACAAAATATCAAAATTTGTTTTTCTTTTGAATGTATGTAAGTGTGCGACAAGTCGAATATGGCCGAGATCGTTGGATTGGCCGTCAGTATTCAAGCTGCCAAAATGTGCAATGTGCAGCATAATCTTCCATAGCCATACTGATGAAACAAAGTAAAATTATCATCTGGTATGAATGCACTATGGCACACAAACATTCGCTTGAGGCGTTGAATAGGACATTAAAAGACATTTAGAACAACGACAAACTATTTTCCAGCACTTTGTTAGTCCTTCCAGGTGAATTAAAAAAAATAAAAAATTGTTGCCTCATTTTGCGTTCAACGGACGCGAATAAGATCAATCAAAGCCTAAAATCATCGACATCATGGCATAATGTTGAAAAAGTAAAACTAAAGTAAATATGCTGAAACATTCTTAAAACAACTATTATAGTGTTTTCACACTGCAAGTTAAAACCTGGTTTTAACGGTCAAACCATAAACAGCTGATTTTGCATTCACACTGCCAGTTTGCTAAATTCAGGTTTTAACTCACAGGCTGTCTAATAAGTTTGCTCAAAATAAAATAAATCTCTTGCAGAAATACGCGTGTTTGTTGTTGTATTTTTTTCTGCTTTTTATAACACTTATTTGACAAACTGTACAACTGTTTTTGTTTGTATGAAAAACTAAGAAACTTTACAATGCGCTCTAAAATGGAAATTATTTTATATTTTGAAAATTAATATTTTAAAATTATAGAACTAGTAATACAAAGTGAAGAAATGCTTGAAAATAAAGTTATTGTATATAAAAAATGCACAAATAAATCGCAAAATACAACTTTTTTAGTGGTGGATCGATGTCATATTATTTATTTTCACTTTCCAGAGGTCAATGAAATTTTTGTTGTTGTTTTTCTTCCAAAGAACTCTTATTTTTCCATAATTTTTTACTTATTGTTGCTGCTGCATCCATTTTTAAGTTGTAAATCTTTCAAGCGACATCTCTTGTTATTCACTGGCATAAACATTATCAGCTGCTACCGGTCATTTTAACTTGGCAGCACTGAATTTACCACAGCGAAAACAGAGTTTCATTTCATAAAACCAAAATAAAACCAATTCAGAAATGGTTTTAAGTTGAATTTAACAAAAACAATTTGTATGGTAAAACCAGGGTTTAACAGTTGGTTTTGACATTAAAACCAACTTTTATTAAAACCAAGTCAGTGTGAAAACACTACAAAAATCAATCAAAAATGTAATTGAGTCAATTTATCTTTGTAATTAATTAATTTTTTAAACAAAACTTTAATTGGCTTAAATATATTTTTAATTTAGTTTTGGTTTTCTTTTCAATTAAAGTTGTTCATTGGAGGAATTAAACAAAAGCTTGATTGACTAAAATACATTTTTAATTGATATTTGGTCTTATTTTCAATTAAATTTCTTTATTGTAGGAATATGTTTTTCTGTAAAGATGCTCTCATTCAATAGATATCTTCAAATGTACACTCACACTATATAAATTATAAGGTACAATAGTTGTTGCCAGGTGATTTGGTGTCATATAAATCAATTGATACAGTTTGCGATACCAACGAAGCTGTGAAATATACAATTTAATACTAGTACTAACATACAAAATATTGGTTTTAAACTCTTAAAGTATACTTTGTTTTGACTATGAATATGCGCCCATATTCTTCAAATATTTGCGAAGCAAAGCTGGCTTATATTTTCGATATTATTCATTCATTAGCCGTTATTACAACACACAACTTGTTTTCTCTCACACTGTAACAAATTCCACAACTTCCGGCTAAAATATGTATCTGCTTTATGGGTATATACAAAAAATTTAGCGCTGTTGTAGGTCAAAGTGTTTCTAGCACCCATTGTCCACTTCAGTGACAGTCACTTTAAAAATAGCAGCAAGATATAATGACAGCAAACAAAAGAAATCGCGTTTTTCTTTTTAAAATTAACTTTATTGCAGTCAAAGGAAGTGCAGCACCCGCAAACAGCAGCGCTTAGATGCTAATGCAACCGGTAAAAGTAAATGCCTGCAGTAAAACTTTTGCATTAAATGCAACTACTTTGAAGAGTTATCTACTCGTATTTCAAAAAGTTCTTACTTTTTTATACATCAGAATAAAGTAACTCATACATAAGTAAATACGTATATATTTCTTTAATTTTTTTTTAAATAAAAATATGGTATGGTATAAGATGTTGGCAAACGGAAAAGCTGGCAGGGAGAGAAAAAACGAAGCATAAAAGTAAAATGTTGAGGTTTGGCATGAAATATTATAGTCTGAGCGCTCTGGCACATAAACCAGCCAGCTGTGGTATTCTATACAATTTAAACTGAAAGGACGAAAACAAACAAACAAACAAACAAACAAATAAATAAAAATAAAAATTGAAAACTTTATTTTTTCCACCAGGACCAAGAATACCGACCTAAACGACCCTTATGTTGTGATTGTAGTTTTAAATTTTGCGAGAGCAAAAAATATATAAATTTCTGTTACTTTAGTTGTGTTTTACTTTCAAATTCAAGCATTTTGATAAAGTAGAAATTTATTAGTTGGTTGTTTAATTTGTTGCCTGGCAGATAAAACTATGGAATTAATAATTTGTTGGCTGTAAAAATGAAATGAAAAGAATTAAAAAAAATATTTACATATATGCCTATGTATGTATAAACCTTTTTAGTATTTAATCATGAGAAAAGGTGTGCTTCATATATTTTATCTTGAATTTTTTCCTGCAATTTTTTTTATTGGCCTACCATCGTTAATTAAGTCCTTTCGAATTTTAGGAGTATATTTTGCAAAGAATGACCAGGATGGTCATCATGTCTATATCCGAAAAAGCATACTCTGGCCGTAATGATTAAAGCAGCAAATTATATGCTAGAAATTTATTTGAATGGGTAAAATTTTCTTTATTTTTATTGTTGTTCCGTTTTTTTTTATAAAAGAACAAGTACATATAGTGAAGTATTAAGATATGAAGCCTAACTCGTTTTACCACTCTGCTATTGTACGTTTTTTTAATCTTAAAGCATTGCTACAGTCCCCTAGATACTAAGTAATCACATATTTTATTTCTTATAAAAATAAACATAACAAATATAAAAAAAATACTTTAAAACAATTCTTAACGTTAAATCGGTTTCAAAAAAATCAGTGTAAGCAACTTGTAAAGCTGGAAGAAAACACCATTATTCATATAAAAATATTGAGCTGAAAAAAAAACCTTGACTTCTGCCCTAATTCAGTAAGAAGATTTAGAACGTTTTTATTTGAAAATGCTTCTGAGTTCTTGTCTTTGAATTCTCTAAATTATTTCCTTCAAAAATGGTTATTGGCTTTGATAATGAAAAATACAAATATTATTGCCATGTTTTTAAAACATAAAAATTCAATTAAACTATATAATACAATAGTTTGAAAAATACATGAAAAATGTGTTGGATATAGTGTTTGGAACAAAATAATAAAGCAAATATTGTCAGAAGTTTATTTTAATTCGAAATTTATTTGCTGGTTGTTTCAAAAATATTATTGTTTGTGAGTTCTCAAATAGTTTTTGAAGGTATGTGCATAAGATAAGAGGTTTGTGACTATTCAAAGTGTGTGGCTGAAGTCTACTGGTGATTTGTTACAGCAACAATGAAATGCATATAGACAACGCTGAACCACCAGCAAATAAATTTCAAATTAATAACATATTTTTAGCTTCACTTTTAAGATGAATGACATACATACAATACACGACAAAGTCTAATATGGTGCTTACAATCATTCATTTCATAGCTGTTAAGTAATGATTACTAATCGTAATGATTACTAATTTAATTACTTTTTTTTAAAGGTGAAGTAATGATTAAATTACGATTATATTCAGTTTCGCACGATCACTAATTGATTACGATTACTAATAATGGGAAAGTAGTCTGAATTACCTAAAATTACTGAAAATAATCAAAAAGAATTAAAAAATAAAAAAATAATCCGATTAGAAGTAGAAGGATTACTTTTGATTATTTATTAAGCATCAAAAGTAATCTTTGAAAGTATTCGGATTACTTTTTGATTACTTTTGATTCTTTTTGATTATTTTTAGTAATTTTAAGTAATTCAGATTACTTTTCGACTATTAGTAATCCTAATCAATTATTTATCAGCAATTCTTTTGAAAGCAATTATATAATCATTAGAATTCTTTTTAAAATGTAATCTAATTGATTACTAATCATAATCGAAATTTAACAGCTCTGATTCATTTATTGTTCTTTTTTGCTTTGTATTTCAATATATTTTATCTCTTACAAAAAAAGTGATAATAAAATCCACCATAATTAAGACAATTTTAATAAAAGAAACCAAACATTATGCAAAAAAAAAAAAAAAAAAAAATCCACAAAAATTTCTTTAATGAACTTCTTTTTATTACAATTTCCTTTAAGATATTTTTTTATGGTCTTTATTTTAAACAACAATTATTTTAAAATTCCAGCTCTTGAACATCTGTTTCACATTAAATTTGTCACATCCGCTTCCTGTTCTAGTGCCCTTGATGCTTTCTAACTAAACTTGTGCTTATTTTTTCATTTATTTTTTTAAATAAGCACACAGAGCTTTCTTATCCCTTCACCAGCTTTCATTAAAATTAGCGTCAGTCAGTCAGTTAGTCAGTCAGCTACAAATTGTAATCACAGAAATGACACAAAAAAAATAACTAAAATTTAAACAAAACAAAATAATACAAGTTGTGTAAAAAAAGCAGAAAAAATATAATGTTGCTATTCCAGCAAACCAAATATTGAATGAAAACTACTACGCAATTGCTCTAAAAATAGAAAATATAAAAAAGTAAATAACAGAAATTAATAATAAAATATTGTTTTGAAATAAAAATCTCAAGAGCTCTATTATTATTTGTTTTTAATTAAAAAAAATAAAAAATAAACTTGTTGCAGTTTTTTATTATAACTACAGGAAAAGTATTTCAATTTAAACAAAGAAAAATAAATAGCAATTGAAAAAACAAAACTTTAATAATGACGTGACCATGATCATGTTGCTAACAAATTTTGCAAAAAAAAACTCCAACAAAAAGTATGTTATTTCTGCTATTGCTGCTGTTATGAATTGATTTTTGGGAAAATGTATGTTGAAAAGTTAAACAACATTTAGAGCACATTCTGTGTGTTTCGAAGGGAAGTGTGCGAGTAAGGGTGAAAGTTGACTTATTGTCAAATCCAACCTCATTCATCATTGACACACTCTCCACCAACACTGCTCCTACATTATCACACTCCAAATATCAAGTCGAGTTATTCACTTTGCTGTGACTAAATGATGTTTTGCTTTATATACATACATACATATGTATATGTATGTGGTAGTGCTTGTATGTGTTTATTTGTGAATGTATGTATGTGTGTAATTCACCAGTACTAACAACAAGGACAAGGAAATTTGGTGCAGAAACAAAATGAATTGTGTCAAATTGTCTCAAAGTGTGGGTAACTTAGCAAAAAGTTATAACATTTGGTGTGACTTTTTGGTGGCTCTAATTGTTTATATTATTTTTCCTTTATATTCATTTAATGCTGCACAATGGGCAGCATAGTGCCAGAAGTAGGCAAGCACAAAGGTTCTTATGCTTCTCATATTTTTAGGTCATTTTCTAGCAGCTAACACTTTGGCATGCTGGGGCAACAAACAAACTAAGAACAATCCTTAAAATTAAAATAAAGTGAGAGCAGTAATATTTTTATTTTCGTTTAAGAGGCATAAACGCGCCCATAGATACATACTGCTTACAGCTACTGCCCCTGAACCCTTTATATACGTGTGTAATTGATATTAAACCACAAACTTATCAATCATCATTTAAATAAAAAATTTATGAAATAAACATGCGTTTGAGAGCAAAAAAAGTTATTCGTAGAATTGAAGATTTCAAGAAAAAAATCGTATTTTCCTTAAACATCTTTTTTTCTTGTTTGTTTTATTTTCTTATTTGCAGTAAAGCATTAAATTTAAAAAATACGTATCAGAAAAATGAATAAATTCGTTTTCTGTATATTTTAAAAACTGTCAGCAGTATGAGTTCATTTCAAAATCAAAACTATTTTGATTTTTCATACTGCATTGTCTGTGTGACGAATACATTAACAAAACGTTAAAATTTACCATGCTTATGGCATTAGCATGAGCAGTATGTGTCTAGGGGCCCCTTAAGATTCTTGTTTCTTAAGGCCTTAATCAATAATATGACTGTAAATTACCAATTCCATAAGCTACGTAATTGAGTTAGATTAACCAATAAAAATTGGTTGCTTAACAGAATCGTAATAACAACTTTTATTGACAGTAAAATTAACAACTTAAACAGGTTACAATATTTTTTTTTTAATTTTTTTAAGCTTAAGTTGTGGCATTTACGTTGTATTTTAAGTCCTAAAAAATATTAAAAAAAATTTAAGTTCACAGTAAATTAACAACTGAAATTGGTTAGATTTAACCATGTAGTTCAGTTCGCTCATCTAAATTGCAAATAGGAACTCTTTTTTTTGCAGGAAAACTAAAAACCACAACTGATTATATTAACCGTCAATACTATATTAAAAAGCAGATTTTGTAAAAAATATTTGGTTTCTAAACGTTTCAAATTTGTATGAAAAATGACGAAAATTCGTTTCAAAAAATGTTTTTTCCATACAAATTTCAAAACGAAAAAATTGTTTGTGCTCTCAAAATCTACTTTTTTTTTAATTGTGTATTTTTTATATTAGTAAGCAATAAAAAATAAATTTTATTAAATTTCGCACTGAAAAATTAACAAATATAGTAGGCGGTTGGATAAATAAGGCCGTGACTTTTTCAATTTTGCCTTCGTAACTTAAGAAACGGCACTGCTCCTGTCACCTACCAACTGTCAGTTGACTTCAGCCAAAATTTTACCAATTTGTGTGTTTGCTATTGACACGATTTGAGAAGAAAATGGAATAAAGGGAATTTCGTAGTGCTTAATTTTTTGTCGGAAAAACTATCACTAAAACCAAGGATGTTTGATAAATGCTGTAAGGACTCTTTACAATTATATTCAATGGTAAAGTTGATGTTGATGTAATGATGCCGAATGTCTTGGAGTTCTCTAGACACGAACCCAGTGAAAACATATTGAAAGCAATTACTCGGGAACTATTTTTTCTTTACTTCCAAAATAGCAATATGTGTGTATATTTGAACTTTCAGGAGTCGATTATTAACATTAATAATTAATTAATTAAGAAGCTATTTATCTCACTTATGAAAATTTGTATACCTTTTAAAGGTTTCAAAAATGCTTACGATATCATTGACATAAAGTATTAAATTATTCGGCCCTGTCTTGTAAATCGAATAGATTAGAAATCGCACCATCTTAGAAAACTAACTCCGATAATAGAAATATTTTTGCCGACTTTTGTTAATTTTTCTATTATATAGATTCTCAAATATCATATCTGAAAGAAAATTATCGTGTATGATTTGAAACACGTCTGTAGGACCATTATAAATTTTTTTTAAACGAGAAATTTACTCGAATTCGGTTTAAAGAACAGGGCCGATAGTTTGTTAAAAATATATTGATTTAAAACAAATTTATAAGAAGTAAAGAAGAACATATGAAAAATCTGATGTACTCAACATCATGAACATGTCTTTGGATTCTCTGAATATGGGTAATAACACAGAACTTCTTTCAATGACAACTCTATGTAAAAATCATTAGAAACTATACAAACTTGCACTACTTCCGGATCACAAGTTCAGGATCTTATTGGCTTCTTAGAAATAATAGAAAAAAAATCATGATATGGTGTTGGCCGATCACTGATAGAAAGTGAAAGAGATTGTGGAGGCCATAAGGATAGCACATTGACCACTAGCCTCAATTTGAAATGGTCACTTGGGCAGCAGAAAGCTTTCCGCAAGATGGGTTTCGCTGTTGCTCACAATCGACTATAAACGTATCGTGTGATAGAAAAAAAATTAAGAAGTAATTTTATATCAGAGTTTCATAAAAGTTGCTAAAAATCAATAAATGGTATTCAGAAACGAAGAGCAGAATCCGTCACACATTTTGTTTTTATTGTATTTATTGAAACCCCATTTCTTTTTAAATCGACTTAAATTACAAAAGGACTATTTTGTAGAAACTTTTTTCTGTTTGCAGATGGGTGCATTAAGGAAAGCATCTGAGAATGACAAAAGTATAATTTTAATTTCCGTTGAATGAATGCGTGCAGCTAAAAATAAAAAATAAGCTTATATGCAAACGCATTAATTTTAAACCGAAAAAGTATAACTATAAAAATCCAACAACTATATTTATACAAATTTGTAAATAACGCAGGACAAACAACTATAACTAAATTTTAACCATATGAGCCACATATGAGTATAAAAATACTCTGACTACTAACCGGCTATGCATGCGCATATACAGGGATATTTTATTTAAATACACCCATACAACATGTTTTCAAACAGCCATTCCATTTTATACACACAAATGTATGTATAAAGTGACGATAAATAAGTATCCCGAGTATCATGCATGCATGTTTTTGTCCGACTAACTATCTATGAGCATGAGTATTAGAGAGAGAATAAGATTGATAAGCATGTGCCTTTTTATTTTTAATTATATCATATTTCAGTTTTTTGCACAAACCAAGTAGAGTTGCTCTTGTATGTTAGAATCGGCTATAGTCATAGTTGCTTGAGAGAAAATATGTGGGCGTATGAATTGTTTACGCCACATTCAAATTTAAACGCAGTTACTAAAATTAATATTATTTACTTATATATATATACATATATATATATATTTTTAGTACTCATTGTCATTCTCTGAAAGGAATCCGGGTATAAAATAGGTCATGATCTTTGTTTCTAAATTGCTTTTTGCAACTTGTGTTATCTTTTACTTTTTGTCTCACATATATAAATATATAAAAATTCCCTGCGACAAGCCACTGTTTTTTCTTTTTATGTTATCCTAAATTTTTTTTACAACAGCATTTCGTTGTCAAAATTGTATTTTTCAAGGACCATCAACCAATTTGAAGAAGCAACATATTGCTGCTCACAACATGTTGGGTATTCGACAAGTTTGTGTCCAAAATTTGTTTATTATTATTTTTCTTTTCGGCGCTAAATTACTTACCAGCATTAACAATTTGATAGTCACACATTTCTGTGCAGTTTTTCTGCAAGCGGAAGGAAATATACAGCACGGCAGTGAAAATATGGAAATGAAGTTCATATACATAAAGATTGGTGGGAGGAAGTCGACTGTTTTTGTTATTACTTTGCCTTATGGATTGTGTTAAACAAAAATAAGGGAGGAAATACTTGTAACCGCTCTATTATATATAAAAGTTGAATTGAGCCGGTATGAAATTTTTAATTTTCATTGGGACACTTCCAAAGGTGGTGGTGTTGACAATTCATCATGTGGTTGAGCTTAATGGGTGGAAAGTTCAATCATCCATTTAACGACTTCTTGTTGGTATGAAAGGCAGCAGCTGATTGCTGAGCACCTCCTTTATCATTGTCTTTATAAGATATGAGAAAACGGACGCCTACCAAACCATAATAGCAGCCCCTTATGTGGTAGCGTAATCCACTAGTGCTAAGTCTCAAAAAAAAAAAAGATACAAATAATAAAAAAAAGAATTTAAGAAAACGTTGCATGTTATTTTTTATAAACATTAACATCATTATTCTATTGTATTAGAAGTACGTGAGTCTAATATCCGAGAGACTTTATCACGCACGTTGTGCTTGTGTAGTAATTCGACTGCTGTTAGTACGAGTATTCCCTGAAGTGATACATGTACATATCCAAAGATACACTAATATAAGCATCAGCTTGTATATTAAAATGATGATTGTAGTATTCGTATAAATTTAAATGCGTAAATGCCCTATCGGAAATTTGGCTAACTTAAACTAACTTTAAGCTAACTATTATTACAACTAGTACTGACTGACACTTGGATTGCTTTGCAATGTAATCAACTGACTATTTTAACATTGCGATGTCCTAGGCGATAGTCAATTGTCTCACTCTGCATCACTTTCAATTACTTAAAGTTGACTTTTTTTAAATCACTTGGTAGTCAGTAAATTAAAAAATTTTTTCTGGGGTTCGAGCATTTAACATCACACGTTGTGTACTCAACGCGCTACCACTCGGCTAAGCTGCCATCTAAAATAAAAACAGCAAGATGTTAATATAAGACTGAAATGAGTTTTAAAGTAGCTGAGAATAAATTCGTTGGATCTCATCAAATTCGATTACGTACTCAACTTAAGAATTAATTTTGGGTTTTTTCTGGATGACTTTGCAGCTAGCTTTTAGTCAGTCTAAGAAAAGCTAACTATAAGTTAACTTTTTTTTTAGTCAACCACACATTCTCCGACAGGGTATATAAACACAACAAGTAAATTACACTTACTTTGAAAATAAATGATGACTAGAGATTAATTTGTAAAATTCGTATAGACACACTACATGCATACATTGTATTCGTACAATTCTTTATTTATATTTGAGGCAAGTAAAGGAAAAAGTTTTTTTGTGTTTGTCAATTTGAAAAGATATCATTTATTTGACAAACATAATCCAAGTGTCCTGTGAGATCTCATTTTGATGGAATTTCAAGGCCATTTTAAAAAAGTTTATTTCAAAATTTTCCAAGGTGTTAATAAATCTAACTGCCAAAAATATAACTCAAATAATAAGTTTTATTTACTTTTAAAGTAACAAGGAAATACCATAATAACAAACAATTTCTCATTTAAACGGGGGAAAAAATTTTAAAAATAATAATATAAAACCTTTTTTTGACAATACAATTTAACTTTTTCTATTTGAAATGAAAAGAACATTAGTTAAACTGGAATTTTAAAAATTAATTTGCAAAATGCATTAAGAAATCTGGCAAAAATTGCAGAACACTTGTTGCCGGTCAAGACTTGCAATTTTTGTTGCAGCAACTTTTTATTTTTATTTTTTGGGAAAAAGACCGGCGAAATAATAAAAAATATATATGTACATATGCATATTCCTATTTCAATACCCTACTACATATTCAGGAATTACTACAAAAATTGCAAGTCTGGACCGGGACTAAAGCTTAAATTAGACGTGACATAGCCATAATGCCATAGCCATAGCCATAACCAAACCAAAATTTATATTGGTTTCTGTGGTGAGAGTTATGGCGTTATGGCGTTATGGCGAGTTTCTCTCACTCTCACCATAGAAACCAATTTAATTTTGGTTTGGTTTAGTTATGGCTATGTCATTATGGCTATGTCACGTCTAATTTATGCTTTACTAGAGCAAGACCACTATCATTCATACCTTTCCACTAAGTTCTATTTATGTTTAAAAATATGCGTTATGAAAACAAACAATTAATACAAATTAACTAACCAGAGATAATTGTGGATAACTAAGGGTCATTATTACAACTTGCAGTTAGTTAAAGGCAGAATTTTGTAGGACCTGTAAATAGATTTGCACTATAAATCCTTCATTTATTATGATTTTTATCCATTAAATATTATTATTTTTTAATAATAATAACAATAACAACAATAATAACAGAGTGTTAAGTATATATATTCTGGGTCCTTATGAATACGGTACTCGACTAAACGATGTCTGCCTGTCTTTACCTGAAATCGAAGAAGCTAGAAAAAGAAGAGTCAGAGACTTAGGTCTTGAACGGCATTATTAGAATTTATTAGAAATATATTGGCATTAAAAGTCAGCAATTAAAAATTTTATTCCAGGGGTGGAAAAGTGAAATTGTTTTTAGCATACAATTTTTTATCAGAAATTTATTTGCGGAGGTACAATATTGGCAATGTAATTCGAATTGAGATATTAAACAGTTTTGTAATATTATATTTTATTCAAGTTTTAAAAGTAACACGGTCCTACGGTTCTAAAACATTGTATGTCACCAACAAAATTAGGATGGTTGCAACTTTTCCATTCCTGCTATACTTTGAGTTGCTTTTTGTAAAAATTATTGCGTTTTGCATGCATCAGTTTTTGTTGTTCTAATTTTGAATTAATATATATATATATATATATATATAATTTAATTTTATATATATCTAATTTTGAATTAATAAATATATATATATATATATATATATATATATATATATAATTAATTCATATATATATATATATATATATATATTAATTCAAAATTAGAACAACAAAAACTGATGCATGTAAAACGCAATAATTTTTACAAAAAGCAACTCAAAGTATAGCAAAGTATATATATATATATATTAATATATAATATATATATTAATATATATATATATTATCATTATTTGTTAGGGATTCTGTAGAAATATTACTTCAAGTTGCTAACTTTCATACCCAAGTTTGTTGCTAGAGCCGCTATCTGAACATCTAAACTAACTGTAATTTTAAAGCCAGAGTTTCAGAGAATTACATATTTGCATTTCTCCTAGTTTCTGAGACACTCTTATGCCATTCAAGTTTCATCGACACTCCATCCGTCATCTTTTACGCACTTGAAGTTTGTGACAGAATTTTCTCTTTGCAGTTCCGAATGTTATACCAGCTAAGATCGGTCGTCACAGTCGTTTTAGTGAAAACAGGACACCAAGTCCTTTATGAACACAGGATAGGCTGTGTACATAAATCGATAAGTCAGTTGTGTTCGCATCACTTTTTAATAGATCTAACAAATTTTGAATTTGTAATGAGAAAAAACTATGTATTATGTTGTCTCTCTCTCTCTCACATACTTTCTCTCTATCTCTTACGCCAAAACTTGAGCATCTAAAAGATGTGCATTTCAAACGAGAGCACTATGAGCCGTTTCGGTAAATTGTGAAAACCAATCTTTAAATACTTCACGTACATGTTACTATATATAACTATATATAACTATGTAGAGTCAAAGAAAAAAGGATCCTTTTCCAAAAGTAATAAAAAATATAAAAATTATACATTAGTGTCTAAATTAAAGTAAATTTTAGTCATTAGGCACTTCTTCTCATAGACAATCTTGTTGTTTTTAGCTCACCGTTTTACTAAATATTCTCTTTTGAAAACAAAAAAAAAAAAAAAACAGAATAAAACACCAACTGAAATCACTTCTTAAAACACCATTAAGTAAATTTTTTCATTATTCAAATCATTAAATTCCTCTTATATTTTTAATTTATATTCATTAGTAAAGCTAATTTCATATCTAACACCATTATCATTTGCATAAAAACTCTCAATCACAAAAAGTATAAATAAAAATTAAGTGCAATAGTGCAGTAAAAGCATTTCTTGTATACTTTTCTTAATAACATTGCCTTGCATTTGCATTTTTAAAGTGTTTAACATATTTAAAAAAAAGAAGTGCAGCAAAAAAAGGAAACATAGCAAGAAGTTAATATTTTGCAAAATGTATTAAAGAGACTATGGAAAAATCGTATCTGGTAATTAAATAATAAAATCATGGGTAGCATGAGAAGAGAAATGAGAATGAAATTATTAAATTTTTTGCTCTGCAAGTATGCAAATCAAATGTAAAGATTTTTTTTATTACCTCCAGTAGCAGTAGAGAGATTTCACCAATAACCAGCAAATATGCAAATGTATTAAGTGCTGTTATCTGATAATGATTATATTATAACAGAATAGAGAACAGTGCTGATACAAAGAAAATAGTTATTTTCTTAGTGCAAAATTTGAACATTTCAGGATTTTAATCCTGGAACTCTTACTCCTGCAAAAATAGTAGAGGTTTTGTGAATCGTCCTGTAAATGGACAATAAAAATAGCTACTTTTTCAATGACGAATGCATTATGTGACTGGGGTTAAGTGCATGTCTTAAAGTTCTAAAAAACATGTAAGTCCGTTCCTTCCCATCCCATAAACTGATATCAAAAACTATATTAAATAAGTATCCATGATGATGCTTAAACAATTTTCTGTTTTAAAACATCTGCCAGAAAACTTAAATAATTACATAGATCACATGTCATGCCCGCACAATTTACGAAAATGGCTTATAGTGCAGAATTTTACACGCATCTTTTTTTTATGGCCAATTCTTCATTTTATTATGAAATCAAAGTTTGTGCAAGAAAATCTAATGCATGTACGATCTGATTAACTTCATCTGTGCTTTTTACAAAAAGTAAGCCTATGCAGGGCAGGGATGGAAAAGTTGATGACATAAGATGTTCAAAAACCGTGTTACTATTTGATTTATTTAATTTATTTGCTGAAGATATTTATAATATACAAAATATTGGCCCTGTTCTGTATACAGATCGATTTGAAACCGCACGATTTTAGAAAACTAACTGCGACATAAGTAATATTTGTTTAGATTTTTTAAAATTTTTTTAATTGTGTAGATTCCCAAATATCATATCTGAAAGAAAAATATCCTAAATAATTTTAAACACGGCTGTAGGACCTTTATTAATTTTTTGAAAACGAGAAATTTATTAGGAATCGGCTTACAGAACAGGGCCGTATGTTTTATAAATATCAAATACATAAATTACCTTAAGTTAGTTGCTATACCACAAGAAAGTTTTAGTTTTCCAGCCCTGGATTCATCCATTATATTTGACTGATTTTCCGCACCAAAATATTTCTATTTTAAATATAAAATATGCTTAACTAATAAAGAAACAAAATTTTATTTAATTAATTACTTGTTTGTATATAAGGAAAAAATTTTAACCTTCCAATCCTGAAACCAACTTTTTAATTCTTCTGATTTTCCACTCCAAATTATTTACTTTAGTCATTTTTATAAGAAAAAAAAACGCAATCATTTAAAGCTGGGACCATATTTTTAATGTTTTAATTTTTAATAGAAATTATATCCTTGTTATTTGTGTATACCAAAACGAAAATTAAATTTTCCAACCTTGGAACTGTCTTTCCTATTTTGCTCATTTACAACACTAATATTTTTCTTTTTTAAATATAGAATATGTTCAACTAATAAAGAAACAATAATTAAGTTAACTACTTATATGTAGGAAAAAAGTTTCACGTTTCCTAATCTAAAACCCTCTTATTGATTCATTTGACTTTTAATACTAACTTATTTCTTTTTAAGATATAAATTATGTCTATTTAAAAAATAAAAATATAAATAAAAACATTACCTTAGTTATTTTTACAAAAAAAATTCAATTATCCAACCCTGTAACTGTCTGTTCAATGTTTTTGATTTTCAACGCCTCATTCAAATTAAAAATATGTTTATTTAAAATAAATAGTTTTATCTAGTTATTTTTGGTTTTCAATAGCAATCGATTTCTTTTTTTAATATAAAATATATTTAATAATAAAGCCTAATAAAAAATTATTCTAGTTAGTAACGACAAAAGTTTCAAGTGTCCAACTCTGAAACCGTCTTTTTGACTCTTTCGACTTTTAATGCCAATTTATTTCTGTGTAAAATATAAATATATTTTTAAATATAAAAACAAAAATTTACATTAACCATTTGTATAAAAAAATCATTCTTCCAACCCTGTATCCATTTTTTTAATGTTTTTTTTTGACTATTAATACAAATTTTATGCTTATTCAAATTTAATAAATGTTTAATTTACAAAAAAAAAATTGTTTTATCTAGTTATTTATGTATATATAAAAAAAAAATAATTTTCCAGCCCTGGAACTATCTTCTTATATTGCTGGTTTTCAATACCAATCTATTAACGACATATTTTGACACGGTAGTCGAAGACTGAAATCTGTGGATTTTCTGGGAGCTTTAGGAAAACAACTTTACTTTCAAACGTACGGACAATTAAATCGACCACATATAGTTTCCTTAATATAGAAAGGCCCTAACTAATTTTTTTAATCGAGATTTTTAAATTTTTGGATACATTAGCTTTCTTCTATTGAAATATACAAAAAACTTGATTTAAAAAAATAAATTTTGTGGAAATTACACAAACCTATATCGAGCCATAGCAGCCAAAAGAGCGTAAGCGACATATATTTTGAACAACGTTTTATAACGATAATCGATTATTTACGATCGTGATTTTTGTCAAAATCGAAAATTATATCGCTTAATTCTTTTTTCTTGCAGTTATGGCACCATTTTGGGTGAAGATAGCCTTTAGCAATAATAGGAATTACAAAATAGAAAAGAGTTATCATATTTTTTATTGTTATACTCTGATTGTGCTGGATAAAGCATCTGCAAAATTTAAACTTGGCAGTTTTATTGACTTAAGTTATGGTCAGACTTGACAAACATTTGCCCAAATGAAAATTGTTTTGATTCAGATACAAGTTTATTAAGTTAGACAGTTCAAAACATAAGTAATTGGAAACTGTTTAATAAAATTTATTTATTTATTTTAACATACTATACAAAGTAAATTTGCATAATATGGTGTTGCACAAATATGGACGGAGTAACTAAGGCCATATACCCAAGATGTTATTAACACTATTAAAAAAAAGGTTTGTGACTGACTGTACATGACCTATGCCTTCAAATAGGATGTAGCAATGTGGTTGTAAAAGAAATTCCACAAAAAACCGCAAGAGCGAGACGGAAAACTCTCGAAGGCCAAAAAACACACACAAGCCTGGCCGCACTTAAAGCTGAAGGTCCATACCATCCATTCAATGCGTAGTTGTTGTAGTTTATGCATGTGTCAAAAAGTAGAATCAAGGTAATTGTATTTGGCAAGTTACAGAACAAAACGCAAAGAATGTATAGACGCATAGTACGGATAAAGCTGAAGGTCCGTACCATCCGTTCAATGCGTAGTTGCGTTTCTTCGACCCAGAGCTGCTTAACGACTTGAATAAAATTTTTATTCACTAGTATCTAAAGGTTACGATTTGTTAAGAAAATGGTTGCCAGGTGTGGACGTACTTTTACTGCCGTTAAAAAAAACTTAAATTTTCTTAACTTGCTATTGAAGAAAATTGCATTGATTACTCTGACCATTAAAATTTGCTGCTTCACCAAAAGCAGATGCTGCTGCTTGTTCTGGCATACGTATTTACGAATATTTGCGGATACGATGTACAAATCTGTTAAGAATTAATATCAGCAAGAGATTTCGGGGCATAAAATAAACTGAAAGGCGCCTGAAGACTAATGAATTGCACTGCTGCATCAAAACAAATTATTATTGGGAATATCTTGTTGTTAATTTTTTCTTAAATAGCCAAAAATAGCAAGAAAATATTAGTTTTCTAATTAAACGTAAAATTTACAACAAAAGTGGCCGGCGTCTACAATATTGTGACACAATTAATGTGAAAATACTATTTGACAGCAAAAAAAAAAAAAAATAACACTTATTGTCTTGCATGTATTTATTAAAAAGTTTTTCGATTAAAAGCTTCAACTATTTTAAATAAAACTAGTTAAGCTTAAGACAATATTTTACTTCAGCTATTTCCAACTCCTGCCATTTGCTTCTTTTTTTTAACAATTTTTAATGCTCTAGTGACAATTTAAACTTTTCTTGGATTTCAGCTGTTTTCATTCGTAGACATGGCATTATAATCCAAGTTAAACTTTATGAACGTTTATATTTTTTGGGAATACAAACGAAAAAAAAAAAACTAAAATACAAAAGGTGATAATATAAACCCCTTAAAACAGTTTTGAAAAGGATTTGTTTCTGCGAAAAAAAAGTATATATTCACATTTAAAATTAAATACTAAATTGAACTTAAAATCAAGCAAGAAACCTTGAATTTTTATTGTTAAAAAAAAGCTATTTTCCTTCAATCACTAATCACATAAAATATTTAATCAAGTTTGTTTAAGTTCGTTTAGCAATTAATTAAAAAATAATGACTCAAAGTCAAATACTTTATTTACAAAAAAAAAGCAAACAAAATGCATGAATAAAAGAGGAAACTTTAAATTAAAAACATCTTAAGTAAAGACAACTTACGTAAGAGCTTTGAACACAAAAAAAAAAAAAAAAGAAATGGCTTAAGGCCACAGTGAGAGTGCTATTAGTACATGCGTTCACACCAGCTCTTGTATGCATAATTCCATGACTTTAAAAACTTTTCAACTTTTTCGTTGCTTGGAATATAATTTGGTTTTTCCTTTCTGTCAAAAAAACAAAAAATAAAAATAAAATAGGAATGGAAAACAACAAAGTAAAAATTAAGATTATGCCAAGAAGACAACGAGCAATTTCTGTGAAATAAGACAAGTACATGACACAAATAATGCGGATTAAAGTTTAAAAGGCGTAAAATAGGCTAATTACGAAAATAATATTTAAGCTCAAAGTTTAAACGAATTAAAAAAGCATAATTAGGAAGATAGCAAGTCTATAAGCGTGCATAAAATTTTATTAAGAGCAAGATGAATTCCTCTTAGAGCAAACAGGAAGCTTAAGATGACTTAAAATCTAAAACGAAATAAAGAGATTAAAAGTAAATGCTGCTTTAAGGCTTTTAAATTTTATGCGTGTGTGTTAGAAGCTGGCACTATTATTGAGTTAAATTTTTCTTCCCGGAAGAAGACAAATGATAAATTGCATAGCCTGAATGATTATGAGTTCCTATCGCTTTTGATCTGGCTGCTTGTGAATTTTCTTTCTAACACAGACGAGATAAAAAAAAATCATAATTTAAAAGAAGAAAGATGTGTGACTCTTCTTAATTACATGAAAGAAATAAAAACCATTTTAAAAAAAGATTAAAAAGCCAATTTTTCCCTCCATTAATGGAATTTAAATTTTAATTAAAACAAGTAATAGTGCTATAGTCGGCTGTGTCGTATCTTATACGAGTATACACATCGATAATATATTCCGTTTGTTTTGTAAAAAAATGGATCATTTAGGGCCAATCGCACGATGTGGACAATGTTTGACTTATCCCACACTTACATTCACAGCAAAAATAAATTTTAATATATTGTTATTGTTCAAATGTAAGTGTGCGACAACTCGAACTTTGTCGACATCGTGGTATTGGGGGTTATTTTATGCTCCTCTACAATTTAAAGTAAGTGACCTATAAGTATATTTCGACTAAGGAATTTGATTCAAATATATAATTTTCGATATTAGTAAATGTTGAATATATTATTTTGCACTTTGTTTTTAAGAATTTTTTTGCATTACTAATACTTTTTCTTTTTAAAATGAATCATTAAAAAATTATCAGAGAGAAATTTAACAGAGATCAGCACTTTCTAATGGCAATTTACTAATTTTTATTTAATTAATGTTTTTTCACAAAAAAAAGTTTTAGATATCCAACCCTGGAATCATATTTTTTTATATCTGATTCTTAGTTTTTACCCATATTTCATAAAAAATAAAATTAATTTGAAATCCATTTTAGGAAAATTTTGTATGAAAAATTTTAAATAAAATATATTTCAAATTCATTTTAAATTTTATGAATATGGGGGTTAGTTTTGTTTTATTTGTTTTATTTGTTTTATTTAGTTACATTTATATAAAAGTTACATAATTTTGAATTATCCAGCTCTGGACCTTATGGTTTTTATATTCCTAAAATCTTTTACCAAAGTATTGCTTTCTTTGTAAAAAAAAGGAAACATTTGTTTGACTTAGTTACTTTTGTATACTAAAAAAGTGTAAATTTCCCAGCCCTGGATTGTCCTTTTAGATTTTTCTAAATTCTTATAACAATATCATTCTTTTAGAAATATAAAATATGTTTATTGATAATAAAAAAACTAGTTATAGTAAGTAGTTTAATTTTATATGCCAAAAAAATTTATAATTTCCAACCCTGGAATCATATTTTTATTTTTTGAATTTGAATACAAAATTAATTCTTACAGAAACATAAAATCGGTTTATTTAACAAAAAAAAAAAACAAAAATTAACTTAAGCTACTAGTCACTTTTGTATACAAAGAAAAGTTTAAATTTTCCAGCTCTGAATTCATTGTTTTGATTTTGTTAATTTTTAATTTCTGACAAACCAGTTAGATACCATAGCCTTTAGCTTTTTTGGGAGCTTTGGAAAACTGATTTCATATGCAGACATACGGACAGTCGTACAGACGGACGGACATCGTTTATTCTTCTTCCCTATTCATAAGGACCCATAATATATATTAATTATGGGTCGCATATGAAGATTGTAGGAATTATATACGGAACAACAAACTTAGATATACCCTTTAGCATTTTTTGAAAGTGTTTAATCGATTGAATTTAAACATTATAAAAATAAATTCGAGATATTATGATGATAAATAAATAATTAAATCTGTTAATTAAGAATAAGAATGTGAAATATAAAATTAAATTTTAATAGGCGTAACTCTATCCATTTTCTTAAATTCAAGATTGTGTCTATTTTAGAGCTCAAGGCGTGTGGTGAGTTTCGTAAAACTCCGTTAAGTAGAAGCACCTGAAATATAATAATGAATAATATTAATGGGCCCGACTCATTTTTTTCTATTTTAAAATTGGGTAATATGAAGAACCCACCAAAGGTGTTTGCTAGGTTTCGCAGCAATACAATAAGTAGAATATCACAAAATCCAAAAAAAAAATTGGGCGTGTAACCCACTTTTTTTTTTGAATCGGACCAATTGGAAGTTATACCCTTTCAGACAAAAAAAAGGAAGAATTTTTACGATCGGTCTAAAATGTCAAAAAAAAAAATAAGGACGAAATTCTTCATTTTTTTAAGTCGATTAAAAAATCTATTTAAAAACTGTTTTAAGAAATTTTTTTATAAATTCACGGAAATTTTTTTAAAATTTTTGTTTTTCAAAAACCTGTCTTGTTGAATATGGAAAAATAGATCAAAAAAATTCTGTATCCTATGTAAACTGAACACAAGGGGTGTTTTTTTAGAGCGTTACAACTTAGAGTTGGTATTACTGCTTTATTTGAGCACCCATTTAACAGCTGATAGTTGCCTTTTATTAAGTTTGCTTTTAAAATTTATTATGAATCGACTTACTCCCGAGCAGCGTACGCAAATTCTTGAAAAAATTTAAAAATTCTATTTTCCGATGATGGTCAGAATGTTACAGTCAATGGAGAATGGTTTAGGCACGTGATACGAAATTTTTTCGTACCTCAATTACGTGGCATTAATCTTGCTGATATGTGGTTCCAATAGGACGGAGACACATGCCACACAGCGGGCGCGCTACAATTGATTTACTCAAATAAACTTTTGATGAAACAATAATTTCACGTAATGGCCCAATTAATTGGGCCATCAAGATCGTGTGATTTAACCCCATTGGCTTATTTTCTTTGTAGTTATGTTAAGTCACTTTTCAACATCGATAAACCACAAACAAGTGAACACCTGGAAATCAGCATTCAAAGAGTTATCTGTGAAATACGGCCACAAATGCAGCGGAAAGTTGTTGAAAATTGGTGTTCCGGATTGCGCCTTCTACGCGCCAGCCGTGGCGGCCACATGCCACAAATCATATTTAAACATTAATTAGACGCGGACACTTCTAAGTAATAATAGACCAAAAAAAAGACCAGTGTCTCTTATCTTGTCTGTATCTTGCAAACCGTTCGGAATTTTGATTTACTGGCTGAAGGAAAATTGTAGCTCTTGACATAAAGAACAAAAATTAAGAATATATAAAATTAAAAAAAAACGTTATCTTCAAGATCAAAATCGCAAATTTAAAAAAAATTTCGATTTTTTTTACCCTTTTTCCCCTGTTTATCACCAAAATTCAGGGAAACAAGCCACTACAAAAATGTACCTAAGATTTTAATAAACAACTTTTTAGAACATATGAACTTCGTAAGAATGATTCTTAACACCGTTTTGGTGGTGAAAAATTTCCCGAAATTTTTTTTTGCAGCTTCCTAAGCGCTATTTAAACGGTATTAAGAATCATACCTATAAAGTTCATATATGTTAGAAAGTTATTTATTGAAATATTAGAAAAGTTTTT
Organism: Tachina lurida; assembly: GCA_944452675.1. Lineage (NCBI taxonomy): Eukaryota > Metazoa > Arthropoda > Insecta > Diptera > Tachinidae > Tachina > Tachina lurida. The sequence continues at coordinate 23,456,292 of OX101752.1, forward strand.
GTCGTGGATTGTTTCCTTGAATTTTGAACGGTTTGCTACCTATGGTGCTGAACAGGGGGAAAAAAATTTAATTTTTTAAAACATTTTGCGATTTTGATCTTGAAGATAAAGTTATTTTGAATTTGTATGCCTACAATTTTGGTTTTTATGACAGGAGCTACAACTATGCCTCAGAGAGTCAATCCAAATTCCGAATGGTTTGCAAGATATGAGTCTGAGAATATTATTAGTTTTTTGCAAAAATTATACCGAGGTCCCAAATCTTTGGGGGCCCATAAAAAACGGCCTTGACTTGGGGCAAAACTGTTGCACACTGGTCGTTTTTCACCTAATTATGTCCTTATATAGTTCTACATATATCCATGACTTAAAAAAATAAAACACAGTATTTTCTTTACAATAAAATATATTTGCTTGTTTTATTATGTTTAACACTTGTGTCACTCTATAAAAAACACACTTTAGCAGCAGGATGTTTGTTGAAAAACGTGACATTCATCGACATATACAATAATAATTATCACTGAAAATTTAATTTTTTCAACAAGTTTTTTCTTTAAATTTATTCATTGACTGAGCAAAAAAATATTTTCAATAAATTTTTATCAAGTATGGAAAAAATTTCATTATAGAAAATTAAATAATGTTTTTTTTATTGAAGAGATGATTTTCGTATACAAATATTAATAGATTTTTTTTTAATTTAATCTAATGATTGTTAATTTAAAGTTTTATTGGAATTTATTTTAAATTGTATGCAGAAATTAAATAGTTTTAAATAAAAATTTTAATAAAAATTAAATTAAAAGCCTTCCTTCGCTCTCTCGTCTTATAGCCAGTGACTTAATTTATCTCTAAATTCCATCTAAACACTCTTTCCCTTGATTTATTTAAAAGGATCTATTTAAATTTAAATTAAATATTTATTTGTTATTTGTTTTAAATTTACAAAATTCACTTTTATTTCTCTTCAAAGAAATTTCAAAATAATCTCTGATATTCTCTGTTTTCTTCGACTTGTAGCAGAAAACCAAAAATAAAATTCTCACGTTCCTTTTTTGCATTTTCTCAATTTTCTTTGAGATTCACTTTTTTAAAATAAATATTCTACTGATGTTGTGTGTGAGCAGGCAGCTCCTTTTAGTTGCGGAGAAATACGCGATCGTACAACACAGAAAACACGGAATATTTTTTTTAAGAAGACATTGCAATATTTTTTAAAATCTAAAAAAAGAAAAACATAAAAAAATAACTCAAAGAAATATTTCTTCATGTTAGCCTTAAATAATAAAATAAATCTCTAAATAGTAACGTACATGCCATGCATACATGTGAGCTTTAGCAAATCTATTATTCAATATTGAAAAGTGAAAAAAAGGAATATAATTTTTGTTTGAAGAAAATAAAATTAACATAAAACGTCATACGACAAAAAAATAAAAATTAAAAAAAAAAAACTAAATGTCAATTGTTGATATTCAGTGTAATTTATTGCCTTTTTAATCTTTTGGCTTATTTTTTAAAATATAAAGGGAAATATTTTGGAAAAAAAGAAACACGCACAAGTTATTTTTAAATTATTATTTTTTGTATTTCGAACTAAATAAAAAAAAAACACATTTACATTTGGTGTTAAACAAAAAAGTGTTCAGTGGGCAAAAAAAAAAAAAAAAAAAAAAAAAGAAAAGTGCAGCATGTTTAAACTAATTGATTGTTGTGAAATGTTTATTTGTAAAAAATTTTATTTTTTTTTTGTGCGCATTGAAAGAAGTGTAAATTACATTTGCCAACAGGAAAAACTAGACAAAAAAAGACTCTATAACAAATATGTTAAAATGAATAAATAACGAAAATTTTGTTTATAAAAATAAATCTTTCAACATTATAAAATCATAAACAAATTGATGGCTCATAATGTGTTCGAAATTGGTGTTTGGGAGTGTGTTTATTTATAGTTTATCGAATTTTTTGACGCCAATACTCTAAATATATAAATATATATAAATATAAACTACGTGTGTTATTAATTTATACAGCATTTTGTATTATCTTTAACGTCAAGTGTTCAGTGTATTTTAATTCTTTTTTCTGGGTCAGCAAATGTGAAGCAAAAAAAAAAAAAAACAAATCAAATTAATGATCAAAGCATTTGATAGTGATTTTTCTGCTTAAATAAATACAAAAATTATAAAATTAAGCGCTAGTTATTTTCATACAAATGAACTTTATTTGTTTTTTTTTCAAATATTTACTTAAATAATTTGCCTCATTAGGAACTAAGTAATGAAGAGGAAACTTTTAAATTAATTTAAGTTTAATATGTAAAATCAGGAAATATATTTAACTGAATTAAGATAGATATTTTCAATGAAAAGAAAAGATTACAGCAGGGAATCTGGAATAAACTCTGTAATATAAAAGGAAAGAAAATGCTTTCGATTTACATGTAATTACATACAAATTCGAAAGAAGTTTCTTTCGTTTCGAATTACAGAGCAGACCCCCAGGTCCGTTTGTTTTGTAACGTATTCAAACATATTAAAAACAATTTCGTTAATCGCTCGATTATTAATGGCAATTTGACTTGTCAACTATCGACGCAACTGAAACTAAAATTAAGATTATGTATGGCAACTTTTTCCAGTTGCCAAAAAATTATAGAAAATAGGAAATACTGCTGACTTTCAAATAGTAAAGGGTCCGCCATCTAACGTTTTTTTTCAACTAGTGCTTATTTCGTGAATGGTAACACTTAGCTCATGTCTAATTTAACAGATAATTAGTTTAAACCTTCCGCTAAGCGAATATGGTTGTGTATACGCTTGAAAAACGCTGGGAAATATCGACTTACAGAAGATGCCGATTTTGCCAAAAAAATCATTTTTTCAGATGCAGCTCATTTTGATCTTGGCGGGTATGTAAACAAGCAAAATTGTCGCATTTGGGGCACAGAAAACCCGCACGCATACATTGAAAAGCCGACGCTCACAAAACGAGTCACTTTTTGGTACGGATTTTAGTCCAGAGGCATAATTGGGCCATTTTTCGAAAATGAGTAAGGAGTGGCAGTTACAGTCAATGGCGATTGTTATCGAACCATGTTGAACGAAGTTTTGTTCACAAAAATGAAGAGGAGGATATTGGCAACATTTAGTTTCAACAGGATGGCGCTACGTGCCACACAGCCGAAGCTACACTCGATGTTTTGCATAGCATTTAAAAAAAAAAAAAGTTATCTGGCAAATGTATACAAAGTTTGTATACATTTGAAACTCCTTCAATTATAGTTTACGCAGAAAACTATGAACAATTTTGTAATATCAATTAAAGTTTTGTAATATCAATAAAAAAATTAATTAAGTTTTCACCATTAAACAATTTCATAATAATCGGCCATGTCACAGAGTTCATTTTCGTTCAGAATCGGATTTCAATCCACCCCATTTTTGTAGAAGATGGTGTCTAAAAAAGAAAACTAAAGGTTTGCCCAGACTGTGGAAGGCGGTGGTTTGCTGGGGTATGCAACGGCTAGGGCTTGACCTTTTGAGGTTTATTCAATTCCAATTCCGAACGGAATTAATTAACCCTTTCAAAAACCTTTGTATGAAAATAAAAAAATTAATTAAATCAATTAAATTTCTAAAAGGAAATTTTTATTTGATTAACAACTTATTCTATGTACATGTATATACATTATGCATAAAATATTAAATTAAATACGAAACTAGATTACTCTATTGTTGTCTGTTTTGTGTCAAGTCCTTTTTAATACAAAGGGTGTTTTTTATAGAGTGATACAAGTTTAAATCATAATAAAACAAGGGAATATATTTTTAATATAAATCAAAAGGCCTTCATTAGAAAATGAATTTTATGAAATTAATGTTTAAATATGAATTCTGCCATATGGCCGCCACGGCTGGCGCTTAGAAAACGCAGTCTGTAACACCAAATTTTCAACAACTTTTAGCAGCATTTGCGGCCGTACTTTTACCATAACTCTTCGAATTTTGATTTCCAGGTATTCAATTGTTTGTGGTTTATCTACGTAGACAAGTGACTTAACATAACCCCAAAGAAAATAATACAATGGGGTTAAATCATACGATTTTGGTGGCCAATTAATTGGGCCATTACGTGTTTCTTTGAGTAAATCAACTGTAGCGCCCACTGTGTGGCATATGGCGGCTCCGTCCTCTGGAACCACATATCAGCAAGATTAATGCCAGGTTATTGAGGTACGAAGAAATTTCGAATCATAAATAGCAGCAAACAGTAATTTTCTGTGGATGTAATGGTGTTTCGACAAAAGCTTTGTGGATTCTCTTCACTCCAAATGCGCCAACGTACCAATTCAACCAGAAATGCATGATTAGTTTGACGAATAGGACGATTATTTTGATTAAAAATTTCAACAATTTGCACTCGTTGCTCTGCTGTAAGTCGATTTTAAGGAAAACTTAACAAAAAGTAACTTTCAGCTGTTAAGTGGGTGCTAAAATAAAGCAGTAATGCCAACTCAAAGTTTTGATACTCTAAACAAATACCTTTTACATTTCGCTTTGAATATAGCTTTTTCCAAGATTTGATCTTCGCGATCCTCAGGGCCATGGAACTGGTGGCCAGTAATGTAGCTGAGGTTGAGAGGTTACCTTCTACGTCGACAGTCAGGCAACGCTAAAAACTTTAAGGGACACAATATCAAACCGAAACTTGTAAGTGACTGTAGGAGATCCCACAGCTTACTTATGGACAAATATAGTGTCAGACTATGTTGGGTTCCGGGCCACAGCAGTGTTGAGGGAAATGAGACTAGCTGGCAAGAATAGTGTCGGCATTAATTGAGAGAATGTGTGACAAATCGGTGAAACTACTAATAGGTCGTTATTACAAAGAACTCATTAATTAGGTGGAGAGCAAGACGAACAGTTCATAGCAAAGTAGGGAGGACTGTAGAGGGCTATGTGGCCAAAACTTGGCTCAGAAAGATTCAAACTGCTATTGGATATAGATAAGAAGGCGATGCGTATCGTGACAGACGCGTTGATTGGTCACTGCTCGGTCAGAGCAAGAACCAGTATTTGAGAAACTGGCACTTCAGATTTCTGTAGGATGTGCGTGGATGAAGAGGAACCAAAAATCATAGAAAATACTATCTGTCACTGCCTGAAGTTGCAAAATATAGGCTTAGGTAGCTACGCAGACGTTTTTATTTTATTTATCTGCAATACAAATAATCCTTTAAGGCCAATAGACGTTTTTATGAGAGCATTACTAGGAATTCATTGGCTTAATGATGGATAATAAATAGACGCTCCTCTGGGTACAAATGGGTGGTAAATATTAATTTTTATTGAGCAAAATAAGGGAATCACAATGGACCCAACTGGGTTTACATTTCGCCTGTATTCATCTTTTCCATGTAATATTTGGTCGTCCTTGACGTCTTGCCCCCCAAGGGTTCCATTTGAAAGTCAAAATACTTCAATTTTGTACCATATGTCGTCCTTTACTTTCCAAGTCTCAGAGTTATATAATAGGATCGGTTCCGGTTTTAATTGGTGTTAAAAATTCTTATTTGCGTTTGCTGAGAAATGTTGCGAGCCGGCCAATTTTTTTTAAGAATGTAGAATGCATGCCGGACTTTGATTATTCTTGCCTTTACATCCTAATCAGCTCCTTATGTAAAAGTTAGATTTGCGAATGGTCCCGCCCGAGTGCTAAACATTTTCAAGTTTAGGTCATCCTTCAAAAACAACTAGAGAAAACACTCTATATGTTAAGTAAACATTTTGTAGTTTCAGTGTCAAGTTTTTTTTAACAAAAGTAAATGAAAAGTTTTTCTTGAACAGAAATAGTATGATTTGCTTGCATTTGATACCATATTTAATAAACATAAAATAAGTATAGGGGGTCTGTTTTTATGTCCGAAAGCGAATAATATATATTATGATTTAGCAAGGTAAATTTTCTCAACATTTTAGATATGCATCAGAGAATGGCAATAAGTACTCCAAAAAAAATATACTTAAATAAGTAGTCTTAGTTTTAGTAACTGCGTATAGCAAGTATAATCATTATTGTAGTGCAAACAATTCGTATGCTCACATATTTTCTCTCAATTTTCTCTATAATTCTCATATATTTTCTCTATAATTCGTTTATGAAAAACTAAAATACGCTACAACTATAAATAAAAAGGCGCAAGTGTATTGGGGGTATTGACTATCTTTCAAAATCATAGTCGGAGTATGCTTGTATGTATATTTAATCTATTTATTCCTAGGAAGAACATAGGATTGTTGGAGTATGCTTGTGCTGGATATTTAATCGGAAAAAAATACGCACGATACTCAGGATATTTATTAATCATTCGCCACCGTACACATACATATGTGTATATAAAGTGGAATGGAAAAGGTGTTTGGACTGATAAAAGAAGTTATGTGTATGTTAATAAAAAAAGGCCCTTTATATGCGCATGTGCAACCGACTAACAGTTAGAGTATTTTTATACTTATGCGCATGATTGAATCTCATGCAGTCTATAAATTTTAGTTGTGGTCGTTAGGCCTGCGTAATTCAAAAAAATGTGTTTCAAACATAGTTGTTGAATGTTTATAGCTATTTGTGTTTAAAGTTTGCGTGTTTGTCATGTACTCAAATAAATAACAATACTCAAAGAGTACTTAAAACAATACTTTTGTCATTTTATTTTCGAAATAATTTTTAATTAGTAATGCAATCTATTTTAAAGAGTTCTTATATTCAACGTTTGTGTCAACTAGTTATAAAGCATACGCAAACATAAATTTGCTCTGCTTAATTTTAGAAATTTAAATTTAAATTATTTTTTGAAAAACAAAACTTACACATTTACATAACATACATACATTTGTGCTTGTGTTGTGCAATATTTGTTCAATAGTTTTTAGGCTCGTCTATTTTAGTGGCCATTAAATCTCCCACGCAACAAAAATATATACACACAACTATAATTTACTTTAGCCATGTTACAATTAATTTTCTGACCATACATTTTCGCATGTATTTTTAGTGAATTATTTAAATTGAATAAAGTTTAAAATTTCAATTAGCGACAACTTTGTTTGAGTAAACAATAAAAAATTAATTACTCTCAATAAACTATTCTAAACAACCTGTAAACAAGCAATTGATTAGTTTTGCATTTGCAAAATTAAACTATTTTGTCTGATTAATAAATTTAAGGAAAAGTTAAACATTTCCAGCGGTTATAAAATTAAACAGTTTAAATGAACACGGTTTTTTATATCCGTTTTCGTTATTTTATGTAAAGTTAATGAGCTTCAAAAAAGACATTAGATAATTTCTTTACATATCCCTCCCGACCAAAAAAGGGGCCTTATAAGTTTGTAGTGTGTGTCTGTGTATCTGTTTATATGTGTGTCTGTCCATATCTACGTACAGATCAAACGGCTGGGGCGATTTTGATTAAGTTTTTTTTTTGAAAGCTGATTTGATCGAGCTACGTTTAAGGAAAATTGGCCGAGATTTTTAGAAGATATCACATATTTTCTGGATATATCGGGAGTTTTTAAAATTTTTAATATTTGTTATTTTGTGAGCAGGTAGATTGATACTAAGATAAATAAAGTTACATGGAACTATTGCATTTTTTTTTTATTATTTAAGTTATTTAAAATGTATTTTTAATTATATTTACTAACAAGCTTATTTTATTAAAAAAAAAGTTTTTTTTTCTACAGTTTGGACAAAGTTTTGCTTTGATTTAAATTCTAATGGCTTCCTTTTAATTTTCATGTGAATCTTGTAAAGTTTGCTAAGTTTGTCTTGCATCTTTAGGCCTCAGGTTTTTTTTTCTAATTCAACATATCGCACACAAAACATTTTTTAAATGTTTTAAATTTGGTTTTATGGGATACAGCCTTGTTTTGGCTGTGCTAAATTCAGTTCTACCAATTTAAAATGACCGAAAGCAGCTAATATTGCTTATGCCAGTGAATAAGAATATATACCGATTGAATAATCTTCAACTTAAAAATGGATGCAGCCGCAGCAATAATCGAAAATTTGCGGAGAAAAGGAATCTTTTGGAGGGAAAACAACGAAAATATTTTCATTGAACTCTCATCCTCTGGGGAGTGAAAATAGACGATATGACTGATATGCAAGTGCCGATAAAAAAGCTTTAGCTTAAAATGTCTTTGTGCATTTTGGTGTATATTAACTAACTTGATTTCCTAGCACTTCTTCATTTTGTATAAGAAGTTGCTTATTTTTAGAATGTTCATTTACAAGATATAAAATAATTTCCATTTTAGAGCATATCGTAGTTTTTCATACAAACAAAAACAGCTGTTGTACAGTTGGTCAAATAAGTGTTATAAGCAACAGAAAAATACAGCAATAAATACACGTGTTTTTACAGGAGATTTACTTTACTTTAAGCAATTTTATTAGACAACCTCTGTGAATTCAAAATCAGCTGTGTATGTATGGTTTTGACGTTACAACCAGCTTTTAACTTTAGGTGTGAAAACACTATTTGATGAAGTAGAAGCACAGTAGAAATTTTTTTTGTATGGTTTAGTGCGCAACTGAGCTAAGACGACATAGGAAATGTGTTGAATATATTGTACTTTTACTGTTCTCCTATAACTAGAGCCTTTAACACACAAATAATAAATAATAAACTTTTAAGGTTCCTTACAGGGAATATTTTAAGTCCAGTTAGAATAAATATTCTCTTATCTTTTTATACAGTGAAGCAAAAAAATATATTCTCCATTTTTTACTTTCAATATGAAATATATATACATATTTTCCACTATCCCTTGTCTTTTAATTGCTCTTAATTGCTTTTCAATACTTTAGTGGGTCATATATATACAAACATACATATGTATACACATGAAAAGCCAAAAACCATCAAAATTCCTTTAAAGATATTAAGATTTACTCTAAAAATTAAAGAAAAACTATATCAAAAAAATAAATGTATTTTTATAATTTTATGCTTAAGGCATTTTAACGCAGTATGCTGTTTTATTCAGCATTTTGATACTCTTAATTAGCTATGAAAATATAACACACTACAACATACAACAACAGATTTTCAAAAATGCATATGTATCAGAGAACTGTATGAGTTGATTTACTTTCGCTCTCACCTCACTTTAACAATGTTTTTGTCTTCTTCTTTGACATCAATATTTACTAATTATATTATTACATAGTTACGTCTCTAACTCTTTCTCTTTTTTTAAGTGCCGTTAATAAAAATAAACAAAATATTCTTACTGTGGTTTGATTGTTTTGTATAGTAATCAAATAACTTACAAAAGTACTTTAACTAGATGAAGTCTTAAGTTAATAAAACATTGCGTATTAAAATAATTCATAAAATAAAATGTGCCCAGCTATTTTTTTCATGATATTACATAAAACTATATTTGTCACAAGGAGTTTTCAGAAGTTTTTAAATTAATCATACTTATTCATTGCTTTAGCGAATCACATGAATGAATAGAAATTGCAAGCAGTGGCATGGATTTATTAACAATAGGCTCATTGATATGAATCATGTAATACCATCTTTAATTTTTTTTAATGTTAAGTGCTTGCTTAATATTCATTTTAGAAAATGCAAAATTATGCCGTTCGATTCGTAATCATGCAGATCTCTGATATGTATTTAAAAACAAACAAAAACACTCGCACACCAGCCCCTCTTTTACTTTTACCGTTTTTAGTTGACAAAGAAACAAGAAAGATAAAAAGAAATTAAACGATGACAACAAAACAAAATATGAGAACTATTCATTAAGGGGGAAAAAATATAAAAGCTAAAAACATTAAGGCATTAAAAAAAACAAGAGGAAACAGAGGCAAGAGTCAAATTATACATAGAATGAATAATTGTAGTCAAGCAAACACGATAATGCGATACCCTGCATAAGCATAATAATGTTATTAAAGTGAAATGTGACAAACTCACTCGCACAAGCATACTATTACGAGTAGTTACTGTCACCCCATTGGCTGTAGTTTCGTTAATAATTCAGCCTTAAAATACAAACAAAAGGTCAAATAAAAAATAAAATATGTAGGTATATTGCGAAAGCTTTCAATAATTAACAAAAGAATATATCGTCACTTTAAATGCAAATGGACGTAATTACACTTATATATATTTCTTACAGGAGAAAAAAAAAACGTTTTAAAAGCAATGAAAATAAAGTGTTCTTGAAATTTTTCAACGAAATTTACTTGTAGTATATTTAAGAATATATATGTATATATATTTATATATATTTTAAGTATGTTAGTTACGTTTGTAGCAATAATAATTTTTTTTTGGCCAAAAAAAAAACCGACCTCAATGCAAAGATATGATAGATGAAGAAAAGAGAAAGTACGTGAAATATAAAATTAAATTTTAATGGGCTTGCCTGCGCCCATTTTTTAAATGCAAGATTGTGTTTTTCAGAGCTCAGGATACCTTTTAAGTCTTGTAAAAATTGTTAAAGTAAAACTAGTCGTACTAAAAATAAAATATTAAATTTTAATGGGCGTAACTCCGCCTATTTCTTTAAATGGAGGATTGTTTATTTTAGAGCTCAATTTGTGTGGTAGGTTTTGTAAAAATCGGTTAAGTAGAACCGCGTGAAATATTATAATAAATTTTAATAGGTGTAACTGCGCCCATTTTTTAATTTGTGTAATTGCAAGAACCAAAGGTGTTTCATAGGTTTCGCAGCAATCAAATAATTAGAATATTATAAAATTATATAAACTAAATTGTGGGTGGGTCGCCACCTATGGGACCCATGGGGAACTTTAACCTCTCAGACAACAAAAATTTTTTTACAATCGGTCTAAAATGTACCGAGTTATAAAAAATAGAGACGAATTGCTAACCTCCTCCTTTTTTTTTGAAGTCGGTTAAAAAATAGAAACTTTCGCAAATACGTCGGTTTCAATTTCTTTAATAAAGTCGTAATTTTTGATCGCAGAGGCCTAAATAATTGCGTGAACATTTTTGTGTAGTTAAGTACTTTTTTATTTAAGGTGACGATATGAATTGTGTATTAAAAAGTATTTAATGAATGGTGGACAAGTTTTTTTTAAATAGAAAAGTTTTTAATTGTAAATGAGCAGGGAAACCAATAATATGCTTTAAAAAATATGTTTTATGCGCATTCGATATGCACTAAAAACTCAAAAATATGCTCTTAAGAATAAAATAAATTGGCTTATTTGTAAATGGAAATATGTTTTTAATTCAACAATTCAACAACATTTGCATATAAAATAAGACAAATAAATTAAAAAAAAGGAAACAAGAAACAACAAAATTGTCAAATATAAATTAAAAAAAAAGGAAACAAGAAACAACAAAATTGTCATAAGAATGTTTACTAAAGCAAATAATATAAATACATTTAACTTGAACTTCAAAAGAGTATACGATATCAGGAGGGCAAATTATGGGACTTGTTATCGAACGAAATTACGAAATATTTCAATAGAGTTTATACGAAAATATTTTTAAATTTCGAATCGTATCGAATGATGTAATTTTTTTGTTATTGTTATTGCAACAAACAACAAAATATTGATCCAGATTTTCAAATAAAAATCGTTGCATCGTCACATCTTAATAATTTTTTATACATTGACAATATCCTTTCAACGTCTACTGATGTTATCGGAGCAGAGTCCGTCACCAATAGCAAAACCAAAGTTTTATTGAAACTGACGTACGTAATAACGGCGTAATAAATCAAAAAATTTATATATTACATGGATAAAACATTGGAAATGAGATTTGATGGAGAAAAATAAAAACAACAATTTTTACCTTAATAGATGGCTTGTAAGGATATTAATATAAAAAAAATTATATTAAGTATCAAAATACGCCCTTAAAGCGTCAAATATGGGTGTTAGACTGATATATGCAAAGGTTAAAATATGCAAAAATATATAAAAATATGCAAAAATATGCACTAACAAATCGATGCCAAAATGCATAAAAAGATCTAAAACGGATAAATATCTTATATCCACATTAATACGTCACACAAGAAAAAATATGCGGTTGCATATTTGCGGTTTCCCTGTTGATGAGTGTTCTTCAATCTTGTTCGAATAGTTATTAAAATTTCATTTGAAAAAGTAGATTTTCTAAAAAAAAGCATATATACAGATATATATATATATATATATATATATATATATATATATATATATATATATATATATACACGTATTTTAATATGTTATGGTAAATACTCGTGGCTCACCATTCGAATGCCTCAAAAAAATATATATTTTTTAATCAATAAAATGCTCGATAGCAGAGTTGTTAAAGAGTTAAACTTAATAATTTAATACTTGACCATATATATGTGCCCATAATTATAAAATAGGTATATGTCATGTATTTAATGTTTCGAGGTATGTAGTAAATTGCATTTCAATAAATCAATAAACAATACCAAAAAAATTTATAACACTCGATTAATGAAAATTTATTTAATACTAGTTGAAGTTTTTTTTTAAGATTTATCTAATATTTCGCAGCAAAAATTAGTATGACTTAGCCCACTTTCATAATTACAGGCTTATATATATATAGATATATATTTACATACAGATGTGTGTTGTTGGTAGGCATATTAATTGCCTGAGTGTTACTTCTCTTTAAAAAAAAGTAATAATAATTATAAGAATTCACTTTGAAGATAAAAAATTCGAATGAAATAACATTGTAGATACATTTTTTATCTCGTTACTTTTGTGAAAATGTGAAATAATTCCATTTAAAAAATAAAGTAAAAATGACATGAAAGAGGTTAAAAAATATTGTGAGGTAAACCGTAATGAAATAACTCCCAAAATATAAAATATATATGAAAATTTTATGGGTTGGGGTATGTATAAAGAATAAAGTAAACAAGCATTCCCTTACGCATGTCATATCATGTCAGAAATAAAATGAAGTTACCACGAATTCCATTTGAAGTTGTTTTCTATTTCCTTAATAATTAACATTCCATTTATCATTTTTATCATTTGTACATAGATTTGAACTCACTTTAGGGACTCACAGTAACAACAAAATAAAAATAATAAAATATAACATGACATTTATGTTGTAATAAGAATAAATTTCTTGCTTTACCTAAAATAAAGTTATTAATCTTTAAATTTAAGAGTTCATATTAAACGTATAAATACACAAAATTATTTAAAAAACCAGGCATTTGTTTTATTTGAAAATAAAATTAACATAAATTTATCTAACGAAATGTAACTCAATGGCCTCTTAAGAGGACACATTGCTTATCACGCAGCACGGTTGTATGATGTCTGAAATATTAAATGGAAGTGCCGGCAATAAAAGCATAAAGTAGGGTATTAAAAATAAATAAAATTTAAAAAGCAACTAAGAGAATCACCCTCTTGTTATGCGTATGTAATTTTAGTTTTATTTTAAATACTATACATATTTTCCTTAAGTTATTTTTAAAATACTACAAGCACATACATTCACACTCACATACAAACATTTAAATTTAACAACAAGCAGGCATTTCTATTTATATTAACCTGCCTATGAACGCACATATGTACATATCTGCACATAAATACTCGTATCCATTTGTATGTTGTAGACATATTTACATGCACATTATAATGTTTACACACTTTCAGATGCACTTACACTTACCAACATTTTCAAGTGATATACAGTAAACTTTCGATAATTCGAAATTCGTTTATTTTAAAATGTTGACAATTTTCTAAGTTCTTTGAAAAACGTGTGCTATATTAAAAAAAAAATCTATTTTATTTCTTTCACTGAAACAATTTTTTAGTACAACAAAGTACCCAAATAAAGTTTTGTTTTAATGATTTTATATTTTTAACGTGGAAACATCGTACACCCGATTATTTTTGTTTTTTAAATTACTCACTGGTCTCAAGTAAAAAGGCCTCAAGTAAAAAGGCCCTAACTCAAATAATTGTAACTTTATAAAAACATAATATAAATAGTCAGTACAACAGCTTGTACAACTGCTGATATAAACTGCGTTATTTCTTATACTATTGCAAAAACTTTTTGTGACGAGATGTATTTGTGTGAAATTGATTGGAATCACTGAAAAACTCACTTTTGTCAAAAATACGAGTTAGGGCGTTTCTACTTGAGACCGTCAATATGTAATACTACACAAAATTCACCCTTTCTATTCGTATATCTTATCTGATGTAGACATAAAAAAACAATTTATTTTTTTGGGGTTTTTTAGTTTAAGCCCTTTTTCGTTTTAGCGCTTTTACTCGGATTTTTCCATTTTTTTCGTTTTGGTGATTTTTAGGATTCCGTACACCAAAGGGGCAAAAGGAACCCTATTGTTTTCGCTATGCTGCCCGTCTGTCAGTCACAGGCTATTTTTTCGACAACCATAAGAACTACGGACAAAGTATGTAGAACTTTGGCCGCTGCAACAACAAATACATGAGAGTTAAAAATTAAAGGGTGTTCCAAAACGAGCAACGAAAAACATTAAAATCCCATGTAATATACATACAATTGTATGTAAAGGCAAATCCCGGTATAACAAACGATATAATGTCAGGCCCATTCGTTATACTGAAAAATTCGTTATATCGCAAGTTTTTCAAGCGTTATTTTAACTGTTATTACTGTAAACATGACAAAATACAATAAAAAGAACAAGGGCAATTCTTTTTAATAAACTACCAAATACAAACTTACGGTACCAAAATTTTTTTACAAAAATGCTACTGTAGATTAAAATTTGCTTAAAATTTTTTTTTGTTTTTCGTTATACAGAGCACACCTTTTTCAAAACATTCGCTATATAAAGTAGAACTAAATGTTAGAAATATGATGCTAGCAAGTTTTTGTTTTACGAATTTTTCTTTATCATTCGTTATATCCAGTATAAAATTAGGATGTTATTCGCTATATAAGGTTGTTAATGTAAAATATTTGGACGTTCGTTATATCGGATTTTTGTTAAAGCTAGATTCGTTATACCGAGATTTTCTTGTATATAGACACTTGAACAAAGTTGATGTATTTTTATACAGTTAACACTAAAATTAAAATTAAAGGGTGTTCTATCAGTTAATGTAATTTTGACAACTTGCTGTGTCTTGGAAACACTTAAAATTTTCGAAAACGGTAAAAGTAAAATATCCCAAAATTTATAAAATCCCCAAATCAAAAAAAAAATCGCCAAAACGAAAAAAGCGCCAAATGAAAAAAAAAATTCTAAAACTAAAATAAATCGCCAAAAACCAGAAAATTCGCCAAAATAAAAAAACACCAAAATGAAAAAAATCGCCAAAATTAAAAAATCGCCAAAATAAAAAAAAACGCCAAAAACTGAAAAAATCTCTTAAACAGGGAAAAAGCAGCAAAACTGAACCAAATCGCCAAAACCAAAAAAGGCTTAAAAAACCCAAAAAGCGCCATACTAACAAAACGCTCAAAACCGACAAAATCCCAAAAACGAGAAAAATTACAAAACCAATATTATATAGGCTAAAGTTCATATACTAATGCATATCTAATGTCTGTACGGAACCCTTCATGCACCAGTCAGAGTCGAATTTTACTGAATTTATTTTAAGTTTTGTGCGATTTCTTAGATAGTTTTTTTAATTTTAGCAATTAATGTAAATTTTGCGCTTTTCATAGTTTCGCCAATATTTTTTGTTTTATGGCGATTTTTAGTTTGAGCTATTATTTTCGTTTTGTGGAATTTTTCGGTTTTAGGAGATTTTTTTTAGTTTGAGAGATTTTTTTTTAGTTTTGGCGCTTTTCTTCGTTCCGGCGATTTTTTTTTGACGACTTTTGTACTTTTGGTAAATTTTTTTGCATTTTAGCGCTTTATTTTATATATGGTGATAATTTTTAATTTAAGTGCTTTTATCCCTTTGGCGATTTTTCATTTCGTTAACAAAATTATGTTAACTGATTGGATACCCTTTACTTTTAATTTCTTAAATTTTAATTGAAATTGGTGTTGTCTACATAAAATACACTAACTTTGAAAATTTCAATTATCTATATAATATGATTGTCTGTATACAATACTAACCTGGGATCCCACTATCGGCACAATGTACCGATTTTCGTCGGTTCACTGCAATAAAGTCGTCAGTAATAAACCAAAACTGCCTTATTTCTCAATTAATTCCGTAATAAGTCTATATGGCTCCATTACCAATGTAGTGTGGGGCAATTATGTCCTTATATTTCAATCAGTTGGAAAATACGGCCAATTTAGCTTAATACTTATAACTTTATTTCAGTGAGCCGACGAAAATCGGCACATTGTGCAGATAGTGGGATATAGGCTTTAAGAATGAAAAAATTTTCAATCCTCGCCTTTAATTGTCATGTATTTGTTGTTGTACTGTGTGAAAATTGCATGTAGGTAGCTTTTACGGGTTTCGAGAAAACAACCAGTGACAGACAGACGGACATCGTAGCGAAAACAATTTCCGCCAAAGCAGCGCATTGAAATTATACAAATTCAATTCAAAGATGATGCTATGTGCCACACAATTAACGATACCTGGACGTGTAATTAATTTCTCGCGGAGGCAATACCAATTAACCCTCGATGGCCAATGTGATTCAACCTTTTTCCAGATATGTTTTAAGATAGGTTTGTGCCACCAGGCTACAATTGATATTTTTTTTACAAGGTAAAGTTCGTGATGCTATCGACGACATACAGTTGCCCATGTGCAAATTCGTAATGGAAAATTCTTGAAAACATCATGGTACTGCAAACGCAGCCGTGGCGGGCATTTCGTATTTCGTAATGGCATACTATCCCCTTTACAATTAACATTGTGTCTACACCTGATGAATTTATATCATGATGAATGTCAAATTGATATCAGGATGAAAATTCATTACGCATAGACTCAATTAATTAATATTATGTCAGCGTTATGATATAATCATCAGAGCTCGTGCCTTATAAATTCATCTTGATATCAAATGTCATTTTATGTGTTACTGTGAATTTCAAGTTTATTTATTAAACTATTTTCGTTTAAAAAAGCCGGCACAACAATTATTTGTGACTAAAAAATTAAACAACAAGCAAATTAGATATTTTTGGCAAGTATTTTTTAAAATATTTGTTTGATTCATCATGATATAAAATCATCAACGTTTTGTGCTGATATTAATGAAAAAATGATAGTTGCTCTTCCGACGTTATATTACGAGTTGCAATATAAAATCATCAGGTGTGGACACTATGTTAATAAACACCCGATAATTTCGCGTAAAAATTTTCTTGATTTTAGAAATTAAAATAAAATCTATTTAAAGATACTATATAATCCAATGTTGCAAGAACATTTTCCCTTTGGTATTAAGTACACCAACTGCATTTTTGATATAATCCTTTATGAACGTAAGCATAAGACAAGCAAGCAAGCCAGCAGAAATATTTTTATATCAGTGTATACCATATTTAATGTTATGATAAAAAAAATGTCAGAAAATAACTTGCATCATACTTAAAAGTAGTGACGTCTAATCATTAACTATATTTCTGCTATTTAAGCCAATAGTTTCCATAAAAATCGAGCAGAAGTTGCAAGTTCTGCTGAGAGTCTTGCTTCTATTCAGTTCTATCTGCAATTTTATTCAGCAAATATATAAATATATTTTCTTTTTGGCTCGTACTTAACATTATTATTTTTTTTTAGCGTAAAAGCATTTTTGGGTTTAGTGAACTATTTTATTTTATAGATATCTTTTATTTTATTTTATTGCACTTCTCTCTACAATTTCTCTATATTTTTCTTTAGTGCACACATAAATAAATTAAATATATTTTTAAATTGCAAAACATTAACATAGATATTTCGATTGCAAATAAGTTTTTCTTCTTTGAACATTTTTAAATATATGTTTTTTGTTTTATTTCACTTTGCCATTTTCTTCAATGATGGTAATAGGATAAAGTTGAAATAATTGGCAATAAATGAAGCAAAACTAAAAGAAAATAGTTTATTTTGATTATCAATTAAGAACCAGCACACCTACAAAGGAGTTCTGGACTTTTCCTTATGGGGGTGTTTGGAAAGTTTAAACGAAATACATTTGTTTTAGTTTTAGTGAAAAATGAAAATATATTTGGTTCGTTAAATATAGTAAAGCAAAAGCTTAAATGTTGGCTTAGATACAATTTAATGTTGGTAGTTTAAAAAATCATGCTTATAAAAATATTATAAAAAAAAATTTACCTAATAAGATGAAATGTGCTGCAGTATATTTCTTCTAGTTATTTCTCAACGTTTAATATATTTACCCATAACATACATCAATAGGTTTCGATTAAACCAAAACCTCTTTAATTAAATACTCTAGAAATGAAAACAACTTCATAGAAACCATAAAGTGCAATATTTTAAAACAAAAAAAAATATACATATATAAAAAGTACAACTTGAATAAAGAGAAAATAAATAAATAAATAAACTTGAACTGAAATCAAAAGATTTTTATAAGCCAATAACAAAAATACAACAAAACTAAGGCAAATAAAAATAAAATACACTGAAATAACTAAAATATTTTTGCGAAAAAAAGTAAAAGAAAGAAAAAAGAATTGTGAAACTACTAGAAATTGAAAAAAAGCAAAAAAACAGCATAAACCAACGACGGCAAAATATAAGAGAAACAGGAAAAGACACAAAAAAAATTGGCAGCTATGAAACAATCAACAATATTTTGGATATTCTGGTTGACATTTGTCAGCATACATCACAATCAATTACAGTGCACAAGTGCTGTTGTAGTTAAACAACAACAACAACTACAGCAATTTCAACAACAATACAAAACAGCTGCAATATCAACACTAATAAAGCAGCGTCAGCATCGTCAACAATGGCTTCCGCAGGGAACAACGAAAGAAGTAATAGGTGATGTTGTCAACATACCCGTCGATATCGACGATGCAAAAGATGAAAATGATGAAAAAACTGCAGACACAAATAACTTGGCAAAAGCCATTAATGTGGAACAAAAACAAAATGCTATAAAAAATGTGCAACTAAGAGCAGAAACAGCAACAGCAACATCAACAACAACAACAACATCACCGACAACAGCTACATCAACAAAATTATTCATGCAACAATTGTTAAGGCAACATGAAGATAAATTGCAGAAGCTTAAAGATACTGGCGGTGGTGGTGATGGTGGTGAAGAGGCGAACCTTTCCGACGAATCGTTCGATATAATCTCGGCAGAAATAAAAGATTTTCTAAGCATGCAAAGTGAGAAAAAATCCATCATCAAAATGGACAATAAAAAGCATGAATCTTTAATATACAACCTTAGGGAAAACCTACAAAATCTACTGAAAGCGAATATCAGTCAAATTAAGTGGCAAACAGAATATAATGAGAATTATGTGGCGACGTCAACATCATCTACAGTAAAACGTGAGGCCATAATACAGCAACCACAATCAACCACAACAGCAGCAACTTCATCGCCATCATTGCGCTTTATTACACCAACTTCCCTGCCGCCTTCAATACCAACAAGTGCTACAACAACACAAAGAACAACAGCAAAAGCAACAGCAACAACAAAAACAGCTAACAAGCAGCAAAATCATGTTTATGCACATTCCACTCCCGTTGAACGTCGTCATATTATACCCGAAAAATTGCAATACACTAAAGAGATTACCATCAAACAGGGCCGCCTTATGGGCATTAAACGCAATTTTCAACCCTCGTCCGGCCTACGTGCCGTTGATCAATATCTTGGCTTGCCTTATGCCGAAGCTCCTGTGGGTAGTCGTCGCTTTATGCCACCAGGTAAGTTCATTAATTGGTAGTTAAGTGCAAGTGTGATTTCTTGTCAAAGTCATAGAAAATTATAAAAGCAAAAGAGTTTTTGCTTTCAAATTAAATAGAGTGCAATTCTTTATAACAATTTGTTGAGTACTTTTTTTTTAATATTTTTAGTTTCTTATGCTCCGAAAATTCTAAATTATTACCTGTTAATTAGTTTTAAAAAGTAAATTTTTTCAGAAATATAATGCTTGGGCACTACTCCAAGGGTTTTTATATGCTTTACCACATATGTATACCCTTAATGCATTAAAGTGGGTGGAAAAAAAGTTGTACCAATCACCCTCTAGAATGCAAGATATGTTAAAATAGGAAAAAATATTTCGCCAAGCACTTTTAAAACCACATATGTTGTTCATTGACTATGGTTTAATTTTTGCCCTTGGTGAGTTTTTAATCTGACATCTCATGACATCTAGGATCCCTTAATGTCCTTCTAAGTCCTCGCGTGTCTAGGTTTTAATATACATACTTTTATGACACGCCTTAAAATCAAGGCGCGTATTGCGGCTTCTGATGTCTAGCATTGGCGTAGCTAAAAAATTTTCTAGAGAGTTGGGGGAGGGGAGGGGAGGCATTATGACAGGTGATTTTCATATAATATATAATATAATAATTTAAACTATTGAGCTTTAGGTCTGTTTGTATTTGTGCTTTACAAATACAAACAGACCTAAAGCTCAAAAAAATAGTTTAATTAAATATATAAAAAAAGGTCGAAAAATTAGATAAAAAAATTTTAATATATAATATAGTATATATAAATACATAATTACATGCAATTTGTAATAATTCTAAGGGGGTAAAACAGCAATTCTTGGGGGCCTTTCTATGCCTATGACATCTAACAAAGTTTCTTACAATTTTAACTAAGTTTGAAAGAAAATTTTTATCGATATCGAATGCTGTAATTCGTCCCCCACAACTCCATCCATCCATCCCACAAAAAAATAAAAACCAATAATAATATTCCACCAATCACCCTGTAGAATGAAAAATATGTTAGATACGAAGTATCTAAAACAGGATGAAAATTGTTTGCCCTGAAATGCTGTACTTGTTGTTTTTTATAAAGGGTGTTGTTTTTAGAGTGTCACAACTTTTAGTTGGCTTTATTTGAGCATCCATTTAACTGCTGATAGTTGCTTTTTGCTTAGTTTGCTTCGAAATTTCATTATGAATCGACTTACACCAGAGCAACGCGTGCAAATTGTTGAAATTCTTAATCAAAATAATTATTCTATTCGTCAAACCCATCGTGCATTTCTTCCATTTTCCAATGAAGCCCATTTCTGGTTTAATGGATATGTAAATAAGCAGAATTGTTGAATTTGGAGTGAGCTTTTATCGAAACACCTCTAAATCCACAGAAAAATATTGTTTGGTGCGCTTTATGGGCTGGCGGAATCATTGGCTTATATGTCTTCTAAAACGGTGATGGTCAGAATGTTACTGTCACTAGTGAACGGTATAGGAATAGGATTCGAACTTTTTTCGCATCGCAATAACGTGGCATTAACCTTGCTGATATGTGATTCCAAGAGGAACCAGCGGGTGCTACAATTGATTTAATCAAAGAATGATTTGACGAAAAGAGATCGTGTGATTTAACCTCTTGTCTTGTCTTAACTTGTCTACGTCGATAAACCACAAACAATTAAATCAACATTTTGAGAGTTGTCGATGAAAAACTTCCGCAAAATAATGCAAAAAATTGTTGAAAATTAATGTTCAAGATTGCGTCTTCTACGCGCCAGGCGTAGCGGCCACATGGCAGAAATCTTTTTTTAACATTAATTTCATAAAATTTTCTTTCCATTGACATTAAAAATATAATTCCGTGTGTAATTATGATTTAAACTTGTGTCGCTCTATAAAAAACAACCTTTATATAACGTCACTATTTAAAGTCCAATATCAGCATTCCGTTCATGATTTGTAATGGGTAGAAAATTTATGGTTTTTTTAGTCAAAATATAGTTGGCACTTATCATATTTTGTCTCCTTCTACTTTATTGTCCAATTTTTTTAAAATGGAAATTCAGTCCTTCTAAATTTTTGTAAGTCAAGCATTCCATACACTAATTTTTTTCTCACGCCTTCAAGCTATGCCCCTTTTGTGATTTACTCCTTTGTGCCACTAATTATGAAAGTGATCGAAGTCATATCTCTGCAGGAAATGAAACTGACACAAGACTAGTTGCGTGATTGGTCCCCCAGTGATAGGGACCAGTCCGAGTTCTACCACTTTCTATGAAGCGGAGCAGTCACTTTTACATGGGGATGGTCTACCTATGAGGTTAATTCATACTTTATATGCACTTTAAATGCAAAATTTTCAAATAAAAATTATATATAAATATCAGTTCTGTGGCGTTGGATGAAGTTGTTAGCACGTTGACTACAAAACCGAAGGTCCTGGGTTCAAACCCTGCCTCCGATAGTCATAAAAATAATAACAGCACGTTTTTTTCTGATGTAAATTAGTGTCCTTTGTATCAGTTGTTGTGGGAAAAGTTTTAGTGATGCAGGCATAAGAAACTGGTCACTAAAACTACACCGGCTTCAGCGGATGCCAATCCTAATGTAACATCAGAGCATCCCCCTTCGTCGGTTTTGTCTAGCAGTATCATCGGCGAAGTAAAATAACCAATAAAATGACTTCTAAGCGCCATTTCAAAATTTAGTACGCATCAATCACCACCAGAGGAGCTGCAACACTGCAAATAAGCGTGCAAAAAAAACAGAGTTGTAAAAGAATGAAGATTTCCTCTAACTCTTCCATCACCACCTGTCTTCTCTATCACTTTCCCTTCCCTATCACTCTCTCTCACTATTTTCTCTTCACCACACAGGTAGCACAAAGGGGTCATTGTATTGGACCCAAGTGAGCTGGATTCAAAATTTCACCCTTCCTTACCAGCAGCCTGCTAACCAACTTAACATATCAATCCTACATTTAACTTATAATTTTTTTTATTGTTAGCTTACAAACTCCGGTATGACAGGCTTGCGTAATATCCACTCGCACTTTCCACTCGATCCACTAGTTAGGGCTAGGACTGGTTCCAGAGTCGGTTGGTGGTGTCATTGGGGAGAATAATGAACAGTATTTTTATGCCAACCACATCGAACTTGTTCAGTGCCGTTTACTACAACATTAGACTGAGTCCCAATTAAATTGACTAAATTTTGAGACGATGCATTAAGAATATAGTGAATATGTAACCATTTACTCCCTACTCTTGTTAACACTCCGATTTTCTCACGCCATAAGACAAGTACGTTTGGATCAAGTTAGTGACCAAATTTTCTGCTGGGATATTTCTTTTGTCGAGAAGAACAAATCAAAAACTATTTTTATATTATGCAACATTTTCATTTACAGGTGTGTGTGGCGGTAGTCTAGAATCATATAAATTTATTTAATACTCGTATTTATTAAACATTTTCTGAAGATGTTTAATATTTAATAATTTTTATATATTTTATCTGAAGTAAAATGTCTTTATTGAAACCGAAAAATACATATTTTATATCTTCTTTGAGTTGTATATACATAAATTGAAAACTGTAAAATAATGTTGAGCAAAACTAAAATTATTGAGCTATGATTATGTTGCCACGAAAAATGTTTTTCCCTCCACTAACAATTATGTTTTCATTCACTTACAAGTTGTTATTTTTTCATAGACTACGAAATAAGAAAAGTTTTTTCTATTTTCTATATACAAAATATACATATAAGTTTTTCCTTTCGTTGTCGTTTTTCATCTTTATAATTTTTGTTTTAGTAACTTTGTTATACGGTCAAGTGTTGCTTTTATGTTTCCTTACTGACTTTCTGTGCAACATACGCTACACGTGTTACTAATAATTGTATGTATAGAAGATTTTTTCATTCTTTTTTTTTCCATAAAGGGAGTTAGCAAAAACAAATGTAGGTTCAATGGTTCAGTCCGGGTTTGTTAGTTTTGTAACACTTTTATTATTATTTTTTTTATACATATACAGTCTGTAAATTTTAATGAGTACAACTTGTTATTGGTTACACAGTTCTTGTTGATTTCTAGATTGTAAAGTAAACTCATTTTTACTTGATGTTGCAATTAAATGAAGTGTGAAAAGTGTAATTAAAAAGAGCAAGACTTTCTGAATAAAACAAAAAACAAATATTAAATAACTTATTTTAAATTTACTTTAAGTAAATGATGTTGGTTGTACTCGTAGTTAAGAAAAAGTTATTTAAAGCAAAAAAAATATTTAAAGTCAAATGCAGTGATTTCAATGTCTTTATTTATTAAATATATTTTACAGTTTTTATTGATTTATAATAATTTTGTTTAAAAATTTTGCTATAGGAAATGGCTGCATGCAACGCAGTACTGCATTCTCAAATTTTCATTAACCACAGCAACTCTTATATAAATAAAAAATTATAATTTTTACATCCGAAGCACTAATGGAAAATCTAAAGATCAATTTCATGTTTTAAATAACTTTTGAATTTATCAAACTAAAGCATCTAGTAACTTAAATGAAAGTGAACGGTTACGCGGAAATGTGGGTATTAAGCTTCGCTTAGCTTTACTTTACACATGAACTCTGTTACAGGAAATACAATAGCAAAAGTTCACTTACACGTATGAAAATGTGTTTATTGAAACAAACTTGTATTCGATTTAGTAAGCACGCAAAAGGAAAGTTTGAAAAGTTTCCAATTATTAAATGTGAATGGCAGAAGAAATGGTGCAGCAAAAAGAGGTGTATTTTCCATTTATTTAAAAAAAGAAGTTCTTATATTTTAAGCTGAAATATTTATACTATCATTAAAATAGAAAAAAAAACAAAGTATATATGTCAAACCTTAGTCTCTAATATTTGTATATTGACCTTATTTTTAGTCAAGAAGTAAGTAGATTTAGGACTCTCAATATTTTATTGTGAATTACGTACACAAGTATAATAAGCTTAAAGGGTTTAAGCAAAAGTCCTTAAAAAACAAGCATCTGTATTCGATTCTATTACTGGCCATATTTCTCAACAATAAATTAATTTAAAAGTTAAAATATAAAAAAAAATTATTCACTTTTATATAACAATACCGTACGAAGTATATGTATATATTTGTCTACTAAAAGAAAATGTCTGCTAAGAAATCTATTACAAAGACATCAGTAATATATTCTATTAGCAGAAAACTCACCTACAAAGTATTCAAAACACATTTTATCGCAACTCTCTTGTAATTCAGCGCGTATGCTTAAAATAAATGGTGTTGAAAATTGTTCCTATTCTCGGAAAAGGTTTTCCAAACTTTTCACAATATATAACAGCACATGAAGTCATACACATAACATATTGCATGCAACTGCATGCACGAGTTGGTATTTAAAAGCAAGTATCTATAGTAATGTACGTTAGTTGGTATAAAACATTATTCATTACATGTTGCAATTACTGCGAAATGTGGCTACAACATGAAGCTGCATGAATGAGCGGCACAAAGGCCACAGGACCTCAATATTTTAAACAATTAACAATGTTTTGGTATGAAAAAGTATAATTTTGTGCTTTTAATTTGTTTAGTTTAAACAAAAATTTCTGTAATATTTGAAATAAAGTGTATACGACAAAGAAATGTGGTCAGATGACCTTTCTAGTAAATAATTGAAATAACACAAATATTATGCCCCAACAATATTCAAATATTCTATAATAAATTTTCCTTTAGAGGAAATAATAAGTTCGTAACTAGATTTTACGCAGCTTTAAAAAATAATTAGATTATGGGCCAAATTTTGTAAAACGAAACCAAAGAGCATTGAAAATTTGTATATGGAAAAAGATAAGTTAAAAACACAAAAGTGTTACAAAATTTTTCAACACTGGCTTAACATTTTCGTTTTAGAAAAGTGGGCCCCGTACATTAACTATGAATTAGAGCAAAATTTAATTTTATGAGGTTTAGAAAAGTAAAACATTAGCGAACAAATTATAGAGATGAAATGGTGGCAAATGGTTCCCCATCGAGATATATAAATGACCGAAACGAAATTGTCTTTTGTTTAATAAAACCAGACAAGTAGTTATATACAGTGGAATCTCTCTTGAGCGGACACTGAAAGGACCATTGAAATGTGTCCGTACAAGGTGACTGTCCGGTCAAGAGGAAAATAAACATTTAAATGGAGCGCTGCCGGGACCTGTCAAAAGTGTCCGTCCAAAGGGGGTGTCCGCCTATAGGAAGTGTCCGTTAAGGGAGATTCCACTGTTTATATAAACAACAACACAACATTACTGTAGCTAAAGCCAAAATTAGTGTAACCAGCATGCTTGCATTTAAAAAACTTATCTAATGTTTTAAATTTCTGGGAAGATCACTTCTAAAGAGCTCATCTCTCCCCAAAAACTGCCTGTGCAAATTTTTGCAGTTTAAGAAAATCAACAAGCGCAATAATAAAAAATCTGTCTATAAAAATTTGTGTATGGGGACTACCTGACTGACAGAAGAAATATTGCGCTGTAACAAAAATATCTGTGGTCGGTCATACATTTGATTCGTCTGGGACTACTCTCAGCCTAGTTATAATTTTATAAAAATAATATTTAGTACACTGAAAGAAAAACACTTCGTAACGGGAGTGAAACCATTACTTTGAACCCCTTTCATTAATACAACGACAAATTTCATTAATAACCCAGTAAAAAAAGACACTCCAAAAAAGTCATGAAAATGTAGAGTTTGCGATCTGGAAGTAGTGCAAATTTCGATCCGATGTAATGATTTTTACATAGGGTTGTCATTGCAAGAAGTTCTCTTTTTCGCTGCCTGGTCACCGAATTGGAAACGATTTTAAGAAAAATGTCATTTTTTGTGTTCTATGATAATATTTTCATCTAGGAAAAATTGCTAATAGTTACCTATTTTAACAATTAGTTTCTTTTTATAGGAATTTAAACACGAAACAGTAATTTAATGTAAATTTAAGCAAATAACTTTAAAATTTTAGACCAAAAATAGTTCATAAGTTTCTTAAAAAAAACGATTTTTTAAAAATTCTGGTGAGTAATTTCTAAAACTAGAGGGGAATTACAAGGTTTTGTATGACTAAAATAAACTTCTACTTGGTTTTCTGCTAACTATCGGCAAATTAAAAATATCGATTTTTTGGAAGCAATGAAAATGTACTTCCTTTAGAATGACTTCCAATTTTTTTTACTGGGAAAATGAACAAATCTTATCCGAGGAAGCCAATTATATACATACAAACATTTTTATGATGCCTGTTCTAATATATAGACGTAAGTTAAATAATTAATCAAATACAATCTACATTAAATAAATGAATCAGAGTAATTACAACAATGAATTATGTTGTTAACACAATGATATGATATCATCAAAAAATTATATGATAAATAGTTCGTTAAAAAATTTAAAACTAATGTATAACTTATATTGTATAAACTAGAAAGTTTCATTGCAATGATTAAATTTTTCATTTAAAATATGAAAATGTAAGTCGCTTAGTAAAAAATATGTCGTTACATGAATGAAAATATTTCGCTGTATATATCAAATGTTTTCAGCTGATGAAACACTTTTCGTAACGCGAATGAAGTATGGCATTAGTTGAAAAATAATGACAAAACCATAAATGTAAGATAAAAAATTATTGCATTTATGAACGTTTTTCTCTCGTTATGGTTATATTGGTTATATGCCGAACGACATGCTGGGAATATTGAGCTTGTGTCTTGAAGCGAAAGTTATTATTTTAGTTTATATTCAAATGGCAACGACAATCAGCTACTTTCTAGCTTTTTTTTTAGAAAAGATCAAGGTATCTTGAGAGATCCAAAGAATGCACATATTTTCCAGATTATAATGCAACGTTTAATACAAATGATTCAGTTCCACACATTCCCCCTTATTGTGAATGGCGTCGTTGACGTCACATCAAGACGACAGCAAATATTATCACTTGTCTACTCTTTATGGGCAACAGTTGGCTCTTATTGACAATCTCTTACTATTCTCTCAGACTTTGTAAATTAATCTAGCACGGTAATAGTAGCCAATTGTTGTCGACAAAGAGTAGACAAGTGACAATTTTTACTGTCGTCTTGATGTGACGTCGACGATGCCATTCACAATAAGGGGAATTATTTGCAATTAGCTGGGAATGGGTGGTGTCGGTCAAATGGATCAATCCGCTACCCTTTACAGAGCATCCATTTGGAGAAAAATTTAGTGTTGCTGTATTTTTACGTGCCATGGCGGCTATAATGTTTTCTTATGTATAGCTGATAATACAAATCTTATGGATCCATTGTCGTTCAGAAAAAAATATTGCTAAGTCATATTTTCATCCCTCAATTTCTAGAAAACGTTCAACTTCTTCCGCAGTTGTTGATGGATCGTAAAAATAAAGGCCATAATTCGGAAATGATAGTAAATCAGTTGCGATGTACTTGTTTGTCATTGAATTAGGCACAAAAACACTTTGTGTAGAACGAAATTGTTGTGATCGATTTCATAGCTTAAACACCCGTTGTCCTCATATGAGGACACCCATTTTTCTAAATATCCAGAAAAAATGTATATATTTTTAAATGAATTCCATTTATTTTATCCATAATAAAGCAATAAATAACAATAAAAGATGTTTTTTTATAAGGAGTTACCTCTTGGGCGTTAATGGATTAAACATTAATTTCATAAAATTTTCTTTCCAATTAAGAATATATTTCGGTTTTTCATTATGATTTAAGCTTTTGTCACTCTCTAAACAAAATACCTTTTAGAAGCAACTCAAGGCCAATTTTGAATATCTTTGATCCCCATGAGGCACCATTTCCTTCCGTTCCAAGCCTCAATATTTAAGACTTTAAAGCGGAAATCCATTTAACACAGCCCTAATGCTCATACGTAAATTTTTTTTTTTTTTATTTATCATTCCGTATTTATCATTTTAAAAGAACTAGTTTCACATTCCTTACCTTACACACATTTGTAACAAAACAGAAATAAATTCAGTAATGTGTCACCTTGACTCGCACACGAAGGGTTCTATAGGGACACTGCATATGTAGCACTACACTAAAGTTAGTCCACATAACAGAATATCCTTCCTGCCTGATGTAGACAAAAAACAAATATGGCTTTTTTATGGCGCTATTGTACGTTTTTATGATTTTTGGCAATTTTTTTTTTTTTGGTTTTTAGTTAGGCGCATTTTCCGCTCTGGCGATTTTTTAAATTTTTGACCGTTTTACTTTTGGTGTTTTTTTTTGCATTTTAGCGTTTATTTAATTTTTTTAATATTTTTCATGATGATGCATGATTTTGGTAAAGAATACAAAAATTTGAAAAAAAAAATTATTGTTTCAAGCAATTAAATGATTAAAACCAACTTTCGATTTTTTTGTAAAGCTTAGAAATATTATTGAAATACTGATTATATAATAAATATGACAATATAACTATGTCTTTCGTAATATATTATTTCAAGGACCCTGGACATGGATTTAATTCTGCTTTGCTAGGCCATTTATTCTTTTACAAAGCTGAATGTTTTACTTTAATATTCTTTAAAAATTTACTTTATTTTTGTTAAACTTAAAACAAAACATCCACTGACTATTTGCAAATACAATTCTCTAATTAACACGCCAAATTGAGTCTCATGGTGACTATAGATTTGTCACACTCTTTATTCAACATTTCAAAATACTACATTTCTTTCTTTCATATGTAAATGTGTATTTGATAGTTGTTTGTGAGAGTTTAGATGTTTATTTATTTGTATTAGTTCTCTTTTTACAATAAGTTCGATAGGTAGAGAGTTCAATAATTCAACGACTTATTTTAAATAGAGTCAATGGAAATACAAAATAGTCTTTCTTTATATGTACTAGTGTGAAGGATATCAGTGGACTGGTTAAAATTATATATCTTGGTCCATTTATCTCCAAAATTTTGAACTTTCTCAGAAGATGTAGTTTAAATTAGTGTGTTAAAACAAACAAAACATTGCGAAAAAAATTTTTATTTTTGAAAACCACATCAACCATTAGTTCTCTTTAAGCACGCATTTTTTAAAAAATATTTACGAAATCATAAAATATAATTGTTCATGTGCTTTTTATATTAAAATGACGTCAGTGCTAATGTTACTTATTATTATAAATATCTGCTGTAGAAGGTAATTTTCAGAGATATTCTAGAAGATGCCGCAATTCACAAAACAAAATAAATCATGCTAAAGGGGAGGAGTGGTACGAACTAAAAACAGTCCACTTAACTTTTTTTTCGGAATGACTTATCAATTTGCCATCGAATTTTTATGACCCACAGTTGGAGAAACAAATTATGAAACAAAAGCAAAGAAAAAAAAATAAAAATATTTTCTGTTATCATTCGGAAGTAGTAAGAGTCTAAACACAATGCAACGATAATTTATTGCGGTGCGGTTTTTCATACGATTTTGAAGTAAAAAACCGCAGTGCGGCACGGCATACAATTAAAATCTATTTTATTTTCTCTGCGTACTTTCTTATTCTCTCAATTTTTGACACTCTTTGTCTTTCTGATGCTGCCACAGTTTTTGAAGAATGGGCGGTGTTCACAATATTGTCTTAAAAAAACATGAACTTTTTTGACATAATATATAAAAGTTTAAAAAATATATCCAATATATCTGCGAATGTATAAAATGTTAATCATGTTTTGTTTTTAGTTACTGCCATTACAAAATATTTAACACAAAGAGTAGTTTTTTTTATAAAAGTGTATACACAAAAACAAAATTAATAAAAATTTCAACAAACAATGACATGTATTGACTTCGTCGTCTTCCGTTGTATTATGTTTATTTTTCTCTCCCGCAACGGGAAATCGCACCGCACCGCACCGCACCGCACCGCAAACTTTGTGTTTAGACTCGAAGTGTATTTTTTTAAGAGTAGAATTTTGTGTTGGTAATATTGCTTTAGGTGTGAGCAGTTTCAAGAGCTGGTACTTACTTCTTTCTTACTCGTAGTTTAGTTACCACTTTGATCATGTGCTGTTTACGAGAAGCAGTATCGTTCGTAGGTGCAGTGTGTACTGGAGAAGCTTCTTCAGCTTCCGTAGCGCGTAATATGGAGAAGCATGCATATAAGTTCGTCATGCATTTGAAGCTGATTACTTTTCATGATGGTGGACTTTTTGTAGCAGAACTGCAGTTCTTTAAAGTGTAGGGTGGTTCAACTTGACGGTTTGACATACCGTTTAATATACCACACAGGGCGTAGCAGAATTATTTAGAAAGAACTGTTTGTTTAACAAATGTTTTTAAGCAAAGTACGCTTGAATGGCTATCCAAAATCATAACATTTTTAACTTTGTAGTAAATAAAGTCCTGATCTTGCTAGGGAATAAAGTCTTTCATCTGTTCCGATGAGCCATATATGATGTAGAAAGCCAACAACATTCCTCATATTCAACAAGGCAGAAATAAGAGAGATAGAAAATGTCCAACGTTATTTCTACAACTTTCTTTAGCAAAACACTATCATCTAACTTTCATAGTAGCTCCAAAACGATCTAATATGTAATTAAAAATGTTTAATTTTCTTGAAGCATTATCTGTCACGCTGTTTCTTTTTACTTGTCTCTACATAAGTGTACTATTATACCATAGTATACATGCCATGTGTATTTAAAACCTCTGGTATGTATATATTTTCCAATTTTTTTTCATTCCTTGATTGGTACGTCTAATATTTGCCTTCAAACACTACACTCAAAAGAAAAATCAATCCATCCGTACTTAAATCAATCCAAAGCGGTGTCATTAGTACGGTAAGTACGGATTTACTTAAATCAAGTACAAAAGGTTTGATTCAAGTACGGATTATTCAAGTGCTAAATACTTAATTTTATCCATATCTCATCCAAAATCCGTACTTGAAATAAACCCAAAGCAAGATTGATTTCAGGAAACCTGAGATTGAATTAATTTAAAAATGCGATTGATTTAATTCCGAATCCGTACTTGAAGTAATCCAAAAACGAGATTGAATCAATTGCAAAATTAATTTTTTTAAGAAATACGTACTGAATTGATTTATTGAATAAAAATATTTATTTTTAAAATTTTTAAACGCACTAATAATCCCAAATTATTATTTTACTTATTAAGTAAAATTTTTTTTTTATTAAAAATACATTGAAATTGATTATTGAGGGGTTTAGCTGGATCCTATGCGCATTTCACTGTTGCTAATGCAGATCATCAGGGAACCTTTACCCAAATTTCTTAGAACAACTAGAGTTATTATATTATAAACTTTCATTTAAACAAATGAGAAGCCTAACAACAAATAACAAAGTTGAAACAAGAACTCAATAATCAACATGTTTTTTTATATTTTCTTACTTTACCATTGCTACATTGGCTGACTTTTTTTCAGCTTCAAATTGTAGTTGTAAGAGTATGTAAAAGAAAATAAGTGTGGCAACACTCTATTCTTTAATAGCTGTTGTTGTTATTTACATTTATTTTCTTTTACATACTCTTACAACTACAATTTGAAGCTGAAAAAAAGTCAGCCAATGTAGTAATGGTAAAGTAAGAAAATAAAAAAACATGTTGATTATTGAGTTCTTGTTTCAACTTTGTTATTTGTTGTTAGGCTTCTCATTTATTTAAATGAAAGTTTATAATATAATAACTCTAGTTGTTCTAAGAAATTTGGGTAAAGGTTCCCTGATGATCTGCATTAGCAACAGTGAAATGCGCATAGGATCCAGCTAAACCCCTCAATAATCAATTTGAATGTATTTTTAATAAAAAAATATTTTACTAAATAAGTAAAATAATAATTTGGGATTATTAGTGCGTTTAAAAATTTTAACCTTAAATTTTAACAATTCCCATAAAAACACTAAAAATATTTATTGCCAAATTCAGAATGACGAAAGAAGACGTTCGACTGAATATTTATATTTAAAACAACAATAAAACTTAAAAATTTGTGTTTTTTTTCAATATAAATTGTAAATCGAACTTTGTCTTTCGATATTGTTAAACAGGCACTTATGGCCTGTTTCAATATAAATTTTGAGTCGAAAGTTTTCTTTCGTTATTGTGAAACAGACCATTAATTTGATTTTTATTTAACTTTTTATCTCTTCATATATCTTTTTGTTGTGGTAATAATAATTAATTTTAATGCAAAAAGTTACAGTTTATAGGTCAGTTAGAATTAAAAAAATTAATATTAATTAAATTAAAAATTTATGTATTAGTTATAATATAATTGTTTGCAAGAAGAATTTTATATTTTAAACTTACATACGTTCTTTTAGCAGTTTATTGAATGTTTTTTTTAATAAATAATAAAAATACAAGTGCATACACAATACTTCCTTTTTGTCTTCATTGAATAATTAAATATTTTGCTCTCAACTTAAGCCCACGTTTCTAAGCTGATTACATATATAATCGTCATTGCTCCAAAAGTGCAACCCCATTAGTGCTCTAAGGGAAATTATGTCATTAAGAAGCTAGGGGTTGTTAGTCACCTAGAGCGATAACATATTTCTGAGTCCGATCTTACAGCGAGTTGGGCAAAGAAAAAATTATTCAATCAGAACTATAAGACATGCGTATGCAGGGGGTTTTCATATGTATATTTTTAATCTGCAGTTTGACGGTGGAACTATAAAAAAATACAGATTGACGTATAAATCCCTTATGTCCCTTTTCATAATGTTAATATGAATTATTAATTTTTAATTGACACTAATTTCCTAAAAAGTGTTATTTAATGTGTACATGAGTATGTACTTTGTTTTATTTTTTGCAAAGACGTTATCAAAAGAAATTATTATACTGTGTTTACAGACGGCAATTTTTAAGTTGAGCAAGTTTTGAGCATATGGAAGATGAAAGATATGTTCCTCTCTCGCCTATGAACTAAAAAGACGCTAAAATAAAATTGCCGTGCGTTAACCCGGACTTATCTAAAACAACACGCACACTCGATAAAAATGTATAGTATATATTAAGCGTTTGCTAACCCCATATTTTTTACTCACTTTTTATATACATATATATGGGCAGCTCCGTAATCCTAGTCCCTAAGAAACTGGAGCAAGTTTGGGTCGTCATTTGCTTTCACTTTTTAGTTTACTTTATTTTATTTTATTCACACTTTTGCACACTACGAGTATTTAAATCAACCGCACTTAGTTTAGCTTGAACAAAACAATTTATTTTCTTCTAAATTTAGAATTTTTATTTGTATATTGTATTATGTTATATTATTTTTATGTTAAGCACTGATTTTTTCATTAATTTTTAAATTTTATTGGATTTCAATCATAAGCACACTAATGAACTTAAAATTTTTTGGTTAAAATTTTTTTTTTATTTTTTTTTTGATGTGTGTACAAAGCTTGTAATAAGTTTTTTGTTACTTAATTTAAGAAGTTTGTACTTGATCCAAGACTTTTTACATGATTTAAACACATTAAACTCAGTTTCAGAAACTCCAGGATTAGTTTTCTAAAGTAATCCCATTTTCGGATTGTTTTAAGTAAATGTTAGTGCTATTCGTACTCAAATTTTTATGTACGTTTTGTACTAAAATTAAATAGAAAAAACTTGAATTTAGTACAGCTTTTTTCTTTCTGTGTAGTAATGCCAGCAAAAGAGTTTAAGCCTGTGACCCATTCTATTAGACTAGTGGTTTATATTGTGACAGCATGTAAAACTACATATATTAGAGGGAACCCACTTAAGGTGAACAAAAATAAAGAAAGCAGTATTTCGAAAAACAGCAGCTTTTTTACGCAATATATAAAAAAAATTAAAAACTTAATATGTTTACATCGCTCATATACTTGAATAATGTCATAACCAGGGAAACCGAAAATATGCAATTGCATGTTTTTTCTTGTATCACTTATTAATGCGGGGACAAGATATTTATCCGTTTCAGAACTTTTAATGAATTTTGGCATCGATTTGTTAGTGCATATTTTTGCATATTTTACCCTTTAAAGCATATTTTTGCATATATCAGTTTTACACGCATAATTTTAGCACATGTTCGATTTTTTACGGCATAATTTACGCTTTTAGGGCATATTTTGATACTGTATAGAATTTATTTTATTTCAACCCGCTTGTTACCACCATTTAAAAAAAACACCCCATTCCGAAAAAAAATTTTATGAAATTTTTTTTCTAGCAACTCATTAAAATTTCATTTTCGAAATAAAAATTTAAATTTTAAAGAACAATTTTTTCCTGCGCTATCTGGGTTAAAATGCTTACAAATTAAGGGGTTGGTCCACATTTTTATTTTTATTTTGCGCCATCTAAATCTCTGTTCCAATGTTCCCTGTAGTGTTTACATTTTTATAACGCAGTTTTACCGACGTTAGTTGCAACACAAATTCAGTTTAGCTATAAGTGATTTACTCTGCCCCGAGAAGACCTTGAAGGAACATTGTAAATGTATGAAAGTTCATTAAGATAAGACAGAAACGATTTTTATTTGAAATTCTAGCCCAATATT
The DNA here is from genome assembly GCA_944452675.1 of Tachina lurida. Classification (NCBI taxonomy): domain Eukaryota; kingdom Metazoa; phylum Arthropoda; class Insecta; order Diptera; family Tachinidae; genus Tachina; species Tachina lurida. The sequence goes on from OX101752.1 coordinate 23,491,821, forward strand.
TTGTTATTTATTGCAATAAAAATTATAAATTAAAATCTTGTCTTATTTATCCAAAATACAGTTCCAAAGCCTTAATTCTGATAATGTGATCTTTTGAAATTAAAGTTAAATTCTTATGCATCCAATACAAAATAAATTTGTATTATTTGTTTTAGTCAAAATTTTTATAGCAATTTTGTTTTAAACTGCACTTCAAACCCAGTTATTCCTTGTTAATTATGTTTACTTTTTTTTGCTTATTTATTTTTTTTTCTTATTTTATATGAAAGTATTGTTGAATTTTTGATTAAAAAATATATTTTCTTTTACAAATAAACCAATTTATTCTAATTTTAAGAGCATATTTTTTTTACTTTTAAGTGCATATTTACAACTTTTTAGTGCATATTGAATGCGCATAAAACACTTTTTTTAGAGGATATTTTTGGTTTCCCTGGTCATAACTTAAAAAAATTAAATTTGAGACATTTTTAGAATTAATTGAACTGTAGTGAATTTTAATCAGAAATAATTTCTTAATCAGGCTTGAGTTCAGTAATTTCAATTCTTATTGAATGAAATATTTTTTTTATTAATTAATGTGAGTATCTAAAGAAGAGAAGAAAAATTAAACTAGACTTTAATAGCTGGGGGAAATACCGATATTTTTCTGTGCAGCCACGCACTTCATCAGCACCCATGTCTACTGTAGAAAGCAAAAACAAAGTAACATAAAGCCACTACAATAATACTTATATGTATGTACCGATGGTGCATCGAATAAGTAAAAATAATTAATGTGATGATCGTAAAAGATAAGTAAGAATAGTTAAACATACATAGGTAGAGTGATATAACTTCGTGCTAACCTAAATAGAAAATGGAAAAACAGAAAATGAATACTGATACTTACAAATGTGTTTGCCAAAGGCAAATCAATAATTGTATACACAATCAATTCTCATATTCCATTTCATAGAAATTTAAGTTAAATAGCTGATGTTAATAATAATCTCTACCCAAGTAGATAGACATGGGTGCTGATGAAGTGCGTGGCTGCACAGGAAAATATCGGTATTTCCCCCAGCTATAAAGTCTAGTTTAATTTTTCTTCTCTTCTTTAGATACTCACATTAATTAATAAAAATATTTCATTCAATAAGAATTGAAATTACTGAACTCAAGCCTGATTAAGAAATTATTTCTGATAAAAATTAAATTTTTGAGTTAATATTAAACAACAAATACACATGCTTTATTTGTATTATGACAAAAAAACTTATTCAAAAAATTATTTGTTGATGGTTTCTTATGTCTAGCTACATTTTGTTGCATTTTGATACGCGTTAAATAAAAATAATTTATTGATATAAATGAAATTTAAATAAATGCCAAATATTGAAAACATTTAGATGGCAACATTTACAGCCTTCTGTTTTAAGCGTCACCTTAATAGAAAATTCATACATACAAACATATATACATATGTACGAGTGTTTGCTTTAAAGATTCATAGCAAAACATATGCAAAAGATGTGTTGGAAGTGTATGTTTTAGTATGCAATTGCATATGCAAGTTTTGTGTGGATATTTGCGTACAAGTACAGTAGCTTGTTTATGTATTTGTGTTTTACAAATTGTACATATGTACATTTCTAATGTGCAATTGTATATATATGTACATAGTTGTGTAGATGTTCTAACCAAGTTGTTTGATTTTAACCATGTATATAAAAATATACTGTTCTAATTTAAAAAGCAAATGAAAAACACAAGAGGAAACATTTAAAGTTGGTTAGCTGAATAACCCAAACAACACAAAACCAAAAATACTTTAGCATGATTTCAGCTTTAAAAGAGAATACAAAACAAGTTCACAAATTTTTATGAACATATTTTTTTTAAGGGAAACCATCAACCTTGCTTCCTGGGTTACTTCTAAATTATATCCGACGCCATGCTGTCAATCGGTAATATAGTTTTGGGTGACCAAAAGTCTAGATCAAGCTCAATAAAAACTTAAAACATTTACAAAATCAAAATTTTCTAATCAAAAATAAAATAGAAAGAAAACTTAACTTAACTTAACTTAACTTAACTTAACAAAGAGGAAATGTGTAATAATAACACTAAAAGTCATAAACATGCATATTAATGAGGGAGAATTAAAACGAAATTTCTCTCCGCTTAGAAATTAGAAAACAAGATAGTCAATGTAAACGCAATAAAAACTACAAAATACGAATGAACAAAAAGTGACAATGAAATTATCAACTAGTGGCAAACTTAAGAGCTGATTGAATATATGAATAAAATTTAATAAGTGTGAAGTGTATTTGAATAAGTTTTTATTTGTTTAGACGTTACTGCGTCTGTACAAAATTATGGAATTAGGCCAAAGTTTTGTAGACAGACAATGTTAAAATTAAAGTTCAAAATACATAGTGAAGCGAGTTATTGCCAGTTGAATAGATATAGTTAGTTTATATATAATTTCAGTAAAACTGTTTAAATTTCTTTGAAAGCTGTATAATTCTTGAAGAAAATTAACAAGTTTCAGTTGGTTTTGTATTTGTAAGTGGTAAAATGTTTATTGCGTTATATATCCATGATACTTTATATATTTATTAACGAAATCTTTTCTTTTGTATGATACAACTGAATAAAATGAGCTGCGAAAATAAAAAATCGTTGTCAAAATTATAAACTTTAAAAATTTCCGTTGTCCATATATGAGGAGCTGGCTAACTAAACTAGACATTGGGCTCTCCAAGCATACATCTATGAAGTCACGAAATTATTTCATATAAAACAAGTTTGATCCTGCCTTAGAAGCAATATCGAGAACTGACTTCTCCTTGCTAGTCTCTATCTAGTAGTTCAGTTAACTGGACTATTATAGTTTTCTTCGCCAGCTCCTCATACAATTGTCTATGTATTAGGATTTAAACATGTTTCGTTGCTGGCTTCAGAACACCCTATAATTTTAGACTATCATATATTTGTTGTTGTAGCGGTTAAAGTTATGTTGTGTGAAAATTTCGTAGCGCTTATGGTTCTCAAAAAAACAGTGCGTGCCAGACAGCGAAATTAATACCAAACGTGATTCGGAACCCTAAAAAGCGATTCTGCAATACAGTCGAAAGAATTAAAAAAAAATAAATTTCCAAGTTAATAATTTTTTATGGATTGAATTAAATTAACAAAAAAATTAAATTTATTTTGTTTGTAAATTCTTATGAATTGAATTAGACTACTGTTCGTAACGCTTTTTAAGCCAAATTACATGTGATAATTATTAATGAACAAATAACATCAAAGTTAGTTGTAAATATTCTGACAACAACACATAGTTGAACGGAACAGCCAGCCGTTTTCGTTTTCGTTTTCGTTTTATTTTGTTCGTTTTGTTAGAGCAAGATGACATACAATTTGTTTCATGCCTTTAAATTTTGAGCAGCAATATTTGTGTGTAAAGAAGAAACTCATCGGTAAGCGTTGGATTTTTAAAATAATCTGCCGGCAAAATTGATTTAGTTTAGCCTTCGTTGAAATGAAGAGTTAAACAACTTTAAATGTCAGTGTAGATGTACAAGTGTACTTTTATTCATTTATTAATACATATGTGTCATAAATTTTTTTTATACCATAATGTATAAACTAAATTGAAATTGCTCCTATATTTGATGAATGTAGACTATTACATGAAAAACGGATTAAATATAAAAAAAAAATAACCTTGAAATTCTTGACAAAAGATATTGAACTCGAAAAAGTTAAAAAATTTCTTTTAGAACTAAATTTATATATTCGATTTAAATGTTGTTTATTAATAAAAAATATATTAATAGTAATTATTATAAGGCAAACATAAATATATTTAAAAAAAAGAAAATAATTTTAATTTCAGAAATGTAAAGGCTCCGCCAGATAACTTTTTTTTTGAAAATGCTATAAAATAAAAACTACTGAATATTTTCTCAAATTTCTTTTTTTATTTGAAAGTACAATCCTGCCGGTTAATAAGGAAAAATAATTTCATTCAAATGGCTGCCTCGGCTGGCCATGCATCTGAAAAGATGATTTTTTTTGGCAAAATCAGCATCTTCTGTAAGTCGATCGCAGGCCCACTTAGCGAAGCGAAGTGGATGGATGGTCAATATAAGTTTCTTGCAAGCTAATGCATTTAATATAATTTTATGAATACAAAGATACATATATTTATCTAAATTATTATGTAAAGAGCTTTAATTTGGGTTACAATTAAATTAAGAAACAATTATTTTATATTATATTATTGCTTGCAAGTTGTGTCCCTATTAAGTGGGGAAGGCATAAAGTTTTAACTCTGAAATTAAAAAAAAACATATTTCTTATATAAATTTCGGCAAATATCAAATGACAAAAAAGTTGCAATATAAAAGTAAATAGGTGCAAATGAACCTTAACCGGCCCACCCACTTGCAATATAATTTTGCAGTTTTTCGTATTGTACAATAATATCGCCAATGAGTATGTCAGATTCGAAGGTGGCACAATATATTCAAAAGACTTTTGATTTTTATTGTACAATCAAGAATATTGTGTCATGTGGTGGCAACATTGTTCAATGTTGTTAACTTTTTCAGTGTCAGAAAAATTGGGCAATATTTTCTTTGAAAATATTGTGCCATTTATTGCATAGTATAGGCCAAAACGACATTAATATGTACAATAACATATGCAAAAATATTGTATAATGGATGGATGGGCCGCTTTAAAAGTTCGACGAGGTTTAAATAAATTTATATAATAAAGTATGGGGCGTATACTTGATATACGCTGTTGATAAATATCAATCATACTCTACCATAAGGAAAATAATAAGTGCGCCGAAAAATATGCTTCGAATTTAATAATAATAATTGCATAGCTTCTACATATTGTTTATATAATAAATAACATGACAAAGTCTCATCTTTAACATCAACATCTCTATGTATAAGGGCCGTTAGCATAAGTGGCAATATTTGACATGATCTTAACGAGTTATGCTGTACAATTTTACGGGGAATGATGGCAAAGACTTGTTTGATAGAAAATAATAAACATATATTGCCATGATCACCAAAAAATCTTAACTAACATATTATTTGGACCTCGTTTTTTTTACAAAACTCGATTACTTACGACCACAAAGAATCGATATTGGTAAAAAAAATTAAGTTCGAAAATAATGTACTTTCGATTTTTTCTTTGGCGATTATGACACGATATATATGTACAATGGTGTTTTACTTTTTACTACTAGTGAAAATTCACACCCTTAATTTGTTAATGTATATATTAACGTACAGTAACAATCACTTTGTTGCACGCAACTCTAAGATATATTGAACTATTGCCTATCTTGGGAATAATTACGTACAAATATTAAAGAAAAGTATGTTTATTAAGCAGATGATAACGTATGAAGTATGAAAAAAGTCTAAGGACACTTTTTTATCATCATGCTGTTAGTAGCCCTTTGCCAATTTTCGTCATTTCGCGAATTGCTTGTTATTTATTTACATATATAATTCCACTAATTTTTATTAATTTAATAAAGAACAAATAAGGTAAATATAATTAATAACAAAAATGAAAAATTTTAAAAACCCCCGATATATCTAGAAAAGATGTCATATCTTCTAAACGTCTGGACCGATTTTCTTCAAACATAGTTAAGAACCTTCCCGATCAAGTCACCTTTCAAACAGAACTAAATCAAAATCGGTCCAGCCATTTGGGCTGTACGTGGACACGGACAGACATACAGATACACAGATATACAGACACACACTACAAACTTATAACACCCCTTTTTTTGGTCGGGGGTTAAAAAATATTAGCACTTTTATAAGCTTATGCACTCCTGATATCGTCCTACGATATTCCATAAACATAGAGAAAAGTGTTGTAGGTGTCGTAGCAAATTTTTCAATGGAAATTACCTACAACATTTTTACAAGTATTGTACAGTTTGACGACCTACTACACTTACAATAGGTTGTGAATTGGGTAATTATATTTGTTTGTGTTTGTGGATTGTTAGCATAATTTTTTTGCTTGTAAGCTGTCTTAAGTTGCCAAAGAAGTGCTTAAAAGAAATACTTTAAAAAACGTTTCTTATTTTTTTATCTAAACATATACTTTATACTTTATGTATAATAAAAAAAAATATCCTAAAACAAGAAACCATAGATTAGTATTACAATAGTTTTTTTACATGCTAAGTAACTTACGAAACCACCCACGCTCAACTTTGTGATTTGTTTTAAAATTTTTCTTTATTGCAAACATTTTGCATTTAACAATTTGTACCATTTATTTATTGTTGTTCTATTTTTTTCATACTTCAGGTGCAGCCTTACCCTGGCAAGGCTTAAAAATGGCTCATCACCTGCCGCCTGTGTGTCCTCAAAAGCTACCGGATATCTCTTTACATGGCACTGCTAAAATGTCCAAAGGCCGTTATAAGCACTTGATACGCTTGCTGCCTTATCTCAAAACGGAAAATGAGGATTGTTTGTATTTGAATGTATATGTTCCCAGTGACAGCACTGCTGCTGCGGCAGATGAGGCTGAAGCAGTTTTTGCTGCAGCTGCAGATGCAAATAGAGATGGCGAAAGTTTTATGGAAAAACACTTGTATCCTGTTGTAGTTTACATACATGGTGAATCTTTTGAATGGAATAGCGGAAATGCCTACGATGGCTCTGTGCTGGCCAGCTACGGTGAAGTTATAGTCGTTACGGTAAATTATCGTTTAGGAATTTTGGGTAAGTGTAGCCAGAGTACAACGGACAACTTTTAATGTTATTGTCTATTGCAGTTTAAATTTTGTTTTCAACTCATCTTTGCAGGTTTCATGAGACCCAGCATTAATGAGAATACAGTGGCAAACTTTGGTTTACTTGATCAAATTGCTGCTTTACATTGGATAAAGGAAAATATTCATTCGTTTGGTGGCGACAAGAATAGTGTCACATTAATGGGTCATACAACTGGTGCGGCATGTATAAACTATCTTATGGTGTCACCTGTAGCTTCAGGTAAGTATTTGTGTGTGTGTGTGTGTGTATGAGCAAACAAAACAAATGCACAACAGGAATCTAGTTTGCAGTCGTGTTGTCGTTGCTGACGTTGATAGTTTGAAATCTGTGGATATAAGTTTTAGATTTAATTGTAGTTATTGAGGAAAGAAATATTTTAAATGTCTTTTTCGTTATCAGCACGTAAAAAGATTTAGAGGGAATTTTTTTAGCGCCAAATGTGTCACTTAAATTTATAGAACTCAATTAAATTTTTAGATTTGTTATAAAATTGATTTAAGTCTCATTTTAGATTGAATCGTAAGCGACAAAAATTGAAGTATTCAGGAGAATTTTTTTTATAATATTCAAATGTATTTTATGCACAAACCGTCACTTACCTAGCCTATATCTTAATAATTCTTAACTAAGGGTAGACCCATACAATTATAATTGCAATAAAAAGGTTAATTTTTTACCAAATGTCGCTTACGATTAAATCGAAAATAGGGCTCGAAATATATTTTGTAAGCATTTGCACATATAAAATATATAAATATATATTAGTTACTTATAAGGAACTTGCTTTTCCTTTTAAATCATAGTGCTAAAGAAAATCGTGGATTGAAATTTTAAAATTTTTTTTAGTATTTGCAAAACAATTAATTAGAACACATTATATACCTTTCGTCCATGGAAATGGGCGGATGTTGGACAAGGCTGACAGTCTTATATTTATTATCATTCACTTGGGAGCGACCAGGAAAAAATTTCTTTGTTGTACATTCGGACTTCGTTAGGTATTCCCCTGTAAATGGCAACTTAATAAGCTGAAATGTTGAATTTTAAATTAACCTTTAAGGTATATTGAAGGGCTTTTGGAAACTTAGCCTACAAAGGAGCATCCCAAATGTCTTGATCTTTTTAAGTCATCGTCTCGGCAAATAGAAGAAACCGCAAAAACGTCCACTTTGAAAAATTCCATCTACAGCATGCTTCTGTGAAACTGAAATGATTTTTGAACACGAGGCAAGCATAATACAAATAAAACAATCCGATGAGGACCCTTATATTTTCTTCAAAAAACATTGAAATTGCATGATTCACTGTTGCTAATGCAGATGATCAAAGAACCCTCATCCACAAATTTCCGCCATCTATCGTTTTTTTCAACTAGTGCTTATTTCGTAAATGGTAACACTTAGCTCATGTCTGATTTGACAGATAATTAGTTTTATCCTTCCGATGAACGAAAATGGTTGTGTTTACGCTTGAAAAACGCTGGGAAATATTGCTTACAGAAGAAGCCGATTTTGCCAAAAAAAATCATCTTTTCAGATGAAGCTGATTTTGATCTTGGCGGGTATGTAAGGAAGCAAAATTGTCGCATTAGGGGCACAGAAAACCCGCACGCATACATTAAAAAGCCAACGCACCCAAAACGAGTCACTGTTTGGTGCGGATTTCGGTCCAGAGGCATAATTGGGCCATTTTTCGAAAATGAGCAAGGAGTGGCCGTTACAGTCAATGGCGATCGTTATCGGGCCATGTTGAACGAATTTTTGTTCACAAAAATTAAAGAGAAGGATATTGGCAACATTTGGTTTCAACAGGACGTAGCTACGTGCCACACAGCCGAAGCTACTCTCGATGTTTTGCATAGCATTTTCAAAAAAAAAAGTTATCTGGCGGATACAAAATGTTCATTTAAAAAATAAGAAGATTCATTGAACTTCATATTTAAATTAAGAACGCAATAATCAGTATGTATTTTTATTTTCTTACTTGTCCATTGCTAAATTGCTTAACCTTTTTTTCAGTTCGGATTGTATTTGTAAAAAGTATGTGAAGAGAATAAGTGTAAAAAATTAAAACAGTCCAATCAGCTACTTGATCTTAAACTGAAATGTTTATAGATTTCGAGCCAAAGAGATGACAAATCAAATATTCTGATCAAAACCTGACTTTCTAGCAAGATATAGTACGTTAAAATATATTGCTTAGGAATTATTTGGATCTAAAGTACATCTCAATGTTGCTAATGTGGATAAAGCTGCCCAAAATTTCTTAGAACAACGAGAAATATTATGTTAAACTTTAATCTAAATAAATGAAAGGCTCATTGAATATTATAGTTGAAACAAGAACTAAATTATCAATATCTTTTTGTTTTTTTACTTTACCATACAATTTTTTAAATTTCGTTTTTGTTTTCATATAAATATCACTTAGGTGACGTGATTTATGTACCTGCATCAAAAATTCTCGTATTTAGTGAAAAAAACTATAGCAAATTTCGAAGTCTTATAATTGATTTTTAGGGTCTTGGGAGAATTGAATCAGGGTGTATATAATATACATTTGCTGAGGCCAAAATATAAACCAAGAATTTTTATATACATAGATGTTATTCTTAGAAAATAAAACGGAAATATTTTAAAGCTCTCAATAGTAACAAATTGATTATCATTGCTTGAATTTGTCTTTAAGTTGTGCTCTAAGTATTTATGCTACTTAAGTCCTTTACTTAAAGTATTTTGAAAAAAAAATTATTTTTTTTCTCATTCAGTAAAGAATTGCTAACATTTACATATTATGTTTTCACACTCATTTGGGTTTTACTTCCATTATATTTTAAACCAGTTATTCGTTAAATTAATGATTGTGTTTAACCTTTTTAGCTTTTAAATACTTTCTTCTTTTCTTCGTTATGCTCTCACCTATTTCCTTTCATTTTTTTCTTCACTTGTATAAAGGTTTATTTCATCGAGCCATTTTAATGTCCGGTTCTGCCATGTCTGATTGGGCAGCAACAAATCATTCACTTCAGCTGACAATGCAAATTGCTCATGGCCTTAATTGTCCGCTTAACGATGACAATGAAGAAATGTTATCATGCCTGCGCCAAAAACGGTAAGTAATTCAATTGATTTCACCACTGGCACTGGCACACAACAAAACAAGATCCTTTACAATTTCTGTGTGAGAGAGAGAGAGAGAAGAAAAAAGTTTCCTGTGCAAAAAAAAAAATTATGAGAAATTCATGCCAAGGTTTATGAAAAGTGTATACAATTACAGTGCACCAGAGGGGGTGGTTGGGGGTGGGGGAGCGTTAAATATTTTTTAGTACACACAAATGTTTGCATGCTATTGCGGTTATTTCAATGCAAATTTTCTTACCATTTAGAAACTTGTAAATTTGTTAAGCAATCAATCAATAACAAGAATAGTAATATACAGGTTTAGCAACCTGCGTTCGAATTTCATTTGCTTTAAGTACAAATTTGTCAGAAATACAAAACCATAATAATAATAATAATAGCCATTAGAAATATTTGTTACAATTGGAATGAATTTAGCAATATGCTTTTAACATTTTTGCTGTTGCCCCAAATTAGTAAGCAATAAAATATTAATTGGTTCTTAGTAAGGTTGCATACAAACACATACAAAACCACAATAGAAAAAACATCTACAAACACACACACACACACATATATATATAAAAACACAAACATTTTTGTATTAAACTCTCGAAGTGTCAACACCGAGAAATATTTCAATTACTACTTACTGCTAAAACGTTAACCATTTTTGCTCTTGTGATATCTTGAGATTTTAACATAAAAGAAAAGTGAAAGAAAAAATAACGAATTCATTTACCAGCTTTTTCATAGATCATTATTTATTTATTTAATTTCATTTGACATAGATTTCTGCAAACTTATATAATATTCTATTGATGTATTTTCAAAAAAGAATATGCAAAATTTTTGTGGTTTAAGACGCTTAAGATAAGTAAATATTTACTTATAATTGCTTAAATAAGGAAAATTAAAAGCCTTAAGAGATTTATTGAATATAGAAAGTGTAACTTAATATTGTGGAAAACTACACCGAGAAAACAGTGCCTACTAAATACGTCATAAAATAGAACAAAATTAATAAAAAATCTCTATGGTTTTTGTTTTCAATAAGAAAATCTTATTAGTTTCATAGAGACAACCTTTTTGAAAAAATCAAGAAGACATTTTGTAAATTTTATAAGGTCATCTTATTGATTTTTTCAATAAAAAAAAATTGCGTCTTTATTCTCTGTACTTATGTATTTTCATTTAAATTCTATACCATATACATATGTATGTAGTATATTGTAGATATTATTTATTTATACATACATACATACACATTATGTTATTTTCTTAACTAACTTACTCACCAAATATTGAACCAGCAAACTTCTACCTGATAGACAAGCACTGTACCCAATATGCTAACAAGCAGCCTAAATAACCATTGAAATTATTGTGCAAACATTCTTATACAAAAAAGAAAAAAAAAAGGAAAAAAATTGTCTATATGTCTATTTATAGAAGCGAAATAACAAGACACCTCATAAAATCAAGAAGATTTCCTTATTACAAAAATCAATAAGATGCTTTACACATAATATATACGAACCTACTAAAATCAAGAAGAAAACCTTATTGAAAAAAATCAATAAGGGAACCTAATAAAATCAAGAAGAAAACTTTTTTAAAAAAATCAATAAGGCAATCTAATAAAATCAATAAGAAATCCCTATAGTTTACAATTTATAAGAAAACCTAATAGAATGAAGAAGTTTTTCTCTATGGATTGTTTTTTTGGTGCAAAAATAACGGAAATTGAGTAAAAAAATTTGTGAATAATAAAATTTCTTCTTGATTTTATGTGGTTTTCTACTTGATAAAATTAATAAGGCTTACCACATAAAAACAATAAGGAATCTCTATGAAAAATCTTCGCTTCTTTCTGCTGGGATACCCCTTAGCCTAAAACCGGTTCATAGAGAAAATCTTTTTGATTCTATGAGGCAGTTTTTTCTCTGTGTATAAGCTTGTTTAATTATTAAACATTAAGTATTATATTACTTGAAGTAAGGGAAAACTTACATAATGCTGATTGAGAAAGTTAACAATAAGATTTTATTAAATAAATATTTTAGAACATCAAACATATTTCGCCTCAATGAATCAAATAACAACTTTAGAAATAATAATGCAATCGAAAGGCCTAAGTAAAAAATTTCCATTTTCCATTATCACCATTATCATTAAACATTTAAAGATAGACATTTTCATAAACTGTATAAGAAAATAATGTACGCTGGTGGTGATGTTACAGCAGCTTTCAAAAGTAGCATATTTTTTTCTCATGCTATTGCTTATCGGAACAATTTAAATTGAGACTGTCTACTGCACTATCCCATCCAATGGAAATGTGCAGTAATTATTAGGATTCCTAAGCCAAACAAACCCGAAAATAATGTTTCTTCATATAATCGTAGACCAATTAATTTTTGTGCTATTATTCTCAAAATTATTTGAGAGAATTGTTTCAAATCGTCTAATGCTAATCTTAAAAAGACAAAATATAATACCTGATTATCAAGCAGCATAGCTATAACGTGGTGTCCTAAGACATCCCTCTCCTTTTTTTTTTTTTTTTGATTGAAAGCAAAAAAGGCAAAAGAAAAAATTAAATATAAAAAAAAACAAAAATAAGAAATGTCCTTTAGAAGTCAACCCTTAGTTAACGTAATATCGAACTAAAAAATAATAATATAAACATTTAGGTGTGTTTAAAAATGTTGTAAAATAGTTTAATTAAACACAAAAATATATTTTATTTTAACTTTAAAAATTATTTAAATATAACATTAAAAATACTTATTTAGTATTACTTTAGATGAATTGTTATTAAATTACAAATATTAAACATATTGTTAGGTTCTATATTAAATAGATATTTATATAAAGTTTGATTTGGGAATTACAAAAAGAAAGCATTTATTTTCTAAACTTACCACACATTTGTTGTCGTATAAGTTTAATTCTGTATTTCTGTATCTACAGTGTAGAAAACAATATCCAATTAAATGTTGAAATAAGAATATTTTAAGCAAATATGTGTGATAAAGACTCACATGCATATACAAGCCAGTGATGTATAATACTTTAAATAAGTAAGAGCTTAAGAGAATTTATATTATTGTTTTGTTATAATAGAATATAATGTCAATATATTACAGCTAAAGCATTTTTATCTTCTTTCATAAGATCACATTAATATATATATTTTGAAGTCGAGCCTCAATAAGAAGATTTTATGTCAGCTTGTAAAAAAATATAGCGCCAATACCACGATGTCGAAAACGTTCGACTTGTCGCACACCTTCATTCAAAACAAAACAAAATTTTAATATTTTGTTGTTCTTTCAAGTGTTAGTGTGCAACAAGTCAAGCGTTGTCGATATCGTGGGATTGGCCCATAGATTTTTTTTCAAATTTCATATTTTTAACTTTACCTATAACTGTTTTTTTTGCTCGCCACTGTGCAGTTTATATGTCGCTAGCTTAAATGAAGAAAACATGTATCTAAAAAAAAAATTCAAAGGCCCAGTCTTTATTGATAATTTTGTTATTTTGTATTAAATCAAAATGCCTTATTCCTCTGATTTCTAAACATATGTCTTAAGAAACTACGACATTATTGGGTAATTCAAAAGTTTTTTTACACAAAAAATAAAATTTTATTTTTTCCCTATTTTGTTTTTAGTGCTGCAAAATTAGAAAAAATAATACTGTAAAAGTTAGCCCTCTTATATTTGCATTTTACCCTTTATATACCTCTGAAGTTGGCAGTTTATATGAACATTCTGTAACATTTAAAATTTAATAATTTTGGAAAGCGCCTTCAGATTTAAAATACTCGTAGAATTGACGGCGTTTAATAGGGTTTTCTTTCCTCTTACAATATGTGATACTTTTTGCCAACTTTAAAATTTTGGGTTCCTGTAAAATTAAGTAACTCAATCAAAAGACATTTCGGCAGGATATGTTAGTACGAAGGATATTTGCTTATATTAAAGATCCTTCGTATACATAAGCAATTTTAATTATACTACTCTTATTTAAATATGATTTGATTTGCTAACGTTAATGTCCTTATTTTGTAAAACGCAATGCTATGCGTTGACTAATTTGCAATGAAAAAAAATGTAACTTACAAAAACAAAACAAAATTAAACTTTTCAACTTTTAGCTTTTGCGAAATAAGGGCCTAAATATTTTTTTATTTTGAAAAATTTTCTTCAAATATCCAATTTCGGAGAACTGTTAAATGGGAATCTGTAACAATGTTCTAACTGAATGCAAACTCTTTAAAGTTATTTTCCAAACAAATTGTAATATAATAAATTTTGTAAAGGTTTTAATTCCAGTTAAATTTTAAACAAACAAGTAGCTACATGATTTTTCGTTTGAGCTAACGATAGATAAAGTCAAAAGTTTTGTTTTTTTTTTAGTTTACCAACATCAAATAATTTATTTTAAGCAATCCTTCTATGCAAAAGTATTGTAATTTGCTTATCACTATACAGCCTGACATGATTGCATGTAAAAGATTTTTAGACATTTGGGATATAAAAGTAATTAAAAGAATCAAAATGCAATATTTTGGACAAAATAAATTTGTATATATGTACGTACATATGCAAAAATTGAACAAGATACATCTCATATATCTAATCTAAATAATTTCTTTTGAAATTACACAATAGAAAAATAAAGAACTTTTATCAGTTTTCTGCATTGTAGAGCAATTATTTATATTTATATAAACATAATCAAGTATTGAAATTTGTCTTTAAGTTGAAGCAAAAATAATCTTATATAAGAATAAAGGTATTTGGCTAGTTAGTTTGTATTTTTGTTTTTCTATAAAAACCAACAGAAATATAATCTCCAAAATGAACTTTTATATTTAAGGTTAATTACTTCATTTATTTAGTTTGTGTTTACTTCATTAAATTTAATACAGCTGTAAATTGATTTCTCTATTTAATTAATTGACTGCAAAAATTTTCTCTTTTTGTCAATTAAAATATCTGCAACCTTCACAAAAGTAAAAAAATTATGGCACAGAAAAAGAAACAAACAAACATCAGCAGCACAAGTACTCGCATATTAAAGCAAAGTCGACATGCATCCAGCACTTGATATTTTCACAATTTGTGGAAAACTTTTTTGCAATGAAAACTCAATTTTACCATCTCTAAATTCACAACAATTTTGCCATTGTCGTTTGTTCTTTACTAATAGTGCACTTGTTAGTGAATTTGCTTATTTTTTTTTCTACTTAAGATAAACTTTTTTGGTTTGTTACCATTATGCCACAGGCCGGCCCATGACTATTAATTTTAGTTAATTTTATTTATTATTGTTCAAACTTCATTTAATTATATATAATTATGACTTGATGAGGCTTTGAAAACCAAAGTACTTGTAATAATTATCAATGAACAAATAACACCAAAGTTAGTTGTACATATTCTGACAAAGGCATAGTTGAACGGAACAACTAGCTGTTTCCGAAGACCACTAAGCCTTCATTATCAGCGTTCTTTTGTGTTTGGTCCACTGTGTGTGGGTTCAGTTGATGTAGATTTCTGATTTATATACTCATCCATTATTGCAAATGGAATATGTGAATTGTTTTGATTCATCTTATTTAAATTTGCTGAAAGCTTTTTTTGTAGTAAAAGCTCAATTTTACCAGCTCAAAATTTTCAACTTTGGTTTTATCAACTTTGAAGGACAATCTTAAGGATGATGCTAGTAATACAATGTTATGGGTACAGTCTTATACTCGTATTATGGTGTGGGATCAAAGTCAACAGATTGTGTTAAATGTACGTCACTCTGATGAAAACATGCCTCTCAAAAGGACCTTCCAACAAGCCCCAAACATACGGCAAAGTGTACAAAAAATGGTTTAAGGACAAACAAATAAATTTATTGGGGTGACCAGCACAATTTCCAGGCTTAAATTCCAATTCTCATAAAAATTCGATAAAGGAAAAGTAGCCATCGAGTTTAAATGAGCTTTGCTATTTATACAGACTTGGTGAAATGCAGTTATGATCAACAAATGGTCATAAGCAAAATATTAGACGATGCGTTCACATTTCGTAATATGAATTAGTAAAAATCTGTTTGAATTTTATTTATTTCTTATATAATACGAAAAGTTCTTTTTATTTTTCACATGCCAGTTTTGCATTAATACAAATTAAATATTGAAAAGTTTAATATTATAATTCCAAATTAGCAAAACTGAAAAAAAATGAAAACTGGAATATTTTATTTGCATATCAGTGTCCATATTATTTTTCACATGACTGTATGTCACATTTGGTTTTTATTAAAAGAATGCTTGAATCGAATAATGTGTTAATTACATAGACTAGCTAAAAATCTAATAAAATTAAAAAAAAAATTAATAATATTTTGTTATGCTTTATGTTTATGTTTATTATAAGGAACAGGATTTTCATATAAATACATGTTTTCTATCGTTTGTAGTAGATCTACGTAAACAAAATATCTCTGTGAATCAACGAATTTGCGACAAAATGGCATCGATTTGTTTAGCATATTTTTGCATATTTTATAATAAATACATATCTTTGCATATTTTATTACAAATGTATATTTTTATTGCATTTTTTAGTTTTTTCATGCTATAAATCAAATTTTGGTTTTTTTATTAGTTGTAAAGTATTTAAAAGCTGCAGTTTTTACGACTGTATAAGAACAAAAAAGAGGAAAACGACAAAAAAAGTTTGCATTTGATGTTCAAAAACATCGTAGGAATCCTTCAACTCATTAGTAAAGTTCAATACCTTGGTTTAAGTCAACAATACCAATACCATTGAAAATTAAAAAAAAACAAGAGCATGGGATAATAGCCCTTTTAAGCCCAAAAAATTTTGTTTAATTTTTTTTAGCTCGCTATACTGGTTCCGCATTCATTTCATGTGGATATACGGCCATGTCACATAGTTCAATTTCGTTCGGAAATGGAATTCAATCCAACCCATTTTTGTAGGAGATGGTGTCTAAAAAAGAAAACTGAAATAGACAAATTTGTCAGGTATGTCCAGACTGTTGGAGGCGCTGGTATGCTGGGGTATATACCGTCTAGGGCATGAAATTTTGAGGTGGATTTAATTCCGTTTTCGAACGGAATTGAAATGGATAAAGTGCTTTTGAAAGCTTTTTGCGTGTTTCAGCCTTTAATGAAAAATATCCAGTGAAACGATACGGTTACATCCTATAGTAATTGGATGGCGAACGTGGCAGAAGATTGTCGGCTTCCATATTTCTATGAATAAAATTAAAGAAACTTTAAAGTCAAACAACTTTTCTTCATATGCAAAAGAAAATAACGTGTGCTGGAAGTGTACGTTAAAACAAAATTTCCATACAATAAATGGTTTTAAGGAACACTTGAAGCATTTCATATGAAATGATTTCTTAACAAAATATTTGTTAAGAAATCATTGAAGCTGAGCTTTTTAAGTTTTTAATAACAAAATGTTTGTTAAGAAAGCAATAAAGCTAATTTCTTTTAACTTTTCAATGTTATTAAACGTTGCAAAAAGTTGATAAACGCATATTTTATTAGTTTTAATTACATATTTTTATATTTTTACTGCATATTTTATGTACATAAAATGTGATTTTAAATGCATGAAAATCCTTTCCCTACTTATTAATAATACTCGTACATAAGACAGTTGTAATTTTATTTATTTTAAAACATGCGTCGTAGGTAGTGCATGTACGATTTTAAGCACGTTTGTATTCTTTGTATCTTAATTAATTAACTTAATTAAAAAAATCCAAATCCTTGGATTCACATTTTTTTATTTTTTACAATTTATGGTTTGAAGTAAAAATTTGCATGGCTGATTATCAAAATTTACTTGAAAGGATAATAAAGTTAAAGCAAAATATTTGCTTATTTAGTGTTTAAATTAAACGTACATATGTATATGTTCGTTCGCATATTTGTGCTAAGCCAATTACCAACACCAAGCAATTTAAATTTCCAGCAGTTAAATACACACCTACAGATTAAGCAAACAAACTTAATTTTGAATATAGAGAACACACGTACGTACCCGCAAACACATGCTTATAAACACTTTAGTGAAACACAATACAACAATAAGAAGAATATTGCGAACAAACAAAAGCTGAAACCGAACATACAAGTGTACACATATCGTAAGCACAGACGTGTACTCGTTCGTACCTTTAAATAAATTATTTTTAATGCTTTTGTCAATTAAAGTTGAAAGCAAACGAACCACACTTTTATTAGTGTGTGCACACATACATATATTCATATGCATGAACATGCATAGTCATGTATTGCCAGTGTATTTATACTAGAGATGGACGTGTGTCGAATATTTCCACCACAACTAGATACTAATACGGATACTAAGGTATCCACCACGTACGACACACGCGCGTGAAAGATTGTTTCCATACGATACTGCACAACACTCACGAAATCATATGAATGAATAGCAAAAAAGGAATTTTTGAATATTCAAATCAAAAATAAGCAAGATTGCGTATTGCGCAGGTCTGTTTTTTAATTTTCTGCTTGTGCCGTAGACATAGAATTTTGTTGTTTTGTCTCTCTCTCTCTCTCTTTCACACTTTGTACAACAAACAAATGTGTGTATTCTATATTGACGTAGATGCGCAGTAGAAAATTTCTTTCGGCTGAGTGCGCAATCTAGTTTTCTTGATTCATGTTTCAATAAATACATATTTTTGTTTTGATTCACAGCTTTAAGCTTAATGATATCTTTTTTTCGACTATGACTTGAATCACATGCTTCGTTTGGCATTTTTAGGGTTCCGTACACCAAAGGTGAAAAGGAACCCTATTGTTTTCGTTACGCTGTCCGTCTGTTACGTCCGTCCGTCTGTCACAGGCTATTTGCTCGAGAGCCATAACATCTGAAATTTGGACAGGGTGTCTAGACCTTTGGCCGCTGCAACAACAAGTATATGAGAGTTACAAATTAAAGGGTGTTCCAAAACGAGCAACGGAAAATGTTAAAATCCCATGTAATATTTTAAAAGTTAGTGTATTTTTATACAGACTACAACAATTAACACTAAAATTTTAATTAATGGGTGTTCTATCAGTTGATGTAATTTTGACTATGTAACTTTGACAATTTGCTGTATCTTGGAAACCGTAAGAGCTAAACTCTTTAAATTTTCTAAAACGGTAAAACTAAAATATCTCAAAATTATAAAATCGCCAATCCGAAAAAATCGCCAAAAACAAAAAAAAAATCGCAAAAACGAAAAAACCGCCAAAATAAAAAAATTTCTAAAAGTAAAATGAATTGCGAAAAACCGGAAAAATCGCCAAATTGCAAAAAAATCGTCAAAATAAAAAATCTTCAAAATGAAAACAAGCTCCAAGAACCGAAAAAAATCGCCAAAACCAGAAAAAGCGACAAAACTAAAACAAAAAAATTGTTTAAACTGAAAAAACGCCAAAAACGCAAAATCCTTTATTAGAAAAACGCTCAAACCCGAACGTACGGTCACGCACGTACGTTTAGTTTATTTTTATTTGTTTGAACACACATTCACATATACCTATTTTATTTTTATATCTAGTTCGTATAAACTGGCGATAAACTGCTATAAAAGTGAGAGAATATACCAATTTTACTTGCTTCGCAAGTAGATTCAATATGAATCTACTTGATTCGCTCTCATAATTTTGTATGGCGCAGTAAGTTTATTCGCTCATGATTTTGAAGTTCATGTGTTTGAAACAGAGAACAGCAATGAGTAGTGAAAAAGTGAGTAGAGCTGAATCATGACTTATAATTTTTTGTGCTTATGCGCACTCATACCTATTGCTGTCTAGGAATCATATTCACCCAAAAGTTTGAAGTGCGCATCCAACTAATACTTAGCAACATTTATGACAGGGAAGGCATTGAGAATTTTAAAAATGTACCAATAACTTTCAAAAATTGTACTTTTTTGACCTGAATTGTACTCAACAATTTTTTTAGTTCAAATTACATATTTTTATTTGATTTTATTAAAACAATCGACCTTGTTTTGGCTACCGAATCGTTTTCACAAATTTGCTTGTAAGTTGGGATGTTAAAGCATATGGTTACAACTGCTCTAGCATCCGAATTTAAAAAAAAATTATTCGAAAATGGATGAGTTCCCCTTTTTTTGGTTTTCTCGCTGCTGTTTTCAAGTCAGAAGAATGTAAGTTTCATTGTTCAAAAGTGAAAATTGACATATGCAATCGTTTGAAAAGAAATGCGGAGTGAAATTTGGAGAGATTCCCTAAATGTACTAAATTAGTCATTGGTGTACTATTGTACTTTCCGATTTTACATAGTACCAAAAAAGGTACAATTGTACCAACTTTGCCATCCCTGATTTATGACGTTGTTGATTTCAACTCTCCTCAACTCAATACCTATGGACGATGCAAAATAAGTATGATTCACAATGCGAACTTCGCATACGAAGATTAAAGTTCTCATTATTAAGTTATGTGTTTCTCTGTTGCTTTTGTTCTGTTTTTGCTTATGCATGCACGAATTGAAAAACAACTATTGAATACTACTTGCAAACTTTTAAATAAACATACATGCATGAGTAGAGTGAGCTGAATCAATGTAAGTAGTATAAAAATCAGAAATCAAACTGAGGTGATTTATGAGTGTGAGTGTGGTATGACTATGCTGTCGACATCACATTTATATTTATTTCAACCTGTACTTCTAAATCAATGTCATCGTGAGTATGCGTTAATCAGAGTAGTTGAGTTTAAATGATGTCTATATTTAAATTTTCATGAGTCAGTATGAATAGCAAAAAAAAAAAAAAAGATTCATTGCCGATCACTGGTGTGAAGCATGAATAAAGAGCGAAGCATACAATAATACAAAATATTAAATTTTTTCTGAATTGGAAATTTATGTATACATATTATTTTTGTTCAACGCGATATGACGCGACGCACGAAATAATTTTTTTTATGAGTCATGCGTGTTCGTGTCTCGAAAAGAACACTACACACTCTCATCTCTAACTTATACTACACATTTATAATTTCGCTTGCATGTACTGGTTTCAACACATGTCTTTGTAGGTGAATATTATAAGTTAAAGTGCAAGTTCGACAGCTTATAGAAAATGCTTATTTGTAGTTCATGAATAAGCTACATCTCTCACAGATACTTTCGAATATTAGAGTACTTATGCCGTGCATACAAGTAGGTATATATATATATATATATGAGAGTGTGTTTTTATTTATGTGAAAAAGTTTTGTAACTTAACTGTGGCATCAAGTATTTTTTTCCTTCCTTAGTGTATTTGAGAGCAGACTTTATGTGAAAATAAACTACACCAATCTACACCAATTTTCAACAAAATTATTCAAGCAAAGTTTTGAAATGTGTTTTATTTTATATAATATATATGTATATATCTTTTTTTTTTTAATGAATGAGTGTGTCTGACTCTTTATACGAACCACTAGAAACAAACATAATTACATACTTATGTATATGTAAAACACACTACCGACAAATGCAAAAATACATGCATACATATGTATGTATGTATGTATGTATGTACATAAGTATGTGTTACATAATTAACATAAATAATATTATTTTTGCAATGTTTGTTTTGCATTTTTCCTTTCTCTTTACTTTTTTTTATTTATTAAAACTTTTTTGCTTTAACATTCTTTGAGTATGTTCTTTTAAGTTTGTTATTGCTATTTTTCTATTATTTGTGTAAGTTTAGCTTAAAGTGCTTTTTTGCCGGAACGTATGCTGTTGATTTTAAACATAAAATAAACAATAAACAAATATAAAGGGAAAAACAACAATAACACTTTCACAATAGAGCAAATATTTTTTTTTTTAACTTTGTGTTATACTTCCTGTTTTATGTATAAATAAGTGTGTAAGTGTTTGTTTTACAGTTTTTGTTTTGAATATGAGTTAATGTGGTGTGTGTGTGTAAATGTGCATAATTAATTGAAAGTATCAGTATGTGTTTGTTTGCTTGTTTGTTAAGCCGGAAAATGTTGCAGTATTGTTATTTTATGCTTTGCATAATGACAATTGCTGTTTTCTTTCTGTGGCAGAAAAATTAAAACAAATTGTATCACAAATAAAATTACACACTTTTACCCCCTGTTTCTCTAAATGCGAACGATAGATTCGATCGAATATTGATATTGGCAACAAAAACAAATTTCAGTTTTTTGTTTTTGTTTTTAATGTTCGATCAAATCTGTCGTTCGCATTTAGAGAACCAGGCCCTTATATTTGTGCTAATGTATATTAGCAGGCGGAGGTAATTAAATATATGTATTATTTTTAATAAAAAATAAGGAAAGATTGATATATTCGTCTACGCTAAATTTTATATATCCTTCCTTTAACGAGGTGTGTACAGAATTTATATACATAAGGTTACGTAAGCAGGCTGCTGGTAAGGAAATGTAAAATTTAGAGCCCAGTTCACTTGGATAGTAAGAAAGACGAAAGGTATTGAAGCAGGAGATAGAGGAAAGCTTCAATATCTTACAACTCTTCTTTTTTACGTTTTTAATAATGCAGCGCCTCTGGTGTCAATGAGGCGTACTAAATTCTGAAGTTGTGTTTAGTAGCCATTTTATTGGTTATTTTACTTCGCACAATACCGACGAAGGAGAGTGCTTATAATATTACATTAGTAGATTAGCATCCGCCAAATTCGGTGTAATTCAGTGACCAGTGCTTATGCCTTCATCACTTCACCCAGAGAAAAAAAAACAATGTGAATCTGATCACATTTTTTTTTATATTGGCTTATGGTAACTAAAATAAGATAAATAAATTTTTGACTCTACTGTATGGAAAACTGCAAGTATAGAAGTGGAATTATTAGTTGTGGGGGTTTGTGGAGAATTGCTCATATGCAAGTGGAAAACGTCAAATAAAAATTTTTATAAAGCTTGCGACTGTGGGTTTGCAAAATTTGTATTAAAATCTCCATCCATAATAATTGGCATGAGATGGAGATTGTTACCCAATTGTTGTGCACCAGCTTCACTGTAAGGCAACAGTACGTAATGAAAATAATTTATAATATAATAATATAAATTCTGTATAAACGGCCTGGCTCACGATGTCGACAAAAAATTTTCGTTCGCTTATTTATATTGAAAACAAATATAAACAAATAAGAAAATTTGTTTTTATTTTCAATATAAATAAGCGAACGAAAATTTCTTGTCGACATCGTGAGCCAGGCCGAAAGACTGCTATATATATTTTAAACAAATATTTGACATTTAAAACGTTCTTTTATTTAAAAGTTTATATTTATTTTATATTTTTTCAACTTTTTAACCAAATTATCCCCACTGGCAACACTATTACACTTCACAAGCAATTTCTATTAAAATTAATTAATAATTGCTCCTGAAGGTATGCTTTAAAATTCGCTCACACAGATTTGATAACATCTTACTCAAAATTTGTGATTGTATTGTGAAAAAAATTTTTACCTCCTGGCGTATAGATGTTTACACAACAAAAGGCTTTAAATCAATAAAAACCATATTGAATTCATAAGAAACATTAACAATATGGAAAAATATTAAATTTCAGTATTAATTTATTAATTTTATTTATTTTTAAGTATCCCAATATACATTTTCTATTACATCGAAAGTTATTGAATTAATGTGCAGCTTTTCCCTGAGTGCAAAACTTTTCCGACAACAACTGATACAATGGGATGCTAATGCAAAACATTAAACGATTTATTTTCTCATTCTAAATTAATTAAAAATAAAAAATCTTGTGGCATAGACAGTATTTCCAACTTTCTTATAAAACAACTCCCTGTAAAAGCTTTAGAATATCTTTTGATTATTTTAAATAATTGTTTGAATAACTGTTATTTTCCAGATGCTTGGAAAATTTCTAAGATTGTTCCTATACAAAAAAAACCAAACAATATTGATATAAATAATTTGCGGCCAATTTCTTTACTTTCAAATTTGGGAAAACTTTTCGAAAGAATAATTAGGGATAAAATGGATAATGAACTTAATGATACATATATACCAAACTCTCAGTTCGGCTTCAAAAAAGGTCATTCTACTCTAGATGCCTTATTGAAGTTTCATACTGATGTAGTCTCTAATCTTCGTAAAAGTTGCTGCACAGTAGCAGTTTCTCTAGATGTTGAAAAGGCTTTCGATCACGCCTTTCATAATGGTATTCTTTTTAAGTTGATTGAAATTGGATTTAGTGCAACCACTGTTAGACTTTTTCAGAGCTTTTTCTATAATAGAAAATTTTGCGTGCAATTTGGCAAAGATTTTTCGGATTTGGGGGATGTTTATTGTGGTGTACCACAAGGTTCAATTTTGGCTCCTCATCTGTACAACATTTTTATGTATGACTTTCCACACATTTTTCCCAACTCAACTGGCTTACTTTATGCTGATGATTCTCTTATCTACTCTCATAGTGAATCCCCCACGATTGCTTTAAGACAAGTTTCATTCCATCTTCAACTAGTTAAAAACTTTTATGATGATTGGGGTGTTATAATAAATGTTTCTAAATGTAAAGCGATTTGTATACGGAATGCTTCGGGAAAATGTAAATACACTGTTGTTCCAGAAAGTAAAAGACTTACACTTTTCCTTGATGGAATAGAAATACCCTTCGTAGATAATCTTAAATATCTTGGAATTACTTTTAATAATCTTTTCAAATTTAATGGACATGCAAGAATAGTTTTAAAGAAAGCATTCAAGGTATTGGGTGCTTTTTCAAGAATTTTTTATAATAAAAGCCTCTCGAAGAGAACTAAGCTACTTTTATACAAGACAAGTATCAGACCAATTTTCATATACGGGTTTGCAATATGGTTTAGTGTCTCACCTATTGTTATTAAAGAAATGGAAATATTTGAACGGAAAGTTTTAAGGTGTTGCATTCAGAAAAACTTCGAATCATTAAATAGACGATTTTCAAACTCGTTTATTTACTGCAATTCGAAAATAACTCCAATTGGTCAATATTTATCTGATATTATTAAGAAATTCATAAATAGACTAGAAATGCATGATAATTATCTTATGAGGGAAATTTATAATGAAGAGAAAGTTTTCACTTGGAGTAACACCAATTATCTCTCACCTATTGGTTTTTGTAATGAAGAACCTATTGATTTTGATATAAATTCTAACATAAGACATCGCTTTTTTACGAAAAGTACACCTGGTACTCATAGAGGCTAGTATTTTTTTGAGAATTTTATTTTCTTTTTTTTTTACTTTCTTTTTAATTTTTTTTTAAGTTTTGTTTTTTTTTTAGACCTAAGTATATTCTAAGAGCTCTCCTCCTATGTTATGTTAGCCTCGGGAGCAAGGGCATATCGTCCTATATCTAATTTTATTAACATTTTATTATACTTATTTCATTGTTAAAGCTTGGTGCTGTTAAAACTATATAGTTTTTAAGATAATACCTTATAGTCTTAAGTTATCTTTCTATCATTAATTTAAAAAAAAAACTTTCATTGTTAAAAAAAAGGCTCAATAAATTTTAACTTTAACTTTAACTTTATTTTTAAGTATCCCAATATACATTTTCTATTACATCGAAAGTTATTGAATTAATGTGCAGCTTTTCCCTGAGTGCAAAACTTTTCCGACAACAACTGATACAATGGGATGCTAATGCAAAACAGAAATAGTGTTGTTATTTAATTACTTTCGGAGACGGGGCTCGCAACCAGAACCTTCGATTTTGTAGTCAACGTGCTAGCTACGTCAGCCAGCGCCACCCTCGTATATACATATACATACATAAATACATACATACATACATGAGTACATACTTATTTATTTGCTATCGTAGACAATGATTTTCGTCAAAAAAACGAGGTCTAAAAATGTCTCGGTTAAACTTTTTTTTGCGGTTATGGCTCGATATATTTGTTGTTGTAGCGGCCGAAATATACCATACTTTGTAAAAGTATGGATGCACTGTGTCGAAAACAATAGGTTTCCTTTTTCATCTTCGATGTACGGAGCCATAAAAATAACTTAAAAATAAGAACACATCATATTAATTCAATAATTTTTAACCAATAATTTTAAACTATGAATTAATTTAGTTTCTATTTTTTGCGTGAATTATGAGTTACATTGAATCAATATTCTTTTAAAGTTGAAACATATTATTTTATAAATTTCCTAATTGGGTTGAAATTTAAAATGCAAAATATTGAATTAATAAAACAAACATATTCAAATCACCACTTTAAATGAATATGTAAACCACATCCTATCAATAAGACAACAACATTGTTCCATACAAATTCACTATTAATTCAATATCAACATTATTATTGTTTCCATTTAAAAGTTGATATTGTTGCGTATTGAAATGAAAAATGTCAACATTGCTAGACTTTCGTTAATGTTTCTTATTGATTCAATAAAGTTTTTTATTGATTTTGAGTTGTTTTTTCTCTGGAAGTATTAAATCAATATGATATCGATTTAAAACATGTGTGCTCGTATGGCAAAATAATGAAAATCACTACTAAAAATTTAAAATATCTTGACTTTCAGGACATCAAAAATCAATTGCACAATTTCGAAATCGTTCGTCATTGTAAATCTACATGCGTTTATTAATGTTTATTATTTACTCGTAATAAAATCTGCACCAAAATATTGATTTAAAATTTCAATCTGTTTGTTGTTTCATGCAAATCGCACAAAGTACTCGAGTATAACAATTATAAAATAAAAATTAGTAAAACTAATACAGAAATATGTATATAAAATAGTATTTTTACCAGTAGATTACTGTTTATCTTTTACATATTAATTTTTGCAAGAAATGCTTTCCATCGTTATTAAATTTTAGAAAAAGTTGAAGCAACACAAATTTGATGGCAATAATATCCGTCTGCTCTATAAAAAATTAAATTTTTGGTTTTTTGTTGGCATTAATTTAATTTTTGTGTTAAAATTTTTTTAAAACCCCCCTGACTTTTTTTTATAAAAAACAAATACAAAATAAAGGACATTTATTTATTTGCGTGAATCCATCTACAACTGTATCACGTTTAAATGTGATGGAAAAAGTTCTGCTATGAAATCGTATAAACTTTTTTTATGTTCGAACAAATACATAAGTATGTGTGTATGTACGTCTGTATGTCTGTATGTTTCACAGATTTCTTTTACATTCATTTGCTATAATTTCCAATAAAAAGAATGTATACATTTAATATTTTATGGCTAAAAAATACTTATCTTTATTAAGTTTTGCTTCCTTTCTTTTGTATTATAGGGCAATTTAATAAAAATATTTTCATTGTCCTTCATACTAACGTGTAAGATGAATGAATGTTAAAAAATAAATCACAGATAGTTACAAACATGTCGTCGTACTTAGAAATATTATCTAAAGTAAAATTTCATTATATTAAAATCCTGAAATTATTGATGTGGAAAATATATGGTTTTATCGTATTAATTTTATATTGATTTTTTCTCTTGACGGAAAAATATACGAAGGAGCAAAACTTAAAACTTTTTTTTGGCTAAACATGTGTTTGTATATTTACAAAAAGTAAGATAAAATGGGAGTTTGATTTTTGTTGCAGTTGTTTTAATAGCCGGTTAAAGCTTGGCTAATGCCGGTAGTTTCTCCATACACATAATTTACCTAAAGTGTTTACCTATTAATTGGACATATAAAATTTTATTTATACAATAGATATCTGTACACTAATAGAAATTTATGGGTAAAAACAATGAACATAAGAGTTTCACTTATAAAAAGTGATTTTGGCGAACTAGTTCATAAAGAGTTACTACCGAAAAAAGTCCCAAATGTTCAGGAGTTACAAAGGGATGTTGGTACTCTACAAGTGACATAAGTATGTAACAACAATAAGGTTATTTTTTATCGTTGAAGATGACTTTGTTGCAAAAGAATTTCTTGGGAACGTCAGAGATTTGTTCAGTGAACTGGTGCAAGGAAAACAAATACAATTCCGTAAATGTGAAGTTGTTATTAGTTATGACCAGGGAAACCAGAAACATATATTAAATATGCACTAAAAACTTAAAAATATGCATTTAAAACTCACAAAATATGCTCTTAAAAATTAAATAAATTGGTTTCTTTGTAAGTGAAAATATATTTTTCAATTAAAAAATTCAACAACATTTGCATATAAAATAAGACAAGAATAAAATTAACAAAAAAAAATAAAAATAAAACAATAAAAAAATTAACAAAGAATAACTGCCGTTTCAAAAAAATAATTTGGGTTTGAAGTGAACTTTTATACATTGACAATATTTCTTCAACATGTACTTGGGGCAGAGTCCAAATAACAAAACCAAATTTTTTTTGATACCGATGTCCGAAATAACTGTGTAATATAAAAGAAAAATTTATACACTACATGAAACATTGGAAATGAGATGGCTTGTAAGCATATTAAAATTAAAAAATCTATAAAATATCCAAATAGGCCCTAAAAGAGTACATTATGCTCTAAATACTCCAAAAAATTATAAAAATATGCATGCAAGATTGATATATGCAAATATATGCTTTAAAGAGTAAAATATGCAAAAATATGCACTAACAAATCGATGCCAAGGTTCATTAAAAGTTCTGGAATGGACAACTATCTTGTTTCCACATAACCCTCATACCTAAATAAGAGCGGCAAGCGTTGCGTTAGCAGCCGGGTACGTATTTTCAGTACAATGAAGTAATACTTTCACATTTAAATGTACTGCAAATACGTACTTGCTGCTAACGCAACACTTGCCGCTCTTATTTAGGTATTAGGGGTAGTACGTCTTACAAGGAAAAATATTCTATTGTATATTTGCGGTTTTCCTGCTTATGACGCTGTGTTTGCTATTTTGTAACAAAAGTTGTAAAATGTATCTCTTGTAAAAAGTAACTTTGGGAAAATTAAACTTTGGCAAAAGTATTTCTGGCATAAAATATCTTTGATAACAAGAACATTCTTAAAATTACCTTTTCTGAAAAGTATCTTTGTAAGAAGTACCATTTGTAAGGAGAACATTTTGTTTAAAGGACTATCTTCTTTTAAAAGCCCCTTTTGTAAAAAATAATTTGTAAAAAAAATTCTATTATGCTTTTTGTAAAAACAACCTTTTTGAAAAAATATAATTTGTAAAAACTACATTTTGTAAAAAGTCCCTTCTGTAAAGAACCTTTTGTAATAAGTGCCTTGTGTAAAATGTACCTTTTGTAAAAAATACATTTTATAAACAGTATTTTATGAGAAAATTGCTTTTTATAGAAAACTACATTTTACAGAGAAGTAAATGCGTTAATTTTTGATTTAAATTAAAGGTTACTTTAAAAATAATTCTTTTATATCAATATTATTTTGTAATTAGTTTTGTATATGAATAAGATTGCTACATCATTTTAACAACTGAATCAAAAATTATTCAAATACATAACAAAAATTAAAAATTTTAAAAACCCCCGATATATCTAGAAAAGATGTGACATCTTCTAAACGGCTGGACCAATTTTCTTCAAACATAGTTAAGAACCATCTCGATCAAACCACCTTTCAAAATTAAATCAAAATCGGTCCAGCCGTTTGGGCTGTACGTGGACACGGACAGACACACAGCTACACAGACACACAGATACACAGACACACGATACAAAGACACACACTACAAACTTATAACACCCCTTTTTTTGTCGGGGGTTAAAACAGAAATGATAGCATGCTCCATGATATATTTATATCATGGCATGATCTATTCAAATTTAAATTGAAATATTTCATTTATATTTCAGAATGTTAACTTTATTTACAAAAAATATTGTTTTGTTTTTTTTTTTTTTTTGTTTTCTAGCTATCAGGACATTTTAAAAATACGTACAACATTGTCACAATTTGCAACATCTTTGGGACCTATTGTTGATGGCCATGTCATACCAGATCAACCCTATAAAGTAATGGGACAATACACAGAACACTTTAGTCGGTAAGCATGTAAACGTATAATTATAACTGAAAAACAATAAAAAAGAAAGAACCATTTACTATTCCCTTTCTTGACTATTATTTTTCTATTTTGCTTTGTGGTTTTTCCTTTTTTAAATATAAGGCCATATTTTTTGGCCTTTTAAAGTAGGAAAAAAATTTCGAAATTAGGAGCAAGTATTTAAGAATTTAAAGTCATACAGATAAAATTTAACTTATTTTAGAGAAACCGCACATGTATTTTATTAAGAATTTGCGCTCGTTCTTTCAATTCTTCTCGCTTAATGGTTAAATTTTTAACAAATTTCCTGTTAATTGTTCCTTATTCCTCTTTTTATAAAAATAGTTGTGTGCAAAATTGCAAAAAATCTATTTCTTAGAATATCCTTTAATTTAATGAAAAATATTGTTTTAATTCCACTTCTTCAAAGTTAGTGAAAAATAAAAGAAATATACAGAAACATCATTTAGAAATAATAGAAAACAAAAAGCAAGCAAAATCTGTATCATTCTTATCTTTGCTTTTATGTTCTTTAATTAGTAGTGAAATCATTGTGGGTGACTCCATGTATCTATATACATATGTTTATATGTAGTTAAAAAGATAGGTATAATATTTAATGTATAAGCCAAGATTGCTAACAAACAAACAAAGCCTTTAGTGCAGCTAGAAACCATGATTATTTTTAAATTTAATAAATTTACAAAAGCTCTATATATTTTTTTAAATATGCTTTTAAAATTGTGCTTGCAAAAAAATAATAATTAAAGGAATAGTAATAAATTAATAACAAAAATTAAAAATAAATTCAGGGTCTTGCTATAAACATGCGCAGTTTGTTTTAGCTAATTTAAAAATATTTTGAGTTAGAATCTACTTAAAATTTTCACTAAGGAGTAATGAAATGCATATAGACTTTGCTTAACGAAAATTAACGAGCAAAAATTTCAAAAATTAAAAATATAAAAAACCGGCTTGATCGATTTTCTTTCAAATAGAAAAATCAAATCAATCAGTTCATCCGGTTGGTCTGCATGCAGCATTGTATAGTTAGACAGACATACACTAAAAACTTACGTCATATTTTCTTAACCGGGATTAATGACATAAAAAAGGAATTTATAAAAAATACTCACGGAAACACCCATAACGTGCACCTTGGGGTGTTTAATTTTCAGATAATTATTTTTATTCAAACGTTTATAAAACACTATTCTTATATCGATTATATTTTCAGATTTATTCTGAATAGGTGACAGAATAATAACTTTTTCCCTATCCAATACAAATAAATGCTGAAAGATATTTCTAACAGTTAAGGTTACCTACACGTAGAATATTTATTTTATTTTAATCAGAAATAACTTTTAATCAGGCTTAAGTTCAGTAATTTAAATTCTCATTGAATGAAATATTTTTATTAATTAATGTGAGTTTCTAAAGTATTAGCTGGGTATTTCTCCCAGCTAATAAAATCTAGTTTAATTTTTCTGCTCTTCTTTAGAATTTCACATTAATTAATAAAAATATTCCATTCAATAAGAATTGAAATTACTGAACTTAAGTTATTTCTGATTAAAATTCACTACAGTTCAATTAAATCTATATATATCTCATTTATTTTATTTTGTAAAATAAAACTTCTCGGTGCTGTTCTGTAAATCCATAGCTGTTAAGTAATAATTACTAATCGTAATGATTACTAATTTGATTACTTTTTTTTTAAAGGTGAAGTAATAATTAAATTACGATTATATTCAGTTTCGTACTTAGTAATCGTGATTACGATTACTAATAATGGAAAAGTAATCTGAATTACTTAAAATTACTAAAAATAATCAAAAAGAATCAAAAGTAATCAAAAAGTAATCCGACTACTTTCAAAGATTACTTTTCATCCTTAATAAATAATCAAAAAGAATCAAAAGTAATCCTTAGAAGTTATCGGATTATTTTTTGACTACTTTTGATTCTTTTTGATTATTTTTAGTAATTTTAAGTAATACAGATTACTTTTCGATTATCAGTAATCGTAATCAATTATTTATCAGCAATTCCTTTAAAGGCAATTATATAATCATTACGATTCTTCTTAAAATGTAATCTAATCGATTACTAATCGTAATCGAAATTTAACAGCTCTGTGTAAATCGTATCAATTTGAAATCGTTCGATTTCTAAAAAAAATAGTGATTCTGCCGATGTGCTTAAGATCATATACGATAATTTTGTTTCAGCTGTGATATTTAAGGCACAATAGAAAAATTAAAAACAATCTGAAAAAATGTTCTATTATCGGAATCAGGTCTCTAAAATCGTGCGATTTAAACCGAATCGATTGAGATACCAGGTACGTCAAAACAACTATTTCTGAGAGTATTGGAATCCTGCTTAGCTATTGATGTGAAATAACAGACATTTAAATCTTAATTAATAAAGTAAAAAAAAGAAAGAATTCTTTTTTCAAGCAGACCTTGATTAGTTGAATATTTATAAACTTTACCTTTAAAATGTTTGTTTTATTTAATGAAATTTATTGCACGCAGCTTTCTCTGTCTGTTAATAGAAGCTCAAGAGAAGAGATACCGCGATAAAAATAATTATGTATCATGAATTTTCTGTTGACACTAATATTTTTTTAGAAAGCAAATAATTTTGCATGTGATGTCTCTGCTTTCAATAAATAAGCCATAGTAAACTATTTCCAAAAACAGTAGCTTTACAATTAAAAAACTAAATAGATTTACACATTTATCCCTTAACGTAGCACCCTGTATTTGCTTATATAGTAAATCAAAAAGAATTTGCAATCATACCAACAATGTGTCAAATACAGTGAACATTTCCAGCCGTCAGAAAATAAAGAAAAACTCGTGTCAGCTATTTTATTTTTACATGCTGTATTACGCAATTAAAAGTTTTATATATTTTATGGTAAAATATACACTTTGAAGTCCTTGAGTACTAATTAAAATTAACAAAATTATTGATCAAAAAAACTGTCTTAACTGTCTGTCTTAAGATTTCTTAACAGTTCTGCATGGAAATACGAAAATAAATAAAATATTATATTGAAAAATTTTTGAATTAAGGTTAAAATGTTTAAATTCAGCATTTATTAGCAAATGGAAGTATTAAAGGTAATTAATTTAAAATAAATACGCTGAAGACAACCCTTTTATAATTTGTTTACCATTAAAATAAGGTTTAAAATAATTTGGTTAGGAAAATATTTCGAAAAGTAAGTTTTGCCTGTTCTGATGGTTAAGCATTGTCTATATGAATTTTGTTCTTAGCAGAAAAAATAAAGGAAAATTAAGAAAAAGAATAAAACGACAAAAAAAATTAATTCAAAGGAGTTCAAATAAATTTAAACAATTACTAAAAAGTATTAAGTAGCTTTTATGATTGTCAGAAAGGAATCATCTAGATTGTACTTGAATTAGAGATGAGCGATATCCTGAAACTTGTTACTTTCTCACAGCGATTGCAAAATCACTAATCACAACTGTGACTGATTTTTATCGAGTAACAGGTTGTGGAAATAATAGTTCTTTCATACAAATCGTGATTGTTCTTGTATACTTACTTTACAATAAATAAAGCTATCACATTAATTTTGTTTGAACGTTTAGCATTTGTGGAAAAAAAATCGTCAAACATCTAAAATGTTTGTATTTGCACTTTTAATGTCTATCTGCCTCTTATACGACAATTCTTAATATTTGGACTGGTTTGCTTGTTAAGGGTTTGTTTTTGTCACTATTTTTATTAGTATTTATCAAACACCAATACTAATAAATAATTCTAAAGCAAAAGAGCTGAAATGTGTTAAACCGTGGTCACAGTCACTGTTTAATTTTCTTATTAAAATTTTCCCAAAATAACAGAACTGCTACAAAAAAAAATATTGCTAAGCTGTGATCACAGTCACAGTTTAAAAGAACAGTGATTCAGAAATCACGTACACAAGGAGCAACATTATTAAAAATCACAGTATTGCTCATCTCTAACATAAATGCCTGCGTCTAATAGGCAGCCATGTAAACCAGGCATTTATTATGGGTAAATATTTGAATGTTAAAGTAGTGAATATTTAATAATTTATTTATAAAGAGTTTATTTATTTAGAAATGTTTCCGCCTTAGAAATTACGGCTCAGGGATATTTTAGCTTAAAGCAAAATTTAATAGATTTTCTTTTAAAGGAAAAGCGTTAGCAAATGAAAGACTTGCGGCAATAATATTGTATTATTTAAGTTAACTTTTGAGACTCTCGGTATAATTGCTCTATAATGACTGTCCAAAGAGACTTATTAGGGGCAAGTTTTTCTGCCTATAGAATGCAAATCGATTTAGCCATCATTAGTTTATATATACAGTGAAACATATTTATTTAGTATTCAATTGTTAAATAAAAAAATTAAATAATATTTTTACTGCAATAGAACCTAGCACAGAATTCGTAAAAGTTTAACCAAATGAAAAGCACATTTTTTCTTTGCTAAACTAGTTTACTATCAGTCTTATTTAGAAGATTATTAATGCTTTATAAAGGGCTTATAAGACATATTTTTATAAAAAAATTTTCTTTTCTAGCCTTAATAATTTGTAAAAATAAAGCCTTATACAATCAAACCAAACAAAGAAAATACTAAAACTTAAAATCAGTTTCAAAAACATTTCTCTAAAAAAATACCTGCCACAGTTTTTTCTGTGTAACTTTGCAATTTTCCATAATACAATTTAAAATACAAACATAAATATTTACTGTGATCCCCTTTAAAGTAATAATTTAAGACCATTAAGCTCAAAAGATACGAGTATGCAAAAGAATTTGAATTTAAAGTGTTTACTTTTTCCATGCATATTCGCAGTATCTGCAAAGTAATCTGCTAAACTAGTTGCTCCCATTGATCCCAATAATTTGCTTCAATGCAAATGTGTGCATGTAAAAAGATACTCCATTTTAATCGTTGTATAAAAAGCATACAGATTTCTATGGCATTTGTTTAAAGCATATTTTTCAACTTTTATTCCCCTTATATATACAGACATACATATATAATTTTTTTCTCATTTCAGTTATGATTTATTATTTGGTATCACTGAATCTGAATCGTATCATTCGTTGGGTGCTTTGGCTTTGGAGGAAGGATTACGTGAAAATGAACGTGATAATTTATTGCGTTTCTATATGCAAAGTCGTTTTGATGTTCGTCCCGATTTAGCATTAGCGGCTACGTTAAAAAAGTAAGTTGAGCAAACATAAATCCAAATACACACATACACACACACACACGCATACACTTTAACAAATATAAACTTTAACACCCACACTTATACCCACTTGCATATACTTTACTTAGTTAGTGCACAAACACGTTCTTTGGCAATTGCACACATGCACATAACTATTAAGAGAATAACTGAAAAAAAAAATAATAAAGAAAGAAATGAAAGCATTTAAATTTATGTTTATGCAAATTGGCTTCATATATTTATTTATGAGACGCGCATACAAATACATGTCTATTTGCTGCCATCTCTTAATCCCAGTTGGCCAAATCGTCACAGACGACATTGTCTTCGACGATTAATGCTAGGAATACAATTGGAACGAACGACGAGTAAATTCGTCGTATGAAGCACAATAGCGACGAATTTACTCACCGAATTCTGCTGTCATAATTGATAAAGTTGGTTATTGTGTATGCAAAGAGAGAGAGAGAGAAAATTGTTTTTTCGTCGTTCGTCGGCGTACAAAATAGAAATAAGCCTATCGCAGAGTTCGTCACAAACGACGAATTTCGTTCTACGGTGCTGTTGTGTTCATTTTCATATGCGTTTTATTTTTTATAACGAAAGTTCGCACCAAAATATTCGTCGTTCGTCCCAGTTGTGTTTCTAGCATAATGTAGGACAATTCATCTATTCATTAGGTTTACTAATCGAAAATTTAAAGGAAATCGTCGTTCATTAATATCCGAGCGACAATATCCATCGTTTTGTCTTCAATAAAACTTTGTTGAGGACAATCTGAGTGACAATATCCATCGTTTTGTTTGCGATAAAGCCGTGTTGACGACAATCTGAGCGACAGTGTCATATAAGTTTTGTCTTCAATAAGACTTTGTTGAGGACAATCTGAGCGACAGTGTCATATAAGTTTTGTCTTCAATAAAGCAGTGTTGACGACAATCTGAGCGAAATTGTCGCCCATCTCGTCTTATGTGACCTCGGCGCCATTTGTATGAAAATTTCGTCAAGGATTTGTATGGGGCTGTCTTCAATATGTCTTCTACGACTTACCATTGTCTTGTACCCGTCGTCAAAGATGTCTTAAAGACGTGGCCAACTGGGAATGCAAGTGTGCATGTATGTATGTGTGTTAATCTGTATGTTTGTGTGTGTTTACGCATTATTTACCCATATATTATTTATTATTATGTGAATATGCAAAGTAATTTTGCATACATATACACATGCAACCTCATTTATTTACTTTATATAAATGCATGTCTATGCAAAAATGTATATACATTGTAGTGAAATCCTTAATGTGTACGTGAGGTGAGTTTGACTGAATATTTAAAATTTTTGCCCACATGGAGGAAATATTTTGTATTGTGCGGCCATGTAGCACAACAGGAAATTGAAAGAATTTAATTATGCATATTCTAAGCATACATATAAGGAGCCGCAGAGCAAAAGGTGCTTTTTTGCTCATTTCAAATTTTTGGGAAATCGAGATTTATTTTTTTCGCCCCTTTAGACAGCTGCAAGAACCTGGAAATGCTTACACGTTTTTTACTTATTTACAGATGCATCTAACTGTCATAAGTCACCCCAAGGATGTTTGATATAATTTAATTTTTATTTCGGAAAAAGCACTTTTTGCAAAAAAAGAAAGCAAAAAATCACCTTTTTTTAAAGAAAAAAAGTAAAAACACCTTTTGTTAAAAAAAAAGTAAAAAAGCACGTTTTGTTAATAGAAGATGAAAGTACATTGTGTAATGCGAATACACATATATGACGATAAAATTTTGACTGAATGTGCTTAAACGTCATCTAATGTATTAAAAAAGCACCTTTTGTTAAGCATAAATTTTTTAGAACCCATTTACTTTGTAAAAAAAAATTATAATAATGCTAACTTGATTGTCTCTACAAGAGTTCAAACTAAATATTATAAAAATACAAAAAAAAAACAATTTTACGAGAAATGTGAAAAAGCAACTTTTGCTCTGCGGCTCCTCATATATCATATTCATATTCGTCATATTCGTCATATTCGTTATATAAAATCTTTAAGAATATTAGTATTTATTTTATTGAATATTTATTAATTACAAAATTTCATTATTAATCTCAAATTGTTGTTTTAAATCTACATTTTATACATATCTAATTATTAAACTAATGCTGTAATGCAGGCGATTATTATGCGTAGTATTCGATTTTCGAACTTTGCTGGCTATCGAACGTTGAATGTTCAATTCATATTATGTGAATCGAAAACTTCATTGAGCAACGAATTCTCTATCGAACAGAATTTAGCTTGCAATGAAGCATTTTAGCACAAAAAAATTATTATAAAATATTGTATTTTATTATTAGGTAAATTTTTTCACTTTGAGTCATTTTCACAATATGGACATTCTTTGTCGAGTGCTCGTCATAACACCAAATGAAAATTCGTTCGCTCATTACTTTCGACTACGGACGAAGATCGAAAGTTGCTCATAATATGGGCTTCAGTAAAACGCTTTTGAATATTTTTTTAGAAAATTTTTAAGTGTTTGGTTCTAGATTCTCTAAATCATTTTCTTAAAAAAACTCTTATTTTGTCCTTAATAATGAAAAATAAAAATATTATTATCATACTCTGATATTCGAATTTGAGGTAAACAGCTTTGAAAGTTCTACAAATAAACAATATATTTGCAAAATTAGAGCAATCATTCTTCTCGCCGAAATCTGATTGGCTGTTGGGCCCTCGTCGATGTGAAAGCTCAAAACCTTTTGCGCAGAAGCTTACACATTATGCCTAATGGCTTGGACGTAGCGTTTCAAAATATATAAAAATTTAATTTAATTTTAAAGTATTATATGATAGTTTCAAAAATATATAAAAAAATATGTGTTGGATATAATGGTTGGATCCAAAGCGTAAAGCATATAGCATAGACAATAAATAAAAAGAAGAGAGGTGTCTTAGGACACCTGGTTAGAGCTATGCTATTTAGCTATATAAAATAAATTTCATGTGTGAAATAGGTTAAGTTAGGGTTAGCAGGCTGCTGGTAAAGAAGGGTGAAATTGAGAGTCCAGCTCACTTGGGTCCTTTTGTACTAGTCGTTAGTTGAAGAGAAGAAAGTGAGAGAAGGTGATAGGGAAGGGATAGTGATATAGAAGACAGGTGGTGAAGGAAGAGAAGAGATAGAGGAAAGCTTCATTCTTTTACTATGCAGTGTTGCAGCGCCTTCTGGTGTCAAATGAGGTGTATTAATGTTTTTAAGCTGTGTCGGTATAGTTTTTAGTGACCAGTGCCTTTTGCCTGCATCACTAGAAGAACCCACAACAACTGATACAAAATACACTAATGCACATCAGAAAAATACGTAGTGTGTTATTTTAAATAACTTCCGGAGGTGGGGCTCGAACCCATTACATTCGGTTTTGTAGTCAACGTGCTAACTACTTCAGGCAACACCACCCTTGAGTTTATCAATCATATATTTTAACACATTAGGCATCACTAAATTCAATACTATTGAACATTTTTCGATTATATCCGTATTCCATAAAAATATATATTTAAAAAAATATCATTACAACGTGTGTACAATATGATTAGTACGCTAGTTTTAACAAATTTATTTGTTGTGTTTTGGTACATTTAGGCGCATTTCATTGCTGCTCAAGTTATTTTATGAATTATTGTTGAAGTATACTGATGAGTTGCTTAAGCAGCAAGGAAATGCATCTGGATGTTCTTTACTGCAACGATTTAAGTTTTTAAAATTTTTTTTTGATAAAAGAAAACTCCTTGAAGTCCCTGCCTAATTTTTAAATGAGTTACCAGGATTACAAGTAGTGTTAACACCATCTAGTGAATTTTAGTAAATTTCCTATTCATTCTTTAGTTCACGTTTATACTTTATGGATATAAAGGCGTTGAATAGCAGAAGCCAGTTAAGTGAATGCTTGTCCTTTGATTTTTATTTATTGTTTTTTTTGCCTGTTGGTCTGCAGCAATTACATGTCTCTGCTTTCATAAGCGAACACAACTATTTTTGCATGTTTGTGTGCATTTTAGCTACATAAGTGTTTATGTCATAACAACTTAAACTATGTTACCGTCGTGTCTAAAAGCTATTTATCACTATTATACTCGTATGTGACAAAGGATTTGTGACAATTATGCTCATGCATATAGGGTATTCATACCACCGATTTTAAAGTAAAGTTATAATAATTTTAATGCTTAAGCTGCCTTTAGTATTTGTTTTATTTTGCAACATATTAAAATTTTATATATAAGGGATAAAATAGCTGTTTGCAAAGTGTTATTTTAAGCGAATATTAGTTTTGTGGGTGTTGTTTTATATCTTAAGCTTAAATATTTAAAATAATAGTGTAACAAATGGAGAACTAAAGCAGTTATAATAAAACTTAAATCATATAACGAGTAAAATGCAAGAAGGAAAGATGTTGAAGAAGATTTTGAAAATATATTTTAATACAAATCTTTATAAATCAAACTATTATATTACAATATATCTTCATTTTATTACTTGAACGTATATGAAATAACTAAAGGTGAATAATCCTTATAAGAAAATAAATAATTAAAAAAAAAGGAAGATATAAGTCTTGTGATATTATACAGAACCGAATAAGGATGGCGAAGGAAGGAAAAAAGGACTGCATATCAACCCTGCATAGACCATAACTTTTCCCTTCACCAGGAATAGAGTACAGTAGATAATATGCTGTTATAATCTTCATGAAAGCTTAAGTCACTGAGAGAGATATAAGATTTAAAGCTGCTACGGAGCCAAAAACATTTTAAGGCGACTGTCGACAAGGCATCAAAAATTCTAATGGTTTATAGATCTAATGCAGAAAAATATGATAGTGAGACCTATCATCACTTGTGGTGCTGTGGATTGTTATGATAGTGTTTTGGTGGATATGTTCAAGGATCAGTCACAGAAAGAGCAGATGCTGGAATGCTTGGCTTTGACGAAGGCAATAAAAGTCGGTCATTCAGCTCACACCTCTCACAATTGTGAGAGAAACTGCAGCCAGGCAACCTCGAGAGAAGCACCGCACTTCAAGGCACTCTAGTTATAAAAAAGACCTTTCGTCCGTTTAAGGCCACTTATATCTATTTTCGCAAGTATTTGGTCCTATGAACAAAGTATACGACTTAAACAAGAACTGTAGAGGGTGGTACGCCGACGAAGGACAAAATGCTCTGGTGTGAGAGTTTTAGGTGCAAAGACAAATTACTGTGAGCCTTTTGGAAAATACTGCCACCATCATTCAATCGGAAGTTAGTGCACACAATTTTATCTTAATGGATGTTACCAAGAAGGAGAAATGAACTTAGCTCTAAGTTAGTTAGGGAATGCTGCGTAAAGCTTAATCAGCTAAGCAACGCGATGAAGGTCAAACTCTGCAGAGCTTCAGGGCATGTCAAGGTGAAATAAAGTTAAAATATATATAAAGTAATTGGTCAAAAAAGAACTAGCGCACCTAAAGTTACATCAGCGCTGTTCGGTGGCCTCCGACCGAATAGATTACTTAAACATATAACGATGGAGATCCAGAATATTAGAAAACACATCTCCCACTATTAAGGCATACAAAGCTAGTGATTGGAACGTACTCGTAAAACGAAAATAGTGTTAAGGCTGTCATTTCCCTTATTAAAATTATATAATCATGTTCCTCATTGGGTTTTTTACGAGTCATTGCAATTTTGGAAAATACTCTAACATTCTATGCTGTTTTTTTTTGTGCAAAACGTGAAAATTGCAAAATATTTAGTTGATGATCTTTAGAGTTAAATTGAGAATATGAGAAAACATACATACAACATACAAGTAACAACTTCTTAAATTAAATGTACATTGAGAAAGATGTTGTTGTGAGATTTCTGGAATTGTCCTTCCTTTGCCGGTGCTTCTTAAAACTACTTGCATTAACTTATATGTTTTTTTTAGTTCGTAGAATAATTTTTCTTTATTTATTTTAAATAATTTTTTACTACAAATGAAAACCTTTTCTTTTTACTAATTATTGTTATTCCCTTTAAGAAGACAAGAAAAATAAGCGCAATAGCGCTGAGGCCCCAAAGGTCACTCTCCCAAAACTTATAAAACAATAGTTGGGAAAATATATTATTTATTTGAGATATATATATTTACAACTACCTTAATTAACCTACAACACTTGGTAGTTTTAAAAAAGAGGCACTTAACATAATAAGGATTAAAAAAGTGCAAAAATTTTCAGCTTCTCTCTCTCTATTTCTGCCGCTTCGCACTCACTCTCAATGTCAAAACTCTCTTATAACTTTATGTATCCTGTAGGGGAATTTTATTTTAAAAGGAAGAATTGCTATAAGTTTTTCATGCCAAAAGTTTTAAACATTTTCCAAGGTATACATATATACATACACTAAGAAATTTAATGTGTACGAAATATATTTACTCATAATTGTCGTCATACATAGTACATACATCTTTAAATATGAGGGAATTGTAAGACAATAAAATGTTAATTAAACCTTAAAAGTCTCCAAAACATTTCAAAAATTCTTTCAGCAACATATAGTACACTATCTCCTTCAAGATGTGTGAGTGCTTTCGTAATAAAGGAAAGGGGAAAGAAAACTTTTATACGTCCTTTTTACATGACTAAAGAATAAAGTTTTTACATGATATTTTTGCTGTTATACATTTTAATGTCAATACCTTTAGTACAGTGCACTTTTTGGAATTTTTTTGTGTTTACAAAAAGTGCTTAAATAAATTTAATTATTAGCAATACTCAAAACTGAATCATTTCATATCTTAAACCTGGTATTTTTATAATTGACAGATTTTCTGATTGTCAGTATATTTTATTTTATAAAACACATGCATAACTAACTTGTAATTGTATATTTCTATATAATTAATTCATATCTTGAAGCCTGCTTATGAAATCACACTTTTTGCTGCTAAATAAAAAGTAAAATAAAAAGTACCAAAAGCTATCCCAGTTACTGTAATAAAATTTTTGATGCAATTCTTAGACATTTTTTAGCTGTTTACTAACATATAAATATAACATATAAATTTTATTATTATACAATGACTGCAAACACATCAAATTAATTGGATATTACATGACCTAAAATGATAATAATAATAATAACAACAGCAATATGATATAACATTTCTCTCAAATAAAAATATACTTACTTATTTATGTGTATTAAAATTTAAATGGAAGTATAAAATTAAAATCGTTTGACATTAACGACAATGCACATAAAATATGCAAATTTTGTATAGAAGAAAATGCAATCTGACATCTGCAATGCAGATAAGACTTTCCAAATGCTAAGAAAATTTATTTGCGTTGTGCCATAAGATATTGAATTGTAATAAAAAAAAGAATGCAGTTTAATTTTTCAATAGAATATGCAAAATAAAATAAGTGTATAAAAAAGCTTAGAGCGTATGAGTGATTTACTGTTAAATAGAAAATTAAATATTAATCATACGCCATGGTTGTTGTGTTAAAAAATTAATAAAATTTTAATAAATTAATGTGTTGTTTCCACATGTCAGGCAGTCGGCTCGTCTAGAAAATTTGTATGAAAATCACTCAAAACGATGAGTGCTTTCCATACAAATTTTATACTCAAGTCAACCGTCTGCGTTGTAGAAACAGGGGGTTAAATTTGTAAATTACAAATTGTAATAGATTTGATTGTAAAATATTTGTGAAAAAAGAATTAATAATAGATAATTTATTTACAATGCAAGTAATATTATTATTTACATTACCTACTATTCATGCGTAATTAGTTGCAAGTCTTGCAATAAAAACTATTATTGCTGTGCCCTTATGCAGTTGAAAATATTTAATTTTTAATTTAAATGGGTAATTAAGTTCATACACTAAATAAATAAAACAATTTGAAAAAAGCGAAAAATTATTGATTATAAAGCGGTCATCATATATTCACATGTAATTATAAGCCAATATAATTGATTGTTTCTTAGAAATATTTAACTATTGATTAATATGCATAATAAAAGTAAATTAGAAAAGAAATTAACTAAAAATTTTTATATGTAAAAATCCTCAGAACTAGTTTAA
This sequence comes from Tachina lurida, assembly GCA_944452675.1. Classification (NCBI taxonomy): domain Eukaryota; kingdom Metazoa; phylum Arthropoda; class Insecta; order Diptera; family Tachinidae; genus Tachina; species Tachina lurida. The sequence goes on from OX101752.1 coordinate 23,535,253, forward strand.
TATCTGAATTTACATATATTTTTATTAATAATTATTCAAGAACCTTTAAACATCTTGAAATATTTGAGTAATTCAAGTTAACAACATTTTCTGCTAAGTTTGTAAAAAGTCTGCTTTCATATTATTTAAAAATTTATGTATTTTGCTTTAAAAAAATTATAAAATTTTTTTGAAATATTTATACTTTTTTTATTTTTCTTAAATAATATACTGTAAAACTTGTATTACTCTTTTATTTTGACTTTTGTTTTCCTACTATGACTAGAATTATATGTTATGTGCTTATAGTCCTGCTTAAATCTCTATATTTTGTAATTTACTTAATAAGAAAACAAAATCAAAGTACATTTATTTCTTCAAATTTAAATCTTCTTGAAAACTACTTGTTTCAATACAAAAAGAATGTGAGATTACAATAGTGGCAGTGTCTGTTGAAATGAGTTGCATACATTTCATTTTATTTATTTTCTTTTTATTCGTATTTTTATTTTATTTTCTACACTTTCGGAAATAATTTGCAACCATTTAAGTTTGCTTACTATAACGAAACCATTTTTTAAGCTTCAAGCTTTAAAATTAAAAAATAAATAATAAATTTCCTAAAGAAGTTAACCAAAGTTTAAAGAAATATTGAATATAAAAACATTGGGTATTATTTATTAAAATTATTAAGGCTTTATAAAGGGATTTTAGAACAAATTTTCATAAAAAATTTTTCTTATTAAACCTGTATAAACACTGAATAATTTTTATAAATAAGGCTGTATGATTATAAATAAATACCTAAGGCTTAGGAAGGTAATTTAATTATAAATATAAAAAAAGATCGAAAAATTAGATTACAAAAATAGATAAAAAAAATTGCTTACTATGTTATCTTAATTATAAGTAATATGTTGATCACAGCATTTTTCCTTAAGAAGTCTCTGAAAAAAACTCTCAGCAAAAAACTTTGCCTACTAGAATGCAAAAAAGTGTATGTACTCCTCAGTCGTAAGTACTTACAATTTGACTGAATAACCCATTATTTTTGTTTGAGAAGTTCAAAAAGTATGCGGTACCCTATACTTTTTGCCTACAAACATACAAAAGTTAATAGATTACTGATTGCCTAAAAGTACTCAAAATTTAATGGGTTATTTTTTGCTTGCAAATATGCAAAATAATATATATTAATTTTTGCTTAAACTTATTCAAAATTAATTTGCTATATTTTCTAATTTTTTTATTTTAAATTAATAAAATTTTGTAACAAATTTCTCTAGATATACATATTTCCTTATTAACAGGAAAGTACTACAATAAGTACTTTCACGTAGCGATATAAATAAGTTCTTATTTTATTCATTACATGACAGTCATTATTATGCAAATAAAATAATTAGATAAATAAGTAGCACTCGTTACTTTGTAAGCCATTAAAAGAGTACTACCCATTACAAAATTTCGAAAATTTTTTGCTGGGTAGATATACGACAAAACAATTATGGACCATGCTTGGTTATTGTTTCCAACCATGTTTAAATATTATTATTACTTGTTTTATTTTTGTGACAACTCAAATTACATGCACACTAGCTCAATGAATTTGCAAATTGATATATTCATATTGATACATATTTGTCCTACGTCCATTTTTATGCTGAGTTTCATGCATAATGCATCGGCCTTTATATATACTACAACCGTAGTATGAGCATTTTTATATGATATTTAAGCAAAAGTTATTTTTTGTAACCCTAACATTAAATTTTGAATTAAACATTATTATAAAAGAACGCAGTTAGAATCTTTGAATGCTTTAAAAGACACCCACACAAAAGATTCTAATAAAAAAGTTAAATTCTGTCCTGAGCCAACTAACACCCAATACTTATAAGCATACAAAGTTTTTAAAGCAAAAACTAATAAAACTAAGTATGCACATGCAAATTTGTTAAAAACAATAATATGTTCGTATGTAGGTAAGCATTTTGTAATGCCCGAATTTGAGGCAACTGAGTACTCGCTGAAACATGAAGGGAGACATAATATAAAAAAGCATATAAAAGAATATAAAAAAATCATTTGCAAAAAAGGCAGCACTACTTTGCCAGCAAATTTATGATCTCGTTCATTGAATATGAATATTTGGAAAAATATTTTCTTGCGAGAAAATTTCCCGCTAGCCAAAAATACTGGAGTCTTTTGATGCCCTGGCTGCTCGCTACTAGATATAGAAAATAGTCTAGCATTATGTTAAAACAAACAGTAGGACGTGTACAGAAAATACTTTTACAAATAAACATATCGCTCCTTTGTTGCAACATAGACATATTTTAAGACAAAATGTGCTTTTTAATTTAATTTAATTTAATTTAATTTAATTTAATTTAATTTAATTTATTCATTCATAACACAAAAACCTAGCCTCATGGCCATAATCAGTTTTCACTAATACTACTACAAAAGGTACTACTACAATATAGAAAAATCTTCAAATCATATTAAATACTATTTAGCAATTATACGCGCACTTCTTTAGAAAATACAAGTTTGTATATCTTCATATCATTGTAAAGGGTGTTTTCTTTTTTAGAGTGTCACAACTTTGAGTTGGCATCACTGCTTTATTTGAGCACCCATTTAACAGCTGATAGTTGCTTTATGCTTACTTTGCTTTGAAATTTCATTAAAAATTGACTTACAGCAGAGCAACGCATGCGGAGTCATTGTCCCATATGTCTTCAAAAACGATGAATAGGAACATGATTCAAAATTTGCTCGTACCTCAATTACGTGGCATTAATCTTGCTGATATGTGGTTGCAACAGAACGGAGCCACATGCCACATAACGGGCGCTACAAATGATTTGCTCAAAGAAACTTTTGATGAAAAAATAATTTCACGTAATGGCCCAATTAATTGCCACGAATATCCTCCCAGCAAAAAATTACACATTACCATCAGAACTACTTGCCATATAATTACTTACTTTTCTGATTACCAAATGTCATTACTCGCTTACAAATCACATTACCTAAAATTTAAAAAAATTATGTATGAGGAAAATATTTTTTTTAGATTAAATAGATTATGTAAACAAGTTGCCAAATAAAAAAAGTAAGTACTTCTCAAGAATCGTTTATTTTAGTCTCACGCCTTGTTAATATCATTAAGTTGGTAATCCAGTAAGGAACAGCTTCCACCAAAAATGCTTACTTTCAAACCCGATTACCTTTTTCGAAATTTTTTGCTGGGTTGTGATTCAACCCCATTGGATTATTTTCTTTGGGGTTATGTTAAATCCCTTGTCTACGTTGATAAATCACAAACAATTGATTACCTGGAAATCAATATTCAAAATTTATCAATATTGTTGGAAATTGGTGTCCAAGATTGCGTTTTCTACGAGCCAGCCGTGGCAGGCACATGAACGAAATCATATTTAAACAGTAATTTCATAAAATTTTCTTTCCTGTAAGGCCCGTTTCATTAACACTAAAAATATATATCGTTCTTTTATTATTATTTAAACTTGCTTTAGTCTATAAAAAAAACACCCTTTATGCAAATTGAAAACTTTAAACTTATTTTTATTTTATATAAAACTAGCTTGTTGGAGTTACGCCTCTGTTATAATAAGGGAGCAATAAGTGCTTATATTTGAATGTAAAAGTATAGCAGCTGTTGGTTATAGTTTTTGTTTTAATAAAAATAAATGTAACAAATCTCTTGATATTTTCTGCTTTAAAGCCAGGGGTATAATAGTCGCTTTCGATGGCGAGATGATTCGATCACATTCTTCAGTTTGAGATTATGACATTCGCTATCGAACAATGAATCAGCTCGTTATCTAAAGTCATGATTAGAGCCCAGCTTATTTCTCAGCTCTTCTTGGATATTTCCTTTTTTGGCTTTACCTCAAATGTAATTATTTCAGATTATATAACCCTAAAAATAATTTGCACTGGTTTTAGAAATATCAAAATTTAATGCACAGCTGCTTTTATGCAGCTGTCATATATTTGGTGTTGCCAAGTACGCTGAATTGTCAATCGAGTCTTAAATTATTTGCAAGAAGCATACAACTCATTATTTTATTTCAGTTGCTTAACTCTCTTTTTAGTTCTCAGCATATTTGAAGTAATTGAGCGCAGTGCAAATGAATGTCTTGTACAGCCCTTTAGTAAATACATCAATATGTTCACTAGTTCATGCAAAAACACACATGTTATTTTACTATACTTTAAAAATAACACCAACTAGAAATTATATAAAAGAAAACTATGGCGCGTAGTCATAGTCAAAACAAAGTACACTTTAAGAAGTTAAAACCAGTATTACCAATATTACAAAATACTGGTTTTAATTTCTTAGAGTGTACTTTGTTTTGACTATGACTACGCGCCTATATTTTTAAATGATGTTTTATTATTATTTTTTTAACACTTCAAATTTACAAGTTTATCCAGTTTTCTTCTTTTAGGCATAAAAAATAAAAATTAAGGGAACTGGAAATTTCATAAACAGCTTCTTAAGTTTTTGTTGGCATTTCCTCTTGTCCTTTTAATAAAATATTATATTATATGTATGTTTTTGCACAAACATTTAACTACACCAAAAGATATACATATATTATAATGATTGCATTTTAATAAGTTACAAACTTGTGGCAAGAGGTTACAAAAAGGAAAACAAATTGTCTTACATAATTCTACTATTAAAATGCAATTTTTTTTTGCAGAATTTACAAACTTTTCCCATACATCTTATTGTGTCTAATATATAATTATAGTAAAATTTATGTGATGCATAAAAATAAGAAGGCATGTTGGGTTGTTTGATTGATAAATAACATGTGGCGCATTAAGAGATTTAAATATATACATAATTTAGCTGTCCTATTTATATTATTAAAATAAAAAGTGTGTGGCTCAGATGGTGGTTATACATCAGGTAAAAACCATTGAATAGATTTTAATAAAATGTGGCATAAAAAATAGTTGATAGTTCGAAAAATTATAAAGAAGGAAATGGACACAAATTTTATTTGAAGTAAGTCTACATAAATGATTTGTATCAAATTATGGTTGACATCTTGTTATTTTTCTTTCCAAATGCGTACGTATATTTATTATAAAATTTTTTGTTTTTTAATTTATACCAGATAAAATTTTGTAGAATAAATTAACCCGTAATATGAACTCTCGAGGGTTTTTATTTGAACAGTTTTAATTTAAGATGTAAATATGTTTTCAGAACATGGAGAGTAGGATTAAAAAAGGTATTTGCTTTTTACTTAAAAATATGTTTTAGAAGCCAAAATTGTTAAATTTATATTCAATAATATGCAGAATTTTGTATTTTAAAACAAATTAAAAACAAATTAAACAAGTAAAAAGCACAAAGTTTTGCTTATTCATACTAAAATATATATATATATTAAAAAAAATAAAATAAAATGATCAACAAATTCTGCATATAAAGTGTAAATTTAAATAAATATGAAGTTACCCCAAACATTTTTGTAAAGATTTTATTTATTGCTGGTATTTGGGTGAAATTTAAAAATTATTCAAAACTTATAAAACAAATTATTTTTGTTGCTTTTTTTTGGAATTGTTACAATTAAGCTCAACATTTGTTAGTGCACTAATAATTACTTATTTAGTTTAGTTTTTTTTAATATATTAAAATGAATATTTATTCGGTTAGCTGGTTCCTATGCGCATTTTACTGTTTCAAATGCAGATCATCAAGGAATTTTTACCCAAAAATATCTTACAATAACTACACTTTGTTAAACTCTCATTTAAACAAATGAGAAGTTCAACTTTTATCATAGTTAAAACAGGAACTCAGTAACTAACATATTTTTTGTTTTGATACTTTAAAATAAAATGAAAGAAAAAAAACATCAACTGCTTTAGTAATTATAGCTATGCTATTTGTTGCGCGATACAAGAGTAAGGACCTGATTTTTGTAACAATAATAATCGACTTTGTTACAGTTATAAATTTATTTTTGTTTTGATTTCTTTGTACTTAAAAGCATAGTACGAAAATACACGAAACAAAATTTTTGATTTTGCTTTGTTTCCTTCTTTGAAGTGAGTGAAACAAAAAACAAAACAAAAACAATGAGAATAATTAATTGTTCAATTTGTTTCTGTTTTGTTTTTGCACATGAACACAAACCAGAAAACACAGCCTGTGGGCAGTAAGCCGGCTAACAGCCGCCGCCGGCCACAAGCAATACATTTATTAATCGTATGCAGCTAGAAAAAAAAATAATGGGAAATAAATGGAAACGGTTTGAAAAATTTGCAGATAATTTGACATCATCATATAATGTAATTTGATTGTATTGTTATTTAACACATTAAGTGTGTTATATATAGCTAATCAGCATAGTTATAACTGGGTGACACCTATATTTTCTTAGAAAGCTTTCAAATGTTAATATCCATCTTTTTTTTAGAAATCCTATTTGTGGAAAGTGCCGTGAAAATTTTAATTATTTTTGGAACATTTAGAGAGGTAGAGGGTAGATTTTTTTTTTTTTGTTGAGTATTAGGTGGGGGTTAAAAAAATGGGGAATGGTGTTATTGCCAACTGTTTTTAAACTACACGATGTTTTATGATGCTCTCTCGTTTTTATAAAATTTTTGCCGCAATTTCGTCAATCTTAAAAAGAACCAAAATACACTTTTTTTTTTCTTTTGCCTTTTTTTAACATAACCTTAGCGCATTCCACTTGGTGCCTCAACTAACTAGCACTGTGCAATGTTGTATTTTATATGTTTTGTATAATTTTTGTGCAAGTCTCCTTTATGTATGATTTTTGTTTTGCTTTATTTTAAACCAATTTTGCTATCTTTTGTTGAATAGTTACAAAATTATATTATATAATTTTTTCTTTTGCCCTCCTTTTCGTTACTATGAACAACTCAATTTGCATATTCTGACACATGAGTAAGAGAGCATATAAATATGTATATGTATATGATCAGTGTGTATATGTAAGTTTATAGCACATACATACACACATAGCTACTGACACATGTATTTTACCCGAACATGTGAATATAAATGAATTTCCAACTATCTTGATAAAATATTTACAACATACATGTAAAAAATAATATACATACATATATACAATAGCTGCAAGTACGTTTATCTCTTTCAAAAATATTTTCTTTTTGCACTTTCTTACTTCAAATATTTTGTAGTAGTTGCAATATAGGAAACTTTAACAATCATGTGAGCAAGTAGCATAACATATGCTACTTTAAACATTTTTCACTATACAAAACCCCATAATACACCATAGTGTCATATGCTGGAAAAGTTTCTGAAAAGTTAAACTTTTTTTCTTCTACCATTTCTTCATACAGGTCTATAAGATCAAGCTGTTTATAAAACATTTATGTTCATGATGGCAAAAAAAAAGATTTGCTTTTATTTTAATAAAGTTTTTATATAACTAAGAGTATATCTTTTAAAAAATAGTAACATATAAATTTATGGTAGAGAGTTAATTGTAATACAATTAAATGCATAGCTTTTATTTTAAAGTGATTGGAAGAGATTTATACTAGTGCTGCTGCAATATGCAGTAGTTTTTTTGTTTTTTTGTTATTTCATGCAAATAAAATGGAAAGAAAAAACTGAAATAGTTTTAAAGATACATACTAAGGCTTGTGAGACCTTTTGGGTAAAACATAATGTCGTTTTTAGAAACTTATTTAAAGCGCCTAAATCCAAATTTATTTGCAAAAGATGATCCTTTGGACAACAATATTTTTAACTGAACTATTTTTGAGCAAGTTTGAAAATATCAAGATAATAACAGGTTTCAAAATAGTTTTCAGTTTCTTAAAGTTTTAAAATTTTGCATCAAACTGCTGGCAAGTTATACTAATTCATATTTAACACACACTTTGCAAATACTTATAAGATTTTACTTTTATTTTATGTTTATTTTTCGAATCTAATTTTTGAATATAAAGCATATGAGTTATGTTCATTAATAACTAGATTACACTCATAAATAACAACAAAGGGGTAATAAATTTAAATTTTACTTTGCCATTTTAAACAACTTACAATGTATGTAGTATGTACAATGGAAATGCAAGTTGTCCATTAAAGCAGGTCAGCCTCCATACGAAGAAAAGTTGTGCCAGTCACCAACTAGAATGACAATTCACAACAGGAATAAAACAATTTGTAACGCTTCAACATACAGCACTTTTTGTTTTTTATATATATGTAACACAACCATTTAAAGTCCGATCTCAATATATCGTATATCATTGTAAATGGCAAGAGTTGTAATTTATTTTTGCTTTGATAATTTTTTAATCTAACATCAAGCTTTAGATAGCATTTATGATATCTCGGAGCCTTTCCTTCCATTACACAATTTTTAATGAATGGAAAAGAGGACCTTCAAGATTCTTATATACAAATATTATTCAAGTATGAAATTTTCCTCATTGTGCAAGCTCTATAGGATCGTAAACATACGCACTTACGTACCTTTTCACAATGTATGGTTAAAAGATAAGAGAGACTTTAACTGCAATTTTTGTATGAAGAACTGTCAGTTAAAGTTCACCTTAACTCTTAACCATACATTGTGAAAAGGGACGTTAGAGTTATTAAATTTTAATTGTTATAAAAGTGCTAAAAACTGATAACAAAACAAATCATATATATTTTATTTTTACTAAAGAGCTGTCGGTTTATTGATTTCTGTTTGAGTTGAAGGAAAACAAATCCTTTTTGGTTGTTGTAACATATCCATAATGTGTAATAAACAAGAAATTTTACTGTACTTCCCCTTCAAAATTAATACTGTTAAGCATGGATAGAAAGAGAGAGAGAGAGAGATAGAGAGAGAGAAATATTGATTACTAGTTCAGAAATTAATCCAGTGATCGGCGAATTAAGGGCGTCGCGCCCTTTAATATACTCTCCTATTACCCATGCACAGTGGCGTGAATTAAAAAAAAAGTGGTAAAAAGTCCGCAACTTTTGAACTAGTTAACCGATTTCGATGAAACCAACTGTTTTGGAAAGTAGAAGTGTTGAAATTTTTAGAAAGCATATTTTGAGGCACCCTGTTGTAAGACAGGGTAGCTCCAAACAGCCTCAAAGTGGGAAAGTGCGGGTATCGAAATTCTTTCGGAGCTTGTAACTTTTGTAAATAGGGACCGATTTCAATAATTTTTTCAGCGGGACAATCTACGTTAAGAAATAAAAATAAAACATGCTGAGAGTACCATTTCATCTCTTTCAGTTTCCAAGTTATTTGACTTGAAAAATTTATTTTTTAATTTTTGGCCCTGACTTTTTTTATTCGTTAGTACATAACTTCTTTATTACTTGGCAAAAATCAGTATGTTTTAATGTTTTTGAAAGAAAACTTCATTACAATTCATATAAAAAAAATTTTTTTTTGATATCTCAAAAATTGTAGCAAGGAATAATTTTGCAATTTGGATTTTTAAAAATTATGAAAAAATTTGGTATATTTTGTGAAAAAAGTATTCTTAATTTTTTTTGAATATTTTAAATAATTATTAAGTATTTGATAAAAACTTTGATTGTTTCTGAGAAAGGAGACATTGAGAAAGGCTGTGAAATAAATTTTGGAGATTGTTGTTGGTGCACCCTACATTCAGCATTGGTCGAAAACTAGCAATTTTTTTCAAAAAATCCGATTTTCGGATGTGGCAAAAAAATTGCACGGTCGTTTTTGTAAATTTTTTGGTTTTTTATTATAAATAAATTTGTTGTTAGTAGCCTGTAAGAAACTTTCGACATCCTACACATAAATGTAGGCAGGAGAGGAGATTTTCTAAAAATTCTAAAATTTTTCTAACACAATTTTTCCCAATAAGAAAAAAGTATTATAAAATTATAAATTGGGAATCATTTTAATTTTTATCAATAGCATACATTTAGTTTTGCAAACTGAAAAAAAATTATTCTCCTACCTTCAATACTTTTTGAAATATTCGAAATCCAATTTTGATTAAAAATTTTAATTTTCTACATTTTTTATTTTTGTCTAAATTATTGATCTTATTTTCTTTACTGCAAATGTTTCTTAATTTTTTCTATGTTATTACAATAGTAGATATAATTATCTATTCAACGGTATATAATATGTATTCCTTTGCCATTATATCAGTTTTAAAATGTATACACAAATATAACACCTCAGGTAACAATTTACGTGTATATCTGATACTCAAACAAACCCACATTTTTTATGAACTCTTGAAGCTGTTATTAAATACTTTTTTTTACTTAAATACAATAAAATATAAGAATTTATATACATAAATATAAGTATATTTATATACCTACAAGGACAAATAGATTGAGTTATTTATTTATTTAAAAAAAATTAGTAGTTAATTTAACATTAGAACATTAAATTACGAAAAATTTTTTATGTAGCTCCTTTTTAAACGCATATAAATTGCCTAAGTTTTGAATATAATTTGACAGAGAATTCCAGAGACTTTTTGCCATGATATCAGATATTTGTTTGTATGAATATAAATACTTATGTATCAAGAGATATATGTACAATGTACATATGTATCTGAGACATCATGGCCTAGCAAGCTATTAATTTCCTCTGCTTCGGGATCGTCCTTCTCGATTTCAATACTTATTTTTGGCAACCATTTCATTCTTATGCCTTGTATGCAAATGATGCATTAGAGCATTTACGTGTATTGAAAAGTCGATATTGCTTAACATCTCTATTTCTAACTTCCTGTGCTTCTTCGGTTAGTTCCCCCAGAGGAATAATGTTTTTTCTATTTGTTCTTTTGTATACGCTAGCACTTTATGTACGGTTGGAGTTATTGATTTTCATGGATATAATTCATTTATTAGAATCAGAGTGTCTTTTGAATATTTTTCAAACTTGTCCTTATTAATTAACTTTTTGCTATTTATGACGGCCAGTATTATTTTGAAACGTCTTATGAGATTAAAACTAAAACCAGTTATAGAAGATGTGGTTTCAGGGTCATCAAAAAATCGCCTAGCAGTGTTGCCATTATTGGAGTTTCCATAGCCATATAAAGGTTTGTCAATGATTAATCCACGTTTCATAAACTCATCTTGAATTCTTTTCTTTTCTTCCAACTGTATCTGCTTTAAAGCAGAATTATTCGCAACTGGAGCGTTCTGATGTTCTGGTACACTGCGATACTTGTTGTCGTAAAATGTACTCCATGAATCGAATCTGAGCATGAAGTGGTGATATTCCAAGCTTAAGGGCATCTTCATTAGTTGGAGTATAATACTCAATGTCCTTAAAATCAGAATCTTTCTTTCCGCATATATTACAAATCAAATAAGATTTTGTATCGGTTATTTCATTTGCAACTTTTCCATCTATCATTGTTAAATAAGGTCTAAAAGATATTGTTATTACTCGTCCTAATATATGAACGTCAATAGGTTCCATATTAGAAATTTCATGTTTTATACCATCAACCAGATTTTGAGTTGTTTCTTTGTTTTCCTTGATGTATTCAAAATGTATTGGTCGGCATAAAGACTTTGAGCCTGGAGTAGTATTTACCCACATATCTTTAAATGCATTTTTACTTGTTGAAGGCATTTCATTATGTAGTCGAAGCCTTAATGGTACTAACGATGCCATTAAAACTTTGGAAAAGTCATTATCGTATGCACTGGGCTGTCTATATTCTGAAAATCCAGATGATCCATCACATCACCATTTGTATATTAGTGTTAGTTCGGAATTATTACATGTATCTAAGTCTCTTTCGTCAAAAGTAGCGATCAGTCTTGATCCTGTATTATGAAGAAGGTCTCACAAACTAATATCAAGTCTTCTTGTTTAATCCTTTTGCTCCTGCGTCGAACGTTATCGTAATCTTTATTTGGCCGACCAAACTTCTTTGGGTATATTTTCGTAGATAGTCCCATATCTAACCAATCCTGATTTTTATTCTGAAATTTAGAAATTGATTTATTGCATTCACGTATCTTCTTTTCATATAATTAAAAAAAAAATCAAGTTTTTTCCATAAACCGGTGTTTACAGATAAACCATATGTAGTAGATATTGTGTACATCATTTGGTCTACCTTGTCCAACCGAGTACTCCCATCAGTGAGGTTTTCCCACATTAATTTGCAGAGCGATTTATTTTTAATTGTTATCTCCATGATAGCTATAACTGAAATAATGACATTAAATGCATCGCAGCTTAAATATATAGCTATTTTACAAGCTACGAATACAAAACCGATACAAATATCAGGTAAAACCATATCCATATTAGAGATGTGCGCGCAGGAACCTTTGTCCTTGTAGGTATATAAATATACTTATATTTATGTATATAAATTCTTATATTTTATTGTATTTAAGTAAAAAAAAGTATTTAATAACAGCTTCAAGAGTTCATAAAAAATGTGGGTTTGTTTGAGTATCAGATATACACGTAAATTGTTACCTGAGGTGTTATATTTGTGTATACATTTTAAAACTGATATAATGGCAAAGGAATACATATTATATACCGTTGAATAGATAATTATATCTACTATTGTAATAACATAGAAAAAATTAAGAAACATTTGCAGTAAAGAAAATAAGATCAATAATTTAGACAAAAATAAAAAATGTAGAAAATTAAAATTTTTAATCAAAATTGGATTTCGAATATTTCAAAAAGTATTGAAGGTAGGAGAATAATTTTTTTTCAGTTTGCAAAACTAAATGTATGCTATTGATAAAAATTAAAATGATTCCCAATTTATAATTTTATAATACTTTTTTCTTATTGGGAAAAATTGTGTTAGAAAAATTTTAGAATTTTTAGAAAATCTCCTCTCCTGCCTACATTTATGTGTAGGATGTCGAAAGTTTCTTACAGGCTACTAACAACAAATTTATTTATAATAAAAAACCAAAAAATTTACAAAAAAGACCGTGCAATTTTTTTGCCACATCCGAAAATCGGATTTTTTGAAAAAAAATTGCTAGTTTTCGACCAATGCTGAATGTAGGGTGCACCAACAACAATCTCCAAAATTTATTTCACAGCCTTTCTCAATGTCTCCTTTCTCAGAAACAATCAAAGTTTTTATCAAATACTTAATAATTTTTTAAAATATTCAAAAAAAATTAAGAATACTTTTTTCACAAAATATACCAAATTTTTTCATAATTTTTAAAAATCCAAATTGCAAAATTATTCCTTGCTACAATTTTTGAGATATCAAAAAAAAATTTTTTTTATATGAATTGTAATGAAGTTTTCTTTCAAAAACATTAAAACATACTGATTTTTGCCAAGTAATAAAGAAGTTATGTACTAACGAATAAAAAAAGTCAGGGCCAAAAATTAAAAAATAAATTTTTCAAGTCAAATAACTTGGAAACTGAAAGAGATGAAATGGTACTCTCAGCATGTTTTATTTTTATTTCTTAACGTAGATTGTCCCGCTGAAAAAATTATTGAAATCGGTCCCTATTTACAAAAGTTACAAGCTCCGAAAGAATTTCGATACCCGCACTTTCCCACTTTGAGGCTGTTTGGAGCTACCCTGTCTTACAACAGGGTGCCTCAAAATATGCTTTCTAAAAATTTCAACACTTCTACTTTCCAAAACAGTTGGTGTCATCGAAATCGGTTAACTAGTTCAAAAGTTGCGGACTTTTTACCACTTTTTTTTTAATTCACGCCACTGTGCCATGTGTACACACGCATTGTTGAGAATGGCATACTGTTAAGAATCAGCGTTTCCAAGAAAAGATTTTAAATTGGCCAAACAATAAGAAAATGTGTGTGATGAAATTTTACAAAATTTTTTATGTTCAAAGTGTTTCTTCTGACCACAATAAAATCAAGTTTTGCTTTGTGGTTCCAAAATTTCAAACTGGGTAAATGAGACGAAACTTTACTGGCAACCCCGGTACGTGGTGAGAGTATAACACACACAATCGTAAAATATATAGGTATAGGTTGCCGACTACTGAATTAATCAATCTGAGTCAGGGATGGGATTGAAAATGTTCAAATTGTTCCAATAACTTTCAAAAAATTTACTTTTTTACCTTAATTGTACTAAGAGATTCCCAGCAATAAATTACACATTACCCTCAGAACTACTTGCCATATATTGACTTACTTTTCTGATTACCAAATTTCATTACACGCTTACAAATCACATTACCTAAAATTTAAAAAAAAATGTGCACAATTTGCTAAATGGCGAAAATAATTTTTTTAGATTAAATAGATTAAGTGAACAAGTTGCCAAATAAAAAAAGTAAGTACTTCTCAAGAATCGATTATTTTAGCCTCACGCCTTGTTAAAATCATTAAGTTGGTAATCCAGTAAGGAACAACTTCCAGCAAAAATGCTTAATTCCAAACCCGATTACCTTTTTTTGGAATTTTTTGCTGGGTTGTTTTAACTAGTTAAAATTACATATTTTTAACCCCTGACCAAAAAAGTAGTGTTTGTCTGTGTATCTGTGTGTCTGTCCGTGTCCACGTACAAACCAAACGGCTAGACCGATTTTGATTTAGTTTTTTCTGTTTGAAAGGTGACTTGATCGAGAAGCAAATCCGTCTAGCCGTTTAGAAGATATCACATACTTTCTATATATATATTTTTTAAATTTTTAATTTTTGTTATTATTAAAATAATTGTCTATGTTCCGGCTACCGTATCGAAGTTTGCTTGTGAGTTCGGTTATTTAAGCATATGACAACACCTGTTTGAGTTGAAATTTGGAATGTAAAAATTAATAGCAGCTGCTTCTAGCATCCGAATTTAGGGGGAAAAAATATTTGGAAATTAACGAGTTAACATTTTTTGATTTTTTCGTTGAGTTTTATTTTCACAATACCATCTTCAAGGGAGGAGAATATGAGTATCATTGTCAAAAAGTGAAAATTGTCATATGTAATCGTTTGAAAATAAATGTCGTGTGCTACTGGGAACATTCATTAAATGTACGAAACAAATTATTGGTGTACAATTGTACTTTTAGAGTTTGAATAGTATCAAATTTGCCAACCCTGATCTGAATTCCTGAAAATTTTTTAAACAGAATTTTGATGGGATCATCAAATTCAGGCAGATATATTTGCCAGCTTTGAAAAATATCAAAGTTAAGTTTTAATAAAAATGCAGGGGTCTACGCTGTATTTCGAAACGAAAGAATATGCTTTTGAATTTGTAAATTATTAGTATTACAATTCGACAGCATTTGTTTTCGTTTTAAATCATAGAGTAAGTTCCTATCCCCACCCCCCTCGGTCAACGATCAAATTCGGTAAAATTAGTGTCGAATAATTTAATAATAAGTGAAACACTTACAGCCTTATGCATAATGAAAACACGGCATGGAGTTAACCAAGTAATAGTTTTGCCAGACAATTTTACATATTAAAAGCCTTAAGGACTTAAAAATGGGTTAAAACTACATTACATGCCCCGATTTTTAATTTCTAATTTTAGGCAAGAACTCGTTAACATATAATTTAATTTAGTCACTTATGGTAACTTCATGGAAATGTTTCTGTATGCATAAGACTGTTATTATCTTGTGGAATTTGAAAGTATGGAATTTTGCAATATTTTCTTATTATAAATTATAAATGCTTAGATATATATTTATAAAGTTTAAGATTAAGAACTTACTCTAAGAACCAATTTAATAAATTTCATCTGTAGTATACTGCATTTGAAATTTCAATCTTTCTAATAACAACTTCTAGAATATTAAATAATTGATAATTATTAAGTATCAAGATCTATTAAATACAATAACTTTTCTCAACTCTTTTCTTTCGTTCTTTCCTTCTTCTTTTGTTTTTTTTTTGTTGTTTCACAAACATTCATCTTGAATTCCAGCAACATTTAACACAAAATGAAAAATATTAGAAAACGGTATAAATAAAAATAAAACACACACGCCTTGTTGACACTTTCATTTCGCTTTCTTTCTTTTACTTAATTAAATAACCAAGAAGTAATTAAAAAATATCTACCAACACAATAAAAAAAACATATAAAAAAATAACAATATAAACTCTATTTAGTTTCTGCTTATTTTTATACACACAATACTAGATATTAATTTTACCAACACTAGTGGTATAAACTTAAATAAATAGAATAATGGGAGTAGTTGTTCAACGAGGCAAACCATTGGGGGAAGACACATTTGCGAAAGAAGTGAAGACCAATGGAAAACTTAACAAAAAATGACTCGAGATCAATTGTTAGCAAAAAACTAAATTCTTTGAGTGAATGTCCTTACTTAACTGCACAAGTGGAAGAACTATTTAATAGAAACTATTTTTACTTCTTAATTTTTATTAAATTAAATTATTATTAAATTATTAAATGTATGCCATACCTTCAGTTTTGTGAAAAGAGCATTCCGGAAATATTTCTATTCTATAAGGGATAGACAAACTGGCTAGAACTGGATCTGCTATGAAGAGACAATATTCCACTTTTTTGCGTATGCCCAGCTTTGCATCTCTCGAGACATACGTTTTTAGGTAGTCATGTACTAGATATCTTTTAAAATTTATCTGAGATTGCGTTGAGTGACCTGATCACGTATCTTAATGCCACAGGTTGGATCTTTTAACTGTTACTGTATCCAAATACTTAGATACGATTCCAATTGCCGGTGGAAGAAACGATATATGTCCGGAAACTAATTCAACACCTGAAATGGATCTTAAACTCTAAGATGAAGGAAGAAGCGGAGGAAACTTGGCGTGCGACGAAAACTTGCAAAATTTCTAAAATCATGTGGAGCTCCTATGATCGTAATCGACCAAATTCCTTTTATCACTAACCAGAAGCAACTGTAGACTTCTAGTGGGGGTATTAACTGGACACTCCCGGACGGCCTCGTATGCAGTCAAAATAGGACAAATACTTGACGGTACCTGCAGGAAATGTAAGAAACCGGAGGTAATTGTGACAGTAGAACATCTACTGTGGCACTGACTGGCTCTAAACCGCACTATATATGACTGTCTTGGTGATCAAACTTTTCATAGTCCTGATCTTGTATAGGGACTGGAAATGTGTAGGCTACTAATCTGTTTGGGAGTCATTCGATACAGACACCACAAACTAGGCCGCCATACGTACAGGTTTCTTGTCATCTGCTGGTATCGCTAAGGATCAGTCCTGGTCTATGCGAGGTCCTTGACCACCCATACTAACCTAGCCTAACCTAACCTTGAGCTTTGTTAAAAAAAGCCCTCCGGAAATATTTCTATTACATAACGGATAAGCAAACTGGCTAGAGCTGGATTTGCAATGAAAGCAAAGAAGAGATAATATTCCGCTATCTTGGCGAATGTCCAGTTTTTGCATCTTTCGAGACATACGTTTTTTTTTTTTTTTTTTTTATTAAAAAGAGAAGTAACACTCAGGCAATTAATGCCTACTGGTAATACTAGGTGTTACCTTCTTTTAGGAAAGGGATAGTGAGAGAGAAGACAGGTGGTGAAAGAAGAGATAGAGGAAAGCTTCATTCTTTTATAACTCTGCTTTTCGCACGTTTTTTTTTTTTTTTTAAATAATGCAGTGTTGCAGCGCCTCTCTGATGTTAAATGGGGCGTATTAATTTTTTGAAGCTGTGTCTTGTAGCCATTTTATTGATTATTTTACTTCGCCAATGATTTTGCTACACAACGAAGGAGGGCGCTCTGATGTTACATTAGGACTAGTATCTGCTGAATTCAGTGACCAGTGACTATGCCTTCATCACTTGAACTTCCTACAACAACTGACACAAAGGGACACTAATGCACATCAGAAAAATACGTGGTGTTGTTATTTAATGACTGTCGGATACAGGGATTGAACCCAGGACCTTCGGTTTTGTAGTCAACGTGCTAACTACTTCAGCCAACGCCACCCTCATGTAGTCATGTACTAGAAAACCTTTAATATTTATCTGAAATTACGTTGACTGACCTAATCACGTATCTCAACGCTACAAGTAGGATCTAGTACCTGTCACTGTAGCCGAATACTTAGATACGGTTCGACATAGTTTGACAATAATCACGTAGATTCTACTTGAATGCCTGCGTGAAGGAGGCAGCCACATAAACCAACCAGCCAATCATTTCCATTTCAAACTGGTTTTGTTTTCAAAATATAAAATATATGAAATCTATGATTTCACTGCAATTTTCTACAATGCAGTTCTAACCACATCTCTCTAAATAACGCTGGTAAAAAATTATTCAGACTGTTATATAAGTGCCATTATTTTTAAAATTTTATTGGGCTTAGAAAACAATATATTTTACATATGATGAGCTGGCAAGTATAAGGTCGGCGTTAGATGAGAAAATATGCGCCAGAAATTACTGATAAGTCATTGCCACAGAGAACTTAGTAATTGAGTGAAGAGCAGGACCAACCCTTCATGGCGAAGTTGAGATTATTATAGATTGTGCTCCAAAAATTTGACTCAGGAAGACCCAAACTACCCAGCAAAAAATTACACATTACCATCAGAACTACTTGTCATATAATGAATTGCTTTTCTGATTGCCAAATTTCCTTACTCGTTTACAAAACACATTACATAAAATTTAAAAAATTATATACAAGTTTATAAATGAGGAGAATGATTCTTTTAGATTTATTAGATTACGTGAACATGTTGCCAAATAAAAAAAGGAATTACTTCTCAAGAATTGATTATTTTAGTGTCACGCCTTGTTAAAATCAATAAGTTGGTAATCCAGTACGGAAGAGCTTCCACCAAAAATCCTTAATTCCAAACCCGATTACCTTTTTTGACATTTTTTTGCTGGGTGATACTGAATATAAATAGAAAGGCGGTGCGTGCCTTTTTAGGCGTTGACTGGTCACTGCTTGGTCAGAGCAAGGACGAGCATTTGGGAAACTGTTACTTCAGATCTTTGCAGGATATTCTCGAGTGAAGAGGAACCAGAAACCATTGAATGTATTACCTGCTGTTGTCCGCAGCTGCAACGTCATAGGCTAAGATTGCTAAGCAGACGTTTCCATGAGAGAATTAGTGATACAACTAAGTGTAAACTGGAGGATTTCAGGGACTTCATCATGGTAATTCAGTGCCTTAATGGCAGGTAATTTGAAATTTTTGTTAAGGGATATCCACAGCAGGGAATCACAATGGACACAACTTGGTCTCCGAGTGGTGATGTATTGCAGCTTTACCCTTTCTAGCCTATTAATTAATCAGGACTAAGCTAAATTCATCAACATTACAATAAACTGTGAGACTCCTTATTTTAAAGCAACATCATAACACAAGCAATAACTAACCGTAATGTGTATGCTGAGAATAGAAAAGCACATCAAAACTTAAACTATTACCAACAGATGTATATTGCAAGATAGAATAACTAACTATTCTCTTTATATAGTTTAGTGTCCTTTTTTCTTTTTTTTTTTGTTCTCGATAAGAATAATAAAGAAAACTGCATATCACACAATACACTGACAAAAGAGCAAACTAAATAAAAAATATAAAACTTGCTTCTACTTGCAAAAAACAAAAAAAAAAAAACAAAATACGAGGAAAAGTAAATCTTGCATTGACACAATATAAAGGACATTATTATCATTAAATTAAATTCAAAAAAAAAGAAAAATAAAAAAAAAATAAGAAAATAACATTGTATGTTGCATTTATTCAGTTTTTTTTTTTGTTTTTTAGAAAATTGTTAAGAGAATAAAGTTGTCTGCAAAAGAATACAATATTTAAAATAAATACTTTGAGAGACAGGAAGGTCCAACATAATGCTCCTATATGGCATTATAATCATATCTCAAATAAATGATTTCTTGTAGTTAATAATGCAGAATAAATTGTCATATACTTTTTCATCTTATGCAAAGCCAACTCTTGAGAGACTTTTATTTTTTCATTGTTATGGGTAAAGTGAAAGCTACAAACTCTTTTTCAGAAAAAAAAAATTTATTTTTTGCATTACGAATTGAAATTAAAAGAAAAATAACTATAAATATTATGAAAGAAAGTTTTTTTATAAATTTGTTTTCTATTGCTAAGAACACAATCCTTTAACTAATTTTTGTTTAATGACAAAAGCATAAGTTTGCAGCTACCTGCCACAAAGTACAAGTGCAATGAAATTGCAAAACTTTCAAAATACTCAAGTGAATTAAAATGTAGAGCAAATAACTAAGAGATTGCAATAAATAATGTAATTCCAAAGTAATCATTAAATAATAAAAGCAAAATAAATAACAATAAAACTCTATACTTTTTCTGTTTTATTAGTGTAAATGCAAAACTTTTGTGCCTTAGATGCAAAATTGAAAGATAAGAGCAAAAATCATTGTTGGCCAAAATGTTTGTACATTAATTTATATCTACATATGATTGAAAAATTAAATGAAATCGCTTTGCTTTTTGTATTGCAGTTTTAAATACATAAATATTAATAAATTAAATTCAATATATCTTGAAAAAATGCTTGCTTAGCTTTTTTATACTTTAATGCATTTTTTTTTGTTATATTTTGTTATCGAATTTAATCAGGAAATTTAATGATTTAATCAAATTTAAACGATATAGATGCCTGAAAATAAATAATTTTAGGTCGCAAGCATTTCCATACCGTGTTCCTTTTAATCAAAATTAAAATAGTATATTCTCAGAGATACATCGTTACATTATATTGATTCAAGGAAAATCACTATATTTTTAATGCTGTGTATAAGTATCTAAAAATTTTTGGTAACCATAAATTGTAACAATTTTAAACTACGTTATATTATAAGTAACTGCCAAGCCAAGGTCATTAATAAAGGGTGGGCAAATGTACGGACAAGAAGTAAATTGGGTTGAAAACACAACTTTTTTGACAAATTCAGTTTTATTGAAACCAATGTAAACTATAGAAATGTGGGAATTGTAATGGAATATGATGGTCGGGTAAATGACCACCTCTAGCACGTAGGCAGACGTCCGCTCTTTTCACAAAATTTTGAACCACATTTTGCAGCAAAGACTCGCTAATCTCTTAGATGCAGCGTCAGTGTTTTGTGGTTTGTTCACGTAAACCCGGCAAATGGTCCCAGAGAAAATAATCCAGCGGCGTTGAATCACAAGAATGAGGCGGCCAATTGACATTGCCAAATCGAGAAATTACGCGACCGGAAAATTTCTCATGAAATAGCTTAATTCTTTGGCCGGGTGGGTGGCTTGTTGTGCCGTTTTGCTGAAAACAAAGGTAACTGATCTCAAGATTAGTAAATTGTGGCCACAAAAATCGGTTATCACGATGCCTGATCACAAATCTCATCATACGATCACTTTCTTTGGATGTAATGGTATACAAAAATTTTGTTATTTACATAACCGCCTATAATGAGTCTCATCACTGAATATAGTGGCTTGAATTAAAATTAAATTAAAATTCTTTGTTCTAGAGTGCAATTACAATTCTTCAAATTTTTAATAAATAAATGTCAAAGGATGACAGCTCAATTCTTGACATTTTATCACTTAACAGTCAATTTACTTACTAAGCTCTAACCTTTCCACCCTTTATTATATATATATATATTTAGGGTACCCCTGTGGCTGAGTTGGTAGCTATGCTAGCCTCTCAGTCCAGAGGTCGTGGGTTCGATTCCCGCCATAGACCCTGGGTGTTTTCTGCAGATGCTTGCTTCGCAGGAGTTGTGTTGTAAAAAAAAAAAAAAAAAAAGTCCCGGTCTACACTTGCAATTTTTGTTGCAGCAATTCTTGAATATGTGTAAGAGTGTTGAAATAGAAATATATTCTTTTTGTATTTCTCACTCGCTCTTTTGCACTAAAAAATAAAAAGTTTCTGCAACAAAAATTGCAAATTTGGACATAAAAAAATATAAATTATATTATATGAAAAAAATTACAAAATATTAATTTCAAAATAGGACTTTAGGATAGAATAAGCATTAAGAGAATCCTTTGACAGGCTGCTTCTAATTGCCTTTAAAAAAATCCTCTCTCTGGATAACAATTTCACTTTCTACGGATGTTAATTTTATAGGCAATCTACATATATATCTGTGGCCAAAAGTAAAAAGTGCTTAAGTCCAGATAAGCTGATTTTGGGTTCATACTACTTCCGTTATTAACATACTTGAAAGTACCCCTGGGAAAAATCTCAATTAATTTGTGCGATTTTTCAAGAGTTATAGACAAATTACTTGCGGCTTTTTTTTTAGATTTCTAATTTTATTTGGAATAATAGCTTAAATTAGGTCATACTTTGGAATACTTTAACTGTAATGTATTACTTACAGTGTAAAGAATGATGTTTGCTTTAAAACTTTAAGCTTAACAGACAATTTCCTAATTTAACTGTAAAAAAAATAAATTTCTGAAAATCGACTTGAACGCTTAAAATTGCTCTCCTGCAAAACAGTCAAATATGACTTAAGAACTTTTCCTTATTGCCACAGATATAATATCTAAGGACTTTCAGTTTTATCACCAATTTCAGTTCAAAGTATTTTAATTTTTCGATTGTTAATTTCTCTTTTACATCAGTGGCATTTTGCTGCATTCTTAGAATGTAACCAAAAACCATGTTATGAATCTCTTCCGCTCCTTTTGGAAGGAGGCTTCAACTTCCCTTTTTTGCTTTTCATCATCTCACTCGTCTGTTTCTTTTATTTCCTTACCTATTTCTGTTATTACACCTGAAGCATTTTGCTTCATAAGTCCAATGAAACAATTTCATTAAAATTTTTTACAAATCTAATGATAATTTCATGAATATTGTGCAAGAATTTCATTGGAATTGCTTCCTTGGTATTCTGGTTTCGTATGAATATTTTATTGGATTTATGACAACAATATTTTCTAGTTATTAAGAAACCCCTTTTTATTTAAGTAATTTCATTCTTTTCATGAAATTATTTTATTGTTTCGATAAAGTTATAGCAGTGCAATAATTACACTGTTAAATACATTTGAAGAAGTTTTCATTAATACAACGAACCGTGACGTGGGTTGAATTTTAATGAATTTTTCATTAGATTAATGTCGAAATTCATAGAATTTATGCCGAAAATTCTATCAGTGTATTTTTATGAATTGCATTATCACTAAATTTTCAACCTCGTGTTCCCCTTTTTTTAAATTTCAGAGATTGAAAAAATGTGCTTTTGTTAATAGCCCTTACAGAGAAGTCATAGTTTGTGTAACTAAGATACTTAAATATTCTTTCTTTATTTTATTATTTTTTAGTGTCCAACAACGTAGAAAATAAGGCCACTATTAGATTTTACCTTTACATACAATCGTTTTTTCACATAAATTACATTTTCATGTCTTTTTGAAAATTAATTCACTGAAGTATTTACAATTGCAGTTACCAGTTGCATTCAAAAAATTAATAACGACAAGCAACAAAAAATATGATCGTACAAACTAAATTTTATTTACAATAATAAACTAAAAAAATTCCGGGAATTCTCGAACAAATTTCCCGGGATTTCTTCTCCCGTCGTCCTAGGAATATTTTAACGGAAAGTCTCTTATGAAAACGCTACTGAGAAATTAAAAAATTTGTATCGCGTTGAAAAAAAAATTCATATAGGACAAAGTTGATCTAGCAGTCTTACCTCTGTTACTTACCTACCGCTCATGTCAAGGTTCAAGCACGGAAAAGTCGATAGTTTGGTTGAGTAATATAAAAAATATTAAAAAATTTTCGATCACGATATCGCTCAAGACATTTACCTAATTTAAAAAACAGTAAATAAATTCTGAATATAGACTTGACAAGAATTCTTGGGAATTACTTATATATTTATCTCTCAAATGATTTTATTAAAATTTTCATTATTATCGACATTATTTTTAGGGTTCCGTACATCAAAGGTGAAAAAGGAACCCTATTGTTTTCGCTACGCTGTCCGTCTATCCGTCCGTCCGTCTGTCCGTCACAGGGTATTTTTTCGAGAACCGTAAGAGCTACGGACCTGAAATTTTGACAGAGTGTGAAGACCCTTGGCCGCTACAACAACAAATATATGAGAGTTGGAAATTAAAGGGTGTGCCAAAACGAGCAACGAAAAATGTTAAAATCCCATGTAATATACATACAATTGTATGTATATGCACTTGAAATTTGTAAAGTTAGTGTATTTTTATACAGACTACAACAATTAACACTAAAATTTAAAAAATTTTAATTAGAGGGTGTACCATCAGTTAATGTAATTTTGACTATGTAATTTTGATAACTTGCTGTATCTTGGAAACCGTAAGAGCAAACTTCTTGAAATTTTCAAAAACGGTAAAACAAAAAAATCTCAAAATTATAAAATCGCCAAACCGAAAAAAATCGCCAAAATAAAAAAATATCGCCAAAACGAAAAAAAGCACCAAATTAAAAAAAATTTCTAAATCGAAAATAAATTGCGGAAGACCGGAAAAATCGCCAAAATGAAAAAATCGTCAAAATGAAAAAAAAATCGCCAAAATGAAAAAATCGCCAAAATTAAAAAAATCGCCAAAATTTAAAAAATTGCCAAAATGAAAAAAAATCGCCAAAATGAAAAAAATCGCAAAAAAAATAACCAAAATGAAAAAAATCGCCAAAATTAAAAAAAAAATCGCCAAAATTTAAAAAATCGCCAAAATGAGAAAAAAGCGAAAAACAATAAAAAAAATTATTTCAGCTGAAAAAACGTAACAAACACTGTATTAAAAAAAATGCTCAAAGCCCAACGTACGGAACCCTTCGTGCGCGAGTCAAAGTCGCACTGTACTGAATTTATTTTATATTTTTATTGGTCATCTTTCTAGAAAGTTTCAGTTAAAACAAAATTAAGGTTTTAAAAAATTGTTTTTTTATCATACATTTCTAAAACAAATTAAACGTGAGAATTACAACGCGTTTCTCTCTCTCTCTCTCTCTTTCTTAAAACGATGAATTTTTTATGATAAGCAAAAACATAATTTTTACATTTATGCAGTTTTGTTGTTGTTTTTCATGGAACTTTCACCAAGTGGATGCGTATTCCAGTATAGACACCATTATTTTAGCCAATAAGCGCAAGTTGCAAGTCTGGGTTTCGATCATTGTTGATTTCAGCAGAATGGAACACCCACTAATTTAGCTCGTATAGCGATGGTGATTTTGAGATACAATTTCTGGGTGGAATGATCTTCCGCTTCGAGGTTTAAAATTCAAATTGATCTAAAAATACTAGGGGGCAAATTTCGGCATTCGATACGATTCGAAATTTCAAAATATTTCCACATAAACTGTATTGAAATATTTCGTAATTTCGTTCGATAACGAGTGCCATAATTTTCCCCTAGACTTTTTCCTTTGGGACTTTCTAAAATCTTGCTCCTTTTACAAAAAATGACCAACATTGCAATTCTTAAAAGCCAGCATTGCAGAAGAAACTTCTAGTTTAAAATAACGCGAAACGAGCGCAATCATACAACAACACGTGAGGTGACCATTTGAGTGATATACTTTTTTCCAATTAATGTCATCCATTTACTTTTTTCATTTATAACAAAATGGCAGCCAGTTCAATTCTCTGGCGTTATTTTTAAGCCACCTTGTACTAAAACATATTTTTGAAATCACTATGAAATGAACCAAAATGATTCCCTTTCGAATAACATTCGAATAAATGCTTAATATTATAAATATATGTAAAGATAAAAAAGTAATTAAAATGTAAATGAAAGAATCAGGAATACCAATAATTTAACACATTTAGCAAATTTATAATTAACTTTATTTTTATTTTTTCAAACAACCCCATTGCACTTAAAACGCATTAAGCAATTTGTTCAGCTATTCATTCACATAAATGTATCATAAAAGTTCAGCATGATGATAGAAATAATTGCTACCCCCATATCACAGAAATTACTTAAGGTCATTTGTAATCAGCTTGGGTTTGTGTAATATAAAATATTTTTATATTTAGTACTTAAAAAGTATAAAATATAAAAAGAGTTAATTACAAGCTGTTATCTTTTACCCACGAGGATATTTTAAACAGAGAGAATCTATAAAATCCATTAATATGCAATACAACTGCATGGAAACTCATTCATGTTTAACCCTTAAGCGAGTGGGAAAATACTTTAGTTTTGAGTTATTATAAATTCTTGTCTAAAGGCTATTTTAGTGCGTTTTAAAGTTTAAAATTAATTCATTAGTTAAATTATTATTTTTTTTTGGAAGGTGTAAATGGACGAAGGGTTCGATGAGTTGCTCGAATTATGTTTTATTTAAAAAAAAAATCTACATAATTTGCAGATTTCGGTGTATTTATGATAAAAAAAATTGGATAAAATTTAATTGAAAACCAGAAACATTTTTAAAAATTGTGAACATATCAAGTCGTATTGGGTAAAGTTAAGTTTTGTACATCTTAGAAACCACATGGTATACATTTTTCATTGTCATTGATTTAAGTAATAAACTAGAACTATGCCCTTTTTATAAAAGACATTTTAATAAATTAACATCTCATATAAATAAAATAGTCATCTTTTTTTTTCAAACACTAAACACGTTGGTTATTTTTCCAAGTAATTCCCCAGTGAATAAAGACAATTAAAGAAATTAGTTAAGAAACGAGAAAGTTGCTGAACCTTTAGCTTTTATGCGAAGTTAACATAAGCTAAGTCAACAGAATTAACAATATTATATATATTAAAACCACCTCTCGCATATGGGAATACATAGATACATACATATACATACACACCTATGTATGCCAGTATACATTTGTGTGTGTTTTTATAAAAATAAGTAAACATGCTTTATACACATGTATTTCAAATAACAAACAACATAAAGCATATTTTTATAGCGTTTCCGTGTCGGAAATGCTAAAACAATTCATAAATTGTCTGTTACAGTCAAGTGAATGAATGTATGTATGTATTGGGTAGTTAAACTTTAAATATTGCATATTGTTGAAGAGAAAAAGACGTATATGTCTGACTATTTGTCAGTCTTTTGTTTTGCTATAAATAAATGTACTAGTACACATGAAGTTTATGTCTCTCATAGAGCTGCAAAATGTTAAAATAACATTTATTAAAGCTATAGCAGCAGAAACAGAGCAATTGTTTGCAAGAGAAATAATTTATTACAACATTTAAAGCACTTGATAAGAACATATTTTATAATTATGAATATTTGTTTATTAAGATATATATATATATATATATATATATGTATGTATATTTAATTTGAATAAAGTATGTTTATTATTATATTTATTATTTAAAATTTTGCGTAAGGTTTAAATTTATTTATATTAAATCGTTATGTGAAGTTTTGAAGTGAACCTTGAAGTAAGCTTTTAAATGTATATTTTTTTATATGGAGTTTTTATCCCGGAGCCAGCCAATTAAACATTTTAGTAGGGACCGTAAATAACAGTTATTGAAAAAATATTAACCCAAAAACTCCCTGCGTTAGAGTCAACGGAGACCTATACTGTCATATACCAATACATTCGAATTGGCGAGCTCTTTTAGAATTTATGGGGAGCTTAAATAAATGATCTCATCTCCACGGCTAAGAGTTATTTTTCAACGGGAAAATAAAAGATCAGGTGAGAGTCTTTAAAAAAATGTTTTAATTGCCGTTTTATTTTTTCCCTCTAAAATAAAACTCATTCTGTTAATTTTTTTTACAGTCTAGTTTTTATTGCGTATATCTGATACAATGTGTGTAGTAATTTATTTGTTTAATAACTTTTTCTAAATTCTCTGTGGAAATATTTGAACGGAGGTCGCTCAGTACCAATTTTAAAGCGGAAAATGCTCTTTCTACGCTTACCTGGGTTGCAGGAACACATTGCACGGTTGTTGCCAATTTATATAAGTACGGATAATGTATTTTTTTGCCTCCCATAACTCAAAAAGAGGTTTATTAATCGATAAGGGCCTTGGAAATTTTATAGAAAGCTCTTTTTTCATCTTCATTATTCCTTTCTTCGATATCTTGTTCCCTATCTAGATTTAGGGAGTTCAAATACTGCCCTAAAAGAGATGTCTGAGATTGAGATTTATCGGAAAAATTAGGAAAAGATGAGAAAATATCCGGTGAAGATTGTGAAGCTTCCTCGCTCATAATCGTTTTTGGTCAAAAAAAGAAGTTAAAAAATAAGTCGCTTAAGCTTTTTTGGTGGTTATGATGGCACGATATGTTTTGATTTTAATTACGATTTATTCAATTGCAATGCAAGGTGATTGTATTGGGAGACAATTTACATAAACTGAATTTTATTTTCGGATGGGAAAAATAAAACTCCTGAAATTAGTTTTATTTTATGACGGCAAAATAAAATTCTTTTTTTAAGAGTTTCATCCGACCTTTTATTTTTACTTTGAAAAATAACTGTCTTAGATGAAGTTTTATGTTTTAATTCACATAATAACTTTTAAACAATAATATTTTGATAACTGTCCCTGCATTTAAGACAAGAAAATTGTCCCTAAGCAGGAAGAAAGTTCATATGTGACGCACAAAATAGAAAGGGACCTAAGCGTAAAACCGGGTTTGTTCAGGAGAGCCATTTTAAAGATTTAAGTACGTGCATCTTTGGTGTACCATCACTGAGCGTGTTGGTATTGATCTCATTTGAAAGCGACACATCTCATGGCGTCAGGAACGTACTGGTCAACCTTGAAAATGCGCGTAGGTCCTCCCTACCTCTTGTTTTGCGTAGTTGGTTCTTACTGTTTTCTACCTAGCGCGCTGTTTCTATGAGTTTGATATCAATTTTGCTTACGTTTTTCGAATCCAGGTTTATTTTCTGAAATTATTAATTGTGAGTTATAATAAATACTCATTTATAATTCTTTTAAATGGAAATGTCAAAAAAATTAATTTAATAAAAATAAAACAAGAAAATGTCAGGAAGTTTTAAATTTAAATATGAACATATTAATGTTTCTATAAAAATAAAAAATTGCGTCTAAAAATGACTAAAGAAAGTCAGAAAAAACTAAAAAGTTGTTGCTTACAAAATACACACTTGCAGAGCTTAAGTTTACGCGTCAAAATTGTTGAGCAAACCCAACAGGTTGCTGTAAATAAATTTCCATAGAATTTTTGACATTTTATTTACGAGAGTATAGAAATGCACAATTTCACAGTTTGCGAGACTTTTGAACATTCTCATGAAAAGTCTAAAGGCCTGACCCACGATATCGCCAACGTTCGACTTGTCGCACACTGAAATTTGAAACAACAACAAAATATTAAAATTTGTTTTTGTTTTGAATGTAAGTGTGCGACAAGTCGAACGTTGTCGATATCGTAGGTTTGGCCCTAAATGATTTCTGAAAAAAAACATCAATAAGAGTGTTTAGTAGTAGTTGTTATGGACCATTTGACAACTTTAGATGAGAGAATTACATATTATTTCCCAAATTTAGATACAAAAATTTTTTATTTGGTTCCTAAACAATTTCTCATAATGGACACTGCTGTATTATAACTCAGTTTACTTTACAATATTCGATTTTTAATTTTAAAACATTCAAAAGAATCAATTAATTAATATTGAATTAACATTGGATGCAACTACCCAACGATATCCAAAATATCTTTAAACATATTATTACAATTTTTCACATCTTTATTATGTGAATTTCGCATTTTCAGCATTAACCAACATTAAAACTAAAATAGCAAAAATTAAAAATTTTAAAAACCCCCGATATATCTAGAAAAGATGTGTTATCTTCTAAATGGCTGGACCAATTTTCTTCAAACATAGTTAAAAACCTTCTCGATCAAATCACCTTTCAAACAGAAAAAACTAAATCAAAATCGGTTCAGCCGTTTAGGCTGTACGTGAACACGGACAGACACACAGACACACAGACACACAGACACACAGATATACAGACACACACTACAAACTTATAACACCCTTTTTTTTGGTCGGGGGTTAAAAAGAAAGATTTTTAAATGTACAAAAATAAAATTCGCATCAAAAATATTCTTATAATTAACTTGTAATTAATTATGTTATTTTTTTAGTAAATAAAATTTTATTCTTCTCTCAAGATTTTGGTATACAAGATATTTATATGAAGTTTTAACAAAAAATAATATGAGGATTTGTTCTACATTATCTATAATCTTATTTCTGTAGCTTACAATAGAGCAAAAAAAAATAATATTTAAAAGCATTTATAATATAACAATTTGACATCCAAACTCAAAACGATAAATATATAACATAGGTGGTTATTCATGAAAACCACAGAATTTTGAGTTATGACATTGCACTATGTTTCCAAAAGCCGAAATTGCGGCACAAACTAATTCCAATGAGCAAGCCTTATAAAACTTGGTGTAAGACTCCTTTTGCCTAAAATAAGCATTTTAAAAAAGTTAGCAATAACCCTACTCCCTTTTTTCTTTTTTGGTAATACCACAACCAAACTCCAGCCTCACCTCTTTAACTAAAATTTTTCAAAAATAATTAAATTTTGCCAGAAATAATATTATTGCAAAAGGTGGATAGATCAATCATTGCATTTTCTTGGAGCCCGCAGAAATTTAACACATACACTCAGGGAAAAGCTGAAACTTAAAAATAAGAACGCGTAACATTAATTCAATAATTTTCAATATAATAGAAAATGTATATTGAGATGCTCAAAAATAAATAAAATTAATAAATAAATACATGACTAGACTTTCGTTAATGTTTCTTATTAATTCAATATGGTTTTTATTAATTTTAAGCCGTTTTTCTCTGGGCGTACATAACACCAACACTTAATAAAATAATTAACCCACAGTTTCTCTAAATGCAAACGATAGATTCGATCGAATATTAATATTAGAAACAAAACCAAATTTCAGTTTTTTGTTTTTTTTTAATATAAATGTTCGATCGAATCTATTGTTCGCATTTAGAGAAACAGGCCCTAAATTTTTTTTAAATACACTTTCAGAATTGTAAACTATTTTGGTAAAATTAAAAAAACACTTTTTCTTTATTTTTAGTACTCAACAGTTTAAAAAATTACTTTAAACAAATTAAAACTTTCACATTTACATATTGGCGTTTCCACAGGAATGTCAACTTTTGTAGCGTGAAAACGAAAATTTTTTTTTATTTCCACAGTCCATTGATCTGAAATATAAGCTTAATTGCTTGCTGTCGCACTCGACATAAAAGTTAACTTTCTCGCGGAAATTCCCATGTGTATATATAGATAGATTTAAGCAGAGCTGTCAACTAGCACACATTTTTGGCAGTTATGTCGTCGAAGTGTTAAGAATTGATTTTTTTTCCAAAAGCGTAAGTTGAAAATTAAAAGTTTTGTTGCATATTTCATTTTTGGACACATAGTGCATCTTTTAAAGAAATAAGCGATGATTACTTCTGTATTTTGATACAAAAAAAAGCATTTTTAAATGAAACTAGAGTTTTTTTTTACATATTTCTACGTTTTTACAAAATAGGTTTAAACGAGTTCAGCAAAAACCATTTAAAAATTTTAAAACACATCAAATATGTCTTAGATAAAAAAACCAAGTAATTGTTACAGTTCCCACTTCCTTTCATATATTTTAATTACTCTTGAGCTGTCATAATATTTCAAAATAATTTATTTACACCAAAATATGAAGTGTGAAATAAATAAAGGAGACACTATACTTGACACACTTGACCTCAAGCATTTCACACAAACAGTAAATTCCATTGACGATGGCTTTACACCAGCGATAGGCAACCTACACTTTTA
Organism: Tachina lurida; assembly: GCA_944452675.1. Lineage (NCBI taxonomy): Eukaryota > Metazoa > Arthropoda > Insecta > Diptera > Tachinidae > Tachina > Tachina lurida. The sequence continues at coordinate 23,567,096 of OX101752.1, forward strand.
TATTTTACAGCTGTATGAGTTGTACTCTCACCACGAACCAATGTTGCCAGTGAAATTTTGTCTATTTCCCTAAATTTTAAATTAATTTTTATGTGGTCAGAAGAAAGAAAGAAAGAAAGAAAGACATGTTTTGTTGTTGCTACGTCAATGTAAAAAGATGATTTTATAGATTTTTTTTTAGATTTATTTAATAAATATAAAGTAATACAATTTCTTACATACTAGAGAAACAATTGCACAGATTTGGCTTAGCCTTACATGTGAAATATTACACATAATATGTGCATGTCTATGAAAAGGTGGCTTATGACTCAAAAACAAAATTTCGAGAAATCAGCTGTTAAAGATAAACAATGCATTTTGTCAGTTTCTCGGTAGTTTTTCTACCTTCGTTCTGTTTCTGTTGGTTGTCTGTCGGTTGTTGTTGTTAAAATATCATTTATTTCCAATTTCTCCTTTTCCACTCTAGGAAACTTTGACGCGAATACCTATAATGTCTGTCGATGAAGAATTTTGCGAGATTTTTTAGTACACTTCTAAGCAAGTTAGGACTTTCTGCTTTTCACCATGTTAAAGAGCGTCTCAAAAACTATGCTTTTGTGATTTGTGAGCACAAAAGTGATTTTCAAAAATATTATTTTTTGTGAGTTCTCAAATAGGTTTTGAAAGTCTGTGCATAAGATAAGAGGTTTCAAAATGTGTGGTTGAAGTCTACTGATGATTTGTTACAGCAACAATGAAATGCATATAGACAACGCTGAACCACCAGCAAATAAATTTCAAATTAAAATAAACTTCTCACAATATGTCGAATAATAAATTTCTTAAATAATTGAAATATATATGTATGTATATGGTTTTCGTTTAGTTTGAATGTATTGAGTACAGTGAAAATTATGGTAGAAATGTTTAACAAAAAAAAAAAGGAAAGTAAAATTATTGTGGTTAATATTCCAAATTGGTAAAAATTATTCTCACCGGTAATGCTGATTTTTAACAGTATGCGCAACATGCAACCTGTTTGTTTGAATGCTTAAATCAATGTTGCTTATTTCTGTACAATGCATTTGTAGACGACACATGAACGTAGTAGAAGAGTACAGGCTCAGTTAGCCGATTGTAATGAAATGTAACTGCAACAGTAGCAAACAACTGAGCGATATTGTTATGCGAAAAGTAATGAAAATGGTTATAGAGATATATCCGTAAATTACATCCGTTGCATTTACATTCCATTACAGTCGGCGAACTGAGACTTAAATGAAATGGGCGCCGCACACTGTCGCGAGGGCGGCCAAACATTAAAAAAATTAGTTTTGAATTAAAACGAAGAAATTACTTTGTTGCATGTGCAATATTCTAATTAAGTAAAATAAAAAAGAATTAAAAAAAAATTATTTCTAAAAGAGGTTTGATGATTGAAAGTCAACAGTTAGTTTTACTGGCCTAAACAACTGTTTCAAAATATAGTAAGGACACATTCTAACTTTAACAGGCTAATTAAAAAAAGTTTTAGATATTGCACTACAACTTCCAATAAAAAATAAGGGGAATATTGTTATAAAATGGCTACAATAAATTTTTTCAATATTTTGTAACTGATATGTGATGCGCTGTTGCTTATAATGTGAATGGAAAGAAAAACATCTGTAAATGAAAAAAGTACGAGTTAAGTGGTCTATAGAAAAAAAATAAAAAAAATAAATTTTTCATACTTTCACATTATAATTCTACCAGTAAGTAGATTTAAAGTTTTTTGTATTCTCGTCCACCTTCCCCTCCCCCACCCCCTTACAATTTAATTTTACAATATTTTTTAAGTTAGAATTTGAATATTTTCAGTATATTATTTAGTTTCAGGACATTTGGGAAGCATACTAGTCCTTGAAATTTAAATGGAAAAATTGTAGGTGTGATTTATATTATATATTGTATCTGGTTAAACATTTAACTCACTATAAGTAAAGACAATTTGTTTTGCTCCTTTTTACTTTTTTAAAAAAGGACATTTTTGAGGTATGCGTATCATTTCTCTGAATTGACCAAAAATTTTACGAAGCATTAAATATGTTAGAATTAGTGTCTTTATACAATTTCATTAAGTTACAATTATTTTTTCTCTCTGTTATTGTAATATTTTATTTCAGGATATATGGCAAGGACACGAATCCTTGGAAATTAAATGACCAAATTTTGTGTGTTATTATATTTTACCAATTAAAACATGTGTGCCCAATATCATTTTTTTTCAATAAGTCCTTCTATTTTTGGCCACTCGCTATATGAACTCACGACACTGTGCGCCGTGTGCGAAATTCGCCGGTCACGTTAAAGTTTAAATGATGTATTTTTCTTACATTTTATACACACTGTAAAACTAGAACATAATGTGTGAAACATTTAAAACACATAAACATAGATATACACACACAGCAAAAAAAAGAGAGAAGATAGTAAAGAGGGGATTCATAATTCATCATTTTTGCCCTCGCCAGCAAAATATAGTGTTTGTGAACCCTGTCCTAATATTAAAGTGAGACGTTAATTTTATATCAGAAAATTTAAACTGGAATGCATTGTGTTTTGATATATCAAAGCATCTGACAATTCTAAAACACACCTGTGCGTTCCAAGTCTATAAAGATATGCAGCTCAGTTTTGAATGACATCCTTATAATGCAGCTGTAACACATTACTTGAAATGGAATTATTTCCAAAGTTTGAAACTAAAGTTAGCATACAAAATATAATCTTAAAAAACATTTTTTTATACTCTTATGCACCACAAAACGAAAAGGGAAAGTTTCTCAACAACGAAACATTAGAATCAGTATTAAGCAGCTTTTGTTATTCTTTACTCAAAGGAAATTAATGTTACACATGTGGTACTCAAATATACATACATACATACATATCTGCTATATGATGTACATGTAAATATATACAATAGTAATTGTAAGTACCCGTCAGTTCGTTGCATTGAAAATTAAGCGTTAATTTGATTGGTTACAAGACAAAACTAATTCCACAATATTAAGTCTAAGTCACACAAAGTACAAATATAAAACATAAAAACTTTTATTTCTGCATTTGTTAGCAACGCTCTGCCGGGCACCTGGGCAACCTCAAAAACCAAAATGTTCATGTTGCATGATTCAGTGTGTAAGAGTGTGTAAAATAGAATTGCATTTCGGTTGTGTGCTTATATCTTTCGTATGTGGGTTAACAAGCCAGTGCAAATGCAGAACTTTTGCAAAAAAAATATATATATATGTAAGGAAAACAATCTTAAATAAGTGGTTAAACTCAAGTGCTGGTAAAATAGCTAATACTACTGTAATGTTGCTGTCGTACAAATGGCAAAAATAAAAAAAACAAGCTACTTTGCACTTTATTACCTGGCAAAATACAACTGCAGCAACAACAATTGCATAACATTAACATTATTTTGCACAAGAACAGTTCAGTTTTACAAGCTGCCTTAGAAGAGATTTTATTTACCTTAAGACTTTGCCCGGCTTCATCCAGCCCTGCCTCTGTGCAAACAAATTGAGAATCCAATGATAAAATGTTAAGCAGTGGCATTCATAGAAAACAAATGCATATGTACGAGAGCACTGTAGTTGTGATAAACTTTTTTATTGGCTCTTGGTTTCTTAAAAAGTGCACCAAACAAGTATGGATAAAATCTTTTAGAGATTTTTTTTAAATAAGCGAAGGTGGCCTTTAAAACTTCTACATATTTTTTTAAGGGTAATTTATTCATTATGTACAGTAAAATCTAGTTAAAAAATAATTTATTTTTATTTAGTATCCCAAGAACTTTTTATATTGTCCAACACTGTATAAATTGTATTTGCTGTCATTAGTTTGCATGCACAATAAATACGTATATAAAAAACAAACTCATATAAAGTGTTTGTTGGTTGCTTTGGTAAATATCCTTGAGCTTGTTTTTATATCCTTTTTTTGGTGACAAAGACACACATGTTTTTATAATATTTGTTATACAAAAATAAACATATACATATGTATATGTATGCATGTATATATAATTTGGTACACAAACGCATTGTGTTGCATATTACTTAAAATATTTGTGTTAGTATTATGTCATCTGCAAATACGTAAGACAGAAAACCATGTTGCCTTGCCACTTGACTACATATTTAGCAGATGTAGGTAGAGAAAGGTTCCTTTAGCAGGTGCCCAACCAAAAAAAAAAAAGATAGTGAGAAAAAACATTAAAGAGTTCTAAGGGGTAAATACTAGCCATTGTTGGGAGCTGTCTTAAGCCTTAAAGGTATTAAATTATAAATATATACAAGGGGCACAAAGAAGTTTACAGATATGTTACTGCTACCTGGCTTACGCCGACGATATTTGTTTACTCTCACACAAACCTAGTGATCTTAAGCAAACAACTATAAAATTTCAGCAATAGCTGATATACACTGGTGTAAAAATAAATGCAGCCAAAACAAAAACAATCTCAACAATCAAACATTCGACCAATTCAACTATCTAGGATGCAAAATTACTGCAAATGAAGCATCCAAAGTAGATGTAGCCGCTAGAATAAACAACAGGCCAGGTCATTGCTTGGCAAAGTAATAACAGCAGCCAATCTACAAAGCTGAGAATTTTCGAAGCAAATGTTGTCGGTGGTCTTATATGGGTGTACAACCTGGAAGGTTACAAACGACATAACAAGACCACTTCAAACTTTTATCAACAACTGCTTAAGAAGATGCATCTTTTGGTCTAGAACGATATCAAATGCCGAGTTGCTGGCAAAGACGAACCAAATGCAAGTAGCAACCCAGATACGTTAAGGGAAATGGCAGTAGATGGGTCACACCCTCCATCAAAACGGCAACAATGTATCTGAACAAGCTCTTAGATGGAACCCATTTGTTAGAGTAAGTGGCAGACCACGCACAACACGGACACGTTCAACGGAATCTGAAATGAACCAACTGGGTATATCTTGGAACAAGCTTAGGTCTATTGCTCAAAATCGGATCAGATGGCAAGCAGCTGCGTCCTTTGCTCCAGTGGGAGTTAGAGGAATATATTTATATATGTGATATATCAAATCAAAAGAGATGTGAAAACTTCTTGAGGGAATCGGGCGTAGCATTTCTTTAAACAATTTTCTTTTCCAGTGCAGCTATTAGCAAATAAAAAACTTTAGTGCAATCAGTTTTATAAAAATTTCATAATGCAAATTCGGTAGAAAAAATAATAATCAGCAGTTTTGGATAAAATGCGCTAATCAAACATATAACTCTAAAATAGCTTCACTTTAATTTAAAATAAAAACCTATTAAAATTATTAAAAAAGTTTTGGTTATAGTGCACACATCTATTTAAATTTTATTTACTTAATACACTTGCTAGTATGAGTGTTATCGTTTACATTTGTGTATGGTTTTTATTAAAGAATGTTCATCCACTTGTGAATAAATATTTAAGAGTAGCCCTCACTTTAATTTTAAAAAAAATTTCCTTTATTGCAGCTCTCTCTTTTTTTGTTGCTGTTGTTGTATCTAAAACATACCATCTTCATCTCTTAACAACCTCTTATGAAATCTGAACAATTTCCTTCCCTTGCATTTCCTTTATATTTATTTTTCTTTATTTTTCATACCACATCCCTTAAACACACTTACACTCATACTCACACATTTGTATGTATGTATTTATATTTTTGTATACAAGCTCTTACATCATAAGATTTTCCTTGAAATGTTTATTTTGTCAAGATCGTTATTTAAGTACGTGTGCAATGTTCAGATTGTGTTTGTGAAAAATAAAAACATGTTTGAGCGACGATTTTACGAGTACCTTATTTCGTTTTAGTGTATGAATGTTTGTTGTGTATGAGTAAAACTATTTATTTTTCCGCATTAGGGAGGAACACCTTAAATTTTAATATATCGTTAAAAATAATAATGATATTTTCTTTTAAGGTACAGTGTTTGAAAGGAACAAGCTTTTACAAATAGATGACAAAATAAAACCATTTTTTATAACTTTTATTACATTCAAAATTGTATACTAGTGTAATTTAAAAATGATTTGAGTTATTGATATAAGTCTTGAATTGCTAAACTTACATTTGTTTAACACAACTGTCAATATAAAATAAAATATCGAAGAACTCTCAATGCAATATCAGGGTTCTCACGATATAAATTCAATTTTTCACACTTGGTTAAATATATAAAAAATTATATATCCACGATACTACTATTTGGGAAGATGTCTGTCCTAGTGTTAAGCACTAACCGCACTACAGTGGGTCAAAATTAGGCCCATCATATGGCGAAAAACGTTTTCCTTTTATATAATTAACAAAGCTAAGCCCATTTTAAAAGTTTCTATCTTATATTACTTTTGAAGAATAAATAATACTTTATTAAAAGCATTCTAAAAAGGCAAATGCTTACTAAGCTCTGTATGTAATCGCATTTTTTGCCCTGAAATTTTCTTAAAATTTTACCAAACCTCAACTGCTTCGAATATTTATCTACTGGCATAAAAATCGATTTTAAAATTAACTAAAAATTAAATAGTTTTAAGCCAGAATTAATAACAGAACACTGCCAGATATAATAAGTTTAACCTTTTAAGTAAATTTCAACACAATCGCTGCAAGGATGTAGCCACCTGTAATATATCCTTAATTCAAAATGTAATTTTGACTACAATTGTCATTATAACTTCGCTTCAATTACTAAGTACATATGTATATCTAAACTTATGTTGTATAATGCTCAAAAAAAATTAATTTTAATAAGGCAAGCTTATGCCTGGGTTTAATAAATCCTAAATCCTTTACTTGAAAAAAATCAAAATTTTAGCTATAATTATAGGCGGATAACTGGGAAAAAAATGCTTACGATTTGTAGAACTCTACAGCCAACTTCCACGCACAATCTCATTTCAATCAGCACCAGGATATGCCTACCTCCCGAATGTCCTTTATTTTCAAAATCATTTATTGGAATTATCAGCATACGACAGCCATTTGTAACTATTTCCATATTGGCAGAGTTATTTTTTTTTTGTTGTAAATTTCATGTTAAGTGGATCAAGGACATGTCTATCTCCCTTGTAACCTTAGTATTTAAGAAATAAAGTTCAACTATAATTATGATCAGACGACACAAAAAAAATTTTGTATTATTTTTGGAAGTACACATTGAAGTTGTTGAATGAATTTAACAGTATTTGCTACAATAAAAAATTGCCTTCTATAAAAATATCCTGAATTAAAAATACAAGCGTGTATCAATAAACTTTTTGAATGAAACACAGTTTCTTTTTGCAAAACAAAAATTTACTTTTCAACATAATCTTCTCTTAACTCAATACAATTAGCCCCAGTTTTTGTATCCCTTCCAAAAAATATAATTTTTCGAGGTGCTTGTTTGATCAGGAATGTAATCGTTGGAGTTAAATCTCTTTCCACCGAGCTATTTCTTTAGGTTTGAAAATAGGAAGTATTTACTACGGGCTAAATCTGGAGAATAGGGTGGATTACTCCCTAGTTTGAAGCCAAATTCATGGATTTTGCTATTAGAAACAGCACAAGCGTTTGTGGTCGATTGTGAGCAAATGTGGCATCCATCTTGCAGACAACTTTCTTAAACCCAGCTGATCACTTAAAATCGAAATCACACTGCCATATGAAATGCTTATGGAATCAAAAATCTCACGCACTTTTACCTTTCGATCGAACAACACCATATCCTGGATTTTTTTGACATGTTCGGGTGTACTGAACTCAATTGGCCGTCCAGAACGTTCAGCGTCATTTGTACTTGTGCGACCACAACGAAAGTCAGTAAACCACTTTTTTACCTTTTCCTTGGTTTGATTGACGGCTTTTTTTCGCAAAAAATAATGTTTAATGAGCACTCGAAATTCACTTTTTTCCATTTTTAGAAAAATAGACGAGATTGTATGTTTTTAACAGCTGGTCTTAAATTTTTTTCGAGGGGTTTCCGATTCATTTAACCTCTTTTCTATTTAGCACCTTCTAAAACCTTCATAATCAGCACACAAAATTTATAATTTAGAAATATTTTCTTTGTTGTATTTTATGTGCAACCCTTGACTGAGAGGATATAAGAAAAAATCTAAAAATTCTAAAGTTATCTACTTGGGCCTCAATCGGTTTTCAATTATTTATAATGGGCCTTATTACGGTTGTCGAATTTTTCTATTCGACTTCGAAAGTTTGTACCAGATTAAAGAAAAATATTGTATGTTTCTTTAATCTAGTACAGCAAGTTGAAGTCGAATCTAAAAATTCGAGAACCGTAATAAGGCCCAATGATTTAAGTATACTGATAGCTCAAAACAAATTTTATATTTGCTAAGCTTGCCATAAACGATCAAAACTAGTCTAAAAAAATTGCTGGCATATCTTATGCGAGTTAAGACGCTATGGAGTGATTCTTCGGTCCGGAGAGCGAAAGTTATGTCAATTAGACATACATTTAGCCACTGTAGCCTGTAAATTATTCTACAATATTAAGGGACTTCACCAAGTATAGCTTTTATTCACAAAAGAAGCAACATATTTGAATAAGCCATCAGAACGCATAATTGGAGATGTTTATATATTTTTGTGAAAAAAACTATCAAAGTTGGCACCTAACAATATATTGGCTTTATTAAAATTAAATAAAGTTGAAACAAAATTTCTTATAAATATAGGGCAAGCAATCCAAATAGATTTTTTCGTATTAGATTTTTCTTATCCAAGCAGAAGTTTTTAAATTTGATACAAACAATTTCTTTGATAAAAATGAAGCATTCTGAGCGTTATAAAAATTGAACATGCCCACTGCCCAAGAAGTTCATAAGAAAAGTGTACATATGAGGAGCCGCAGAACAAAAGGTGCTTTTTCACATTTCTCGAAAAATTGGTTTTTTGGTATTTTTATAATATTTAATATTTTTTTGAAATCTTGTAGAAACAATCAATCATTTACAAAGTAAATGGGTTCTAAAAAATTTATGCTTAACAAAAGGTGAGTTTTTAATATATTAGATCAGGTTGAACCAAATTCAGTCAAAATTTTATCGTGATATATGTGTATTCGCATTACACAATGTACTTTTATCTTCTATTAACAAAACGTGCTTTTTTTTAACATATAATGGGGTGACTTATGACAGTTAGATGAATCTATATATGTGACGCGCAAAATAGAAAGGGACCTAAGGGTAAAAATCGGTTTTGTTCAGGAGAGCAATTTTAAAGATTTAAATACGTGTATCTTTGGTGTACTATCACTGAGCGTGTTGATATTAGTCTCATTTGAAAGCGACACATCTCATGACTTCAGGAACGTGTTGGTCAACCTTGAAAATGCGCGTAGGTCGTCCCTACCTCTTGTTTTGTGTAGTTGGTTTTTACTGTTTTCTACCTAGCGCGCTGTTTCCATGAGTTTGATATCAATTTTGCTCGCGTTTTTTCGAATCCAGATTTATTTTCTGAAATTATTAATTGTGAATTATAATAAATACTCATTTATAATTATTTTAAATCGTGAATATCACTCTGTTAGTACGAAATTTTTTTCACATAACCTTAGAATCGTCGACTTCAATTACATAAAACACGCATATCTCTGGGAGGGAAAACTTTTGGGGCATGGGATCGGTCTCATTCGATGCTCAGATATTGTCCACATAAAAAAAAGTGAAAATTTATTTTTTTACACTTAAGTCCCTTTCTCTATGAGCTGTCACATCTAAGTAAAAAACTTGTTAGCATTTCCAGGTTCTTGCAGTTTTTTAAAGGGGCGAAAAAAATAAATCTCGATTTCCCAAAAATTTTAGATGAGCAAAAAAAGCACCTTTTGTTCTGCGGCTCCTCATATAAGAATTTTTTAATATCTTGTTTATGATTCATCAAAAAACTTTATCTATTCTTCTCCTATCGCTTCTTTGAATAAACTGTCTTACTCCAAAAACAGCGTGGATGGCTCATTTCTTAAGTTGGTTATAGAGAAGGCTCTGACGAAGGCAGTAAGCGACCAAAATTTTCAGTGTTTCTTGAAATTCTATTGCATTTCTTATAAAATTTTACCCTTACCTCTTGTAGACCTTATTTCTAGCTTCTTCCCTTCTTAACTTAGCATACCAACAGGAAGAATTGCTGCATCCATTCATAACTCCTTTTCCATGTATAATTATATGATAAACTCTTTCGTCCTAATTATCAATAAATTGTGTTTATATTCAATATGCAATAAATCCTTGTTCTAGAACTATGCAATCGTTTTTTTTTTAATTTTGGGTCTGTCCCACGATATCGCAATGTTCGATTTGTCGCTCATTTAGCGCCAATTCCGCAATGTCGAGTACGTTCGACTTGTCGCACACTTGCATTTGAAACAACAACAAAATATTATAAGATGTTTTTGTTTTAAATGCAACTGTGCCACAAGTCGAACGTTCTCAACATCGTGGGATTGTCCCTTACATTTATCGTGCTTTAAAGAATAATATTTTTATACAGCACAGCTAACTTTTCAAATAAAATTAAAAAACAACTTATTTACAATAAAAATTTTATATTTATTTAAGGCTTGTGTGAAACTAATTTCGGTACAAAATTTATGTTATAAGCCTTTTATAAATCAATAATATTTATGCTAAATAAGGCATTTAATGGCTGGAAAAATTTACTTGAAAAAAATAACAATATTATGAAATATAGCTCATTTTATAAATCTATAAAAACAAAACAAATACCATGCTATAAAATTTTCTAGTCCCAACAATAGCAAAAAGCAATTCCAGTTGCCCCCTCTAAAATTATCTACATAGCATAACTATCCCTAATAACTTATTTTATAACAAATAAAATCCTATTTATTTGTACGTCTGCTTGGATACACGTTTTACAGCAAATAGTTGTCTTTTTGGATTTGAATTGAGGAAATATTTAAAGTCTTATGTGTCTAAATAAACGTACACAAATACATTAAGTCATACAAACATTTGTAATAAGAAAGCCATTTCTCTTTTCATTTTCTTTAAAAATAAGCTCCTGTTTTGCCATAGCAAGGCTCTTAGACACAAACATGGCACGATGGTACAGCAATTGTGGAAAGAGAGAGAGAGAGAGAGCAATAAAATGCAATAAGTAGAAAATCATAAAGCAAATACTTAAGGTTTATGTGGTGTGATATATGATTATGTGAGTGGGAAAGTATGTGTAAAATTTCAGCTGGATATGTACATGTGTATGTGTATGTGTGTGTGTGTGTTTGTGTTTATTTTTAAATAATCCCTCCAGTCAGCCTGGAACCATATGTCCCTATGTCAACACTCTTTTCTCTAGTGAAAATTGCAATAGTTGAAATGTCAACAACTTTTCTTTCATGCGTGAGTAGAGATACGTTAGAGACAACAGTTCTAGTGTATTTCTGGTGACATTGTCAATGAACGCGTCAATAGTTGGTTTTTCTTTTTTTATTATGCAATAATCTTAAAAACTGACGTATATGTACATATGTATGTATTTATTTAAGGCTGTTGGGACCCCTATAAAATTGTAGACGAGGGTCACTAAAATGAACTAGTGAATCTTTACTTCAAAGGTCTCCATATGGTCGTAAAAGAATAGTGCTAAAGTCTACTGGTATATTTTCAATGACAACCCTATATTATATGTCAATAGGCGATTACATTGGCTGGGATACACCTAGTCAGTGGTACTATTGACAACGTCACTAGTAAATCATGTTATCGAGAAATAAAATATTGATATTGTAGACTATAGCCCCTAAAATTTACTAGTGAATCTTTGGTGCCCAATGTCTCCATGTGTTCCCAAAAGAACTACTTAGTCAGCAGTGCTACAGTCTAGTGGTGGATTTTCAATGACAAGCTAATGTTAAATGTCAATACATGACTACATTGGCTGGGGTACACTTGGTCAGTAGTACTACTGACAATGTCACTAGTAAATCACTATAATTTCACTATTCGCATTTCCTGCAGGGATGTTTGTAGTTTATCCTTATAGGTATGTGTGTTTGCATGAGCTTGTGTGTGTGTATAATAGAAATATATGTATTTTTTTTAATTTCTAATATACACTTTGTCTTTCTAGATCTTGATTATTTGGGGAAAAAAACAACCAAAAAAGCATTATAAGTTTTTAACGCACGATTGGCTAGAAATAATTGTAATTACGAGTATGGTGTGCTTCTATGTCAATAATGATAATTATTTTTGGAAGAAAATTTTTGAAAATTTACATGTTTCTTTTATATTAGTCTTCTGCTATTAACTGAATTTTACACACAAGAAAGTTCAGTCTTTCAAATAAAATGTGTTCCTTGATATAAATGAAAAGGGAATATTAAATTAAATTCAATGACTTAGCTAAAAAGCAATACTGTACTACTAAAGCTGGAAGTAGAGAAGAAATAAAAATGCAGTAACGCTGATTAGTTTTTTAGTTTTAATTTATTATATAATAAATAAAAGTGATATATTTAGCTAAAACCTACGTACATATTGATTATATAAGGCTGATTTTTAACTGTTTGGGTTTAGAAAATTAAAAAAAAACACACAGAAAATTTGCAAAAGTTAACGAGAGATTTATTTAAGGTCATTTAGTTTTAAAAGACTATTGGCGGCAGCTAAGTTGTAGATAATCCATTCCTGATCTCCAATTTGGGCATACTTTTAGCTGCAGTGTAGAGTTTACTCAGGGGAATCTATTAGTACATTAGGAGTGTGGCCATCCTGGGTATAATAGGCGCGAAAAATAGCTTTTTCTCTTGGCGTACTTTTGGGTATTTACCCACAAAACTGTGTTACTACCCAATCTCTGAAATAACAGAGTAAATGATGTGCACATATTTATAAAAGGATTAGCTTGCTATGTTGCCTTGCAAGTGCAGCGTTATCTGGAATTCCCCTCACCTTGAAAGACGATGGGAAGTGAAACCTTAGGGGGAGTGACCATTGGCTTTTCTCAAATAGTAGCTAGGATAGCGCTGGCTTGACTGCTAGCTGCTCTAGGAATGCGATAGGTATTACGTGTCTGCATAGTCCATTTCTATCTAATCCCAAATCATCTAACCCGACGGGGTTGATGTTCACGAATCGAAGTATGTATTGTATAGACGAATAGTCTTGGTTACCCATTGTTAAATCAATTGCTAGTGATTGGTCTAAGTGCTGTTGCCATAGAAAAAAAAAATATTTTAACTTTTGTCTTAAGCCTAGATCCCACTATCGGTGTAATATACTAATTTTCGTCTGCTTCCTGCAGTAAAGTTATAAGTAGTGAGCCAAAATGGTTTTATTTATCAATTATTTGAAGTATAAGCACATGTTTGTACTTCACTGCATTGATAATAAGGCCAGTAAACCGACGAAAATTGGTACATTGCGCCGATAGCGGGATCTCAACTTTAGCAGCAAAAGTTTAGATGGCTCAAGGTAACTGCGTGAGATACTTCTGTAAAGGCAGATGCTCACGTTAGTCTGAAACACATCTGTATTGTTGAATTGTGCCTGGGATATCCTTGTACATGACAAACTTAACGTATGCCTACAAAACATTAATCCGCCTGCCTACAAACCGCACCAAGCAGTGAGTGCATCTCTCAATGTGCATTGGCATTATTTCATTTAAAAATTTTTACTAAATTTGGCAACATTTTTGTTAATGTATTTATTGAGCCAAAAACGGGGTTTGTCGCTGAAAACAAAAATTTTACATTTTGAGAGCATACAGACTTTATTTTTAATAAAATGCCAAACTGAACAAAATACGTAGAATAGTAGAATTCCGTAACTGTCAATGATTAAAAAAATATCTCTTACTTTAATCTCACTTCAATACTACCTATAAATTTCTCTGTTTAAAATTTCAAATCAATTGCCAAATTTATTTCTCTAACCAAGCCACAATGCACTGTTGTTTTGGAAAATTAAACATATTAAATACTTCAGAAACGAAAATAATTCTAGTTAAAAAGCAAAGCGAAACGTGAGAAGAATTTAAGCATATTCATATTTATATGCAAAAAAACAAACTGTTTGAAGTGTCTGAAATTAAATATTTAAATTTCAATTACTTATACAACTTACATATACACTTGTACAAAGCAAAAAAGGAGTTTAGTTTACTAAGGCTTTTTGCATAAAAATTGCTGTTTAACATATTCAAATATAAATATTGTAGTTCTCTATTTAAGGCTCTTTCATGGGGGCCTTCTACATATTAAGGTTTTAGTGTGACACTCTTTTGGTTTTATTTTTCTGTTTGCCTAAAATATTTGAATTTTTCTTTTTCAAAAGTTTTTCTTTTTGGCTTTTTATGGCAGCCATCTATTGCACTATAAATGAATTTTCTGGTTTTATTTTATTTTTCTTTTTTTTCCAGATATAGCGATATGTACAACAATCCAATTAAAGCTACAAATATGGAGCATCGTGATGTTGTTTTAGATATTCTATCAGATGCACGTGTTGTTGGACCACTAATGCAGACAGGTTTGTTTCATGCTGATGTGAATCGTCGTAATTATATGTATGTTTTTGGACACAATAGTTTTGGTGGACCACATGCCAGCGTAAGTGAAATCAAAATTCTATTTTTTTTTTGTAAATGAACACATATCTCGAGTTTTATTTAGAAACGTGTCAAATCTATGAGTATTAAGCTTAGTCGTCCTTTGTGGGTAGTTGTCAGTTTGGTTTTTTTTTTAATTGATAGCCTTAAATGGGAACATACATTAAGCATCCGACTTGTGGAAATTTGTTAAACTTACATTAATGATTGTTGTTCTGTTTGCATACTGCTTCCTGCAGAGATATAATTGCTTTTCAAAGATGGTGGATATATTATTATAAGCCATAATTTTAAAAAATTACCAAAAGCCTGTAATTAAGGTGTACTACCAATAAGTTAAAATATTAAACAAATTAAAAATATTTGTTTGTTGCTACGTCCAAACACACATACTCATATATCTGCATTTCAGGTAAAAAGCTTTGAAAGCTCTTTAATTTGTTCCTGTTTCTTTTCAAAGTAAGAGCAAGCATTATTTTCGCTGAGATCTGATTAGCTGTTATGCTCTCATCGCGACGAGTCACGTATAGACGCACTGGTGCATAAAGCTCTTTTGTGAAAGTTTGCACATTGGGCATATGGATTGGAGGTAGCTGCCCTAGTCGCATAAATTGACTGACATAATTTTTCATTATATTAATTTCCTCTAATTTTGTCATTGATAATATTGTATAGAACGTAGGAAAATTAACAATTTATTTGAGTGGAGAATAGAATCGAGCTTTAAAATAAAAAGATTAAAATTTGCTAAAAAAAACTCCCCAATTTCTAATAAAAAAGAGAACATCTCTTCTAATTTCTGAGCATAATTTTCGTTAAATTGTGTTACGTGGCAAATAATATTGAGCCCAATTACGAGTGTTGTATTTCGACTACGACTACGACGATTTCGTACTAGATTAAAGAAAAAATTTTGCAATGTTCTTTAGTCTTCTACAAAATCGTCGTAGTCGAAGTCGTAATACGACACTCGTAATAAGGCCTATTATAAAATAACGTCTATATGAATTTCGTACCCACACCAGGAACTCATGCGCAGACGTCGTTGCTTAGCCAAAAAAAAAGCAAAAGCGTTTAATGCATTGAATATTAAATATCAATTAAATATGCTTCCATACCTTTTACTTAACTTTGACCAATGTTTCTGACAACATTATATGCCGCCAAATTTGCTCCAAAAGCTATTTAAATTTTTTACCAAAATTATAAATTTGAAAACTTTAATCAAGCAAAATTATTTGAGAAGTACAGAAAATAAAATAAATAAAAAGTAGATAGGTGTCTTAGGACACCTGGTTCAAGCTATGCTGCTCAGCTATACAAAACAAATTTCATATATTAAATAACGATTCAATAAAATAACATTATATGATGATGTCAAATTTGCCGCAAGTATTTCAAAACTTTTCTATTTATTTCCCATTATTTGCCTTTTTAACTGCGAAAGATTAATGTATTGCCTGCTGCCGGCGGCGGCTGTTAGCCGGCTTACAGCCGTTCGGCTTCATTCTCTGGCTTGTGCTCATGTGCAAAAACAATACAAAACAAATTGAGCAATTGTTTTCATTGTTTTTTTCACTTCAAAGAATGAAACTAAACAAAATCAAACATTTTGTTTCGTTTGTTTTCGTACTCTGATTTTCAGTACAAAAAAATCAAAACAAAAATAAAATTATAACTGTTATAGTGTCGATTATTTTTGTTACGAAAATCACGTCCTAGCTCCGCTATCGCGCCACAAAGAGCATAGCTTCAAATGTTCGACTGACAAAATACATACATTAATATCATGCCATAGGTAATCGCCAAAAAAAAGCTTAACCGACACATTTTGGACCTCGTCTTTTTTTACGAAAATCGATTATTTACGATCGCTTATTAGCGAGTTTGGTCAAAAAATGAAGTTGGAAAGTTATGTCGCTTAAGCTTTTTTGGCGGTTATGGCACGATACTACCTACTTCATATATTGCTGAAAAATGCTGAACAAAATTAAAGTAAATAAAAACTTTCCTTCACAATTTCACATTATCTACTTTTTTAATCACATTTTCTTTCCTATTAACAAAATTATAAGGAAAAGGGATATCCATCCAAAACCTTCTTCTCCGACGAATGCGAACAAAAAGAAAACATTTGAATGACATATTAAATAAAAGAGAAAAATAATTGCAAAGATGCGAAGCAAAAGAATCTTTGCAATTAAAACAGGGTTTTAATGTGCCAAAGTATTGATAGGTTTGGAATTTGATTTCTCTTTCTAACAATATATTATTTCGATTAAGTAGCCATAAAACGTGACCCTTTAAAATGAGAAACTAAAGTGCCACACAAAACATAAAGCAATAATTTAGAAACTTTTTGCAACATATTTGCTATCTAGACAAACATATAATAATGTTAATCACATCACATTCACACTTAAAAGTAAAAGATAAATTATTACTCATACGCTTGCATAAGAAAACAATACAAAAGTATTTTATAACTCATACGCAATGATTACAAATAACACACATCATTGCCGCCTTCAGCTATAAAGCAGCTAAGTCCAATTTAACAAGTTTTACAGCAGAGTGAATAAACTTCAAAAAAAAAAAAAAATATGTAAGAAAATTGGTATTAATTATTTTTAAAGGTTTAAACAAAAACTACAAAAATGTATTTTAACAATTTTCAAAAAGAATTCTGAATGAATTTTTTTTTTATTTCAGAGTTGCAACCAACAATCATTAATATTTTTTTAGAAATTTTTATACTTCCAATGGCTCTTAGCACTTGCTCTTTTACATTATGGGACTTAGCACTTAGCACAATTACCCTGCTTCAAAAACTTATAGGGAGATTTTGTGACAATCTTGGTTCTAAACGGTTCAAATTTGTATGAAAAATAATGAAGATTCGTTTCAAGAAATATTTTTCTCCATACAAATCTCAAAACGGAAAAATCGTTTGTATGTACAAAGTCTACCCTTTAATTTTTAAAAATCTTTACTTAGCTCCTTTACAATTGAACGTAACTATAAGATTGACTGTCGTCCATTTTCACGTACATAAAGTTTATACACACATCACTATAAAGTATCTATTTTGTTAATAATAAAAGTCTTATGTCATTTTATCATTACTTTTCTAAGGTTCAAACAAGTTATCATTCAACATAATTAAATTAAGCTGCTTTGTTTCCTGTTAACAAACATCTTGTTGTTATTATTTCAGTCATGTGTGTAAGAGGCTTTATTGAAATGCAAACAATGAAATCGAAAAAAAAGAAAAGTTTTTCAAATAAAGCTGCGTCATTTCCTTTACAAAAAAAAAAACGCACCAACAAATGTAAAGACAACATAATTGGACATACAAGACAACAGGAACATACAATACATGAGCGCTCGCATGTTGATCATTCCTTATGTTTTTACTCTGATACATTTATTTTATTTTTACAGATAACACAGTACAACAAAAACATGTATTTGATTTTCTGTAAGCTCAAGGGAAATACCAAACTTTTATGAAAATGTAATTTTTCAATTCATTGCTAAGCCTGGTAGTGTGTTCCAAACTTCATGCGATTTATTGACATAATCCATATAAAGAAAGTTTACATGAAATATTCATGAAATAATGTTTACAAAGGTTGATCAATCAATGTTGCATACTTCTAACCAACAAAACGACAATTTTTTACGAAAAAGTAAGTAATGGGCATCACTTGTTACGTATCAAATTTCTTACTCGCTGAACATTTTTCACAACTTCGGATAAAACTTCAAATAAAAAAATGGTAGTTTATTTTTTTAATTGCTTTTTTTTTCATATCCGTATTTTAAATAAACAGTGATAGACAATTAATAAATATCTATAACTTTAACAAAGTTGACTTCAAACACCCACACTGACATCATTGTGCTCGAATCGGAACATTTTTTTTTTGTAACAAGTCGCGGCACCGGCGGCTAAACCTAATTCAAGTACGCTGAACCAGTGCTTAAAAAACTTAACTAGAAGTAGCAAAAGTCGTAAATTTTTTATTTTTCACTGCTTTGAACTAATACTTTTGCCTTGTGCTTTTGAAAGTAATCAACAGTCGTAGTCGAAGCAGAATGAGAAAATGAATTATGGACAATTGCGCAGCACTTTCAACAGTCCACGATTTCAAAAGTTTGAGTTTGATTTGCTGTTGCTTTTGGTTAGTTTCGCTAGTAAAAGTATAAGCACTCTATGTGCTTTTGTAAGTACCAAACAGTCACAGTCGAAAAAGAAAAAGCTCTGGCTCTGGCTCTTAGAAGCTTTCAGCAATTGGTCATAAATCATTTTGTGATTTTGCTTTGATGAAAGCAGAAGCAAAATGAAATGCAATGGAAATCATTTCAGTTTTTAATCACTGCGCTGAACCCAGTGATGATAACCGTTTTCTTAGGTTACATCTTATTTAAGATATAATTAAGATTGGTAAGAAGTACGTAAACAGGCAATTTCTCATAGTTTTCTACTATTTATTAATTTTTATATCAATATATATCAATTAAAAAACATTTAATGATGAGTAAACAATTTTGAAAACTCTAGGACGTATAACAAAAAAATGCCACACAAACACATAATCAGGATACACGTGCATCCCAATACAATTGTTAATCCTTTTCAGCTTCACAGGAAAAAATATTTAATTTTAAATACCGGTAATATATATTTTTAATAAAAATTTTATGATCAAGTTTTTAAAAAACCTCTTATTCACTCATTTCTTCATATAAAAACCCGGTACCCGGTTATGTATTAGCGTAGGTGTCATATTTAGAAGCTTGGAACCACTGAAACCAATTTCTTAAATGGACAAAAAAAAACCACCCAAAAAGACTTGATTTTCCTAGATTCGAAGTTTCAATCCAATACGTTGATTAGTTTTTCCATACAAAATGCATTTCCATAACCGGACGCTCCAATAACCGGTCGCGGACACTAAATTTTGAAAAATATTGTTCTAAATACCTGAAAGAAGCGGTGAAACACGGCGACAAGAGTTACATTTAAATAATAAATCTTTCTTTATTCAACTGTGATTCATATTTATATTAGTGTCAAATACATTGGTGATTCCCCGGTTAACAAAAAAAAAATAAAAAATACTGATGCATTGAAGACGGCAAAGAAATTGATGTTTATTTGAAGAAGTCCTCAGCTTAGCTGGTGTTCCAAAATAGCACAGAACAAATTTGTTGTTATCAATTAAAGAAAAACAAAAATGAAAATTTAAAACAAGTTTGAAAAAGAAAATGTTCGCTGCATGAAGTTGCAAAGATGTAAGGTTTCTTGTGTATTTTAAGAATTCAAATTGCTACATTTCTTATACAAATTGTCCGTTCGAAGCATTTAGACGAGAGACGAATTTGTTGCATTGAAAGTAATTTTACAAGCCATCAGCTGAAATTATACCAATCTAAGTTAGGGCAGTCTACTCTTAATATATTTTTTCAACTATAAGAAACTTAAAAAAATGGGTACGGGCACCTCTCTTATAAGCGGACACCTCTAATAACCGCGAAAAAATACCGCGACGGTGAGTGTGCGGTTATGAGTGGTTTCACTGTAATTCTAAAATCTGTACATTTTCAAAAACAAAAATTAGTAGTTATAAAATAACTAGACACAAAGACATGTGAATAATTCGCTATTTTATATATTCGTTTCATGGGGTTTGGCAAAAGAAGTCTGTATACTAAATTAATGAAAACAGTTTGGTTGGAAATGTGTTTCTTTTTGCGGTTTCCAGGCTTGCAGCCATTCATATTTTTCATTAAAAATTACTGCCGCACTGTGTAAAGCTTAAAATAAAACTGCTGTACACGTGTGCATTAAAATGATGGTATAAATGTTTATTCTTACAGGTCATCTGAAAAAAAAAATAAAAATAAAAGATACCAAAAATTAAATGTGACAGAATTTCATTTCAGTTGTTTGTCTTTTTTCTTTAAGAAAATAACCTTTTCAATTTCAATTATTCTTAAGCAAATATATACAGAAATGTAGGCATTTCCTCTCTGTTGACAGTAAGTTAGAGTCACCACTTCTACTTTTGTACTGTCAATCACTAGTGAAAACTGTTTACCTATTTAACAGTGCTAAACTACAATATGTCAACAGGTAGAGCCATAGGGCATGTGTGTTTAATGACTGAACAAAGTGAATATATGCTGATATCATTTTATTTATTAGTTTTTACTTCAGTATATATATAAGGGTATTTATTGACCTTTGTATTGTAAGAAATATTTCATGATACTAGTACTCATTGTTGTACATATGACTTTTTCTTCTGCAAGATGTTATTGCTCCCACAAAGACAGCACGTGTTTACTACGTCCTACGCCTAAAAGGTTGTCCTCATGTATATTTTTAAACGAGAGAAAAAAAAAGCGAAAAATATGATGTTCTTAGCAAGTCTTAAGCCCACAAGTTCCTTATAAAAAAAGAATAAACAACCCAGTAAAAAAAATTGGAAGTCATTCTAAAGGAAGTACATTTTCATTGCTTCCAAAAAATCGATATTTTTAATTTGCCAATAGTTAGCAGAAAACCAAGTAGAAGTTTATTTTAGTCATACAAAACCTTGTAATTCCTCTCTAGTTTTAGAAATTACTCACCAGAATTTTTAAAAAATCGATTTTTTTGAAGAAACTTATGAACTAATTTTGGTCTAAAATTTTAAAGTTATTTGCTTAAATTTACATTAAATTACTGTTTCGCGTTTAAATTCCTATAAAAAGAAACTAATTGTTAAAATAGGTAACTATTAGCAATTTTTCGTAGATGAAAATATTATCATAGAACACAAAAAAGTACATTTTTCTTAAAATCGCTTCCAATTCGGTGACCAGGCAGCGAAAAAGAGAACTTCTTGCAATGACAACCCCATGTAAAAATCATTAGATCGGATCGAAATTTGCACTACTTCCAGATCGCAAACTCTACATTTCCATGACTTTTTTGGAGTGTCTTTTTTTACTGGGAAATAAATAAATATTTTCATAGCATTAAGCTTATCGGCCTTATAAAGCAAAACATTTTATTCAAGATTATATAATGTTAAGTTAATAATATTTTGATGAATTTAAATTATAAAAAATTAAATTACAGTAGTTAAAATGTAATAGTACGTAATATGATGTTGGTGTGTTACTACTCACTTTTATAAATTAAAAATTGTTTTCAAGCAGGAGCGCAATGTGTGAAAAAAGTTCTATAAGAAAAGGTCCTTAAAAAGCAATATAGAACTTAGAAGTATATATATATCAATACTTAATTTTTTTTCTGACTATCGATGTTTTTATACTCGATTAATATTTAAAAACAATCGATATTTTTTAGTCACTATCGATAGTAAATGATACACCAATTAAAGCAAAAAATGTAAATATGTTGCTTTTCATAAACAAAATTAACTGGGTGACTTAAAATCTCTTCCTGTGATGGCACTTATTTTTTTTTATAAAATTACACTGGGCAACAGTGGTTTGGATGTTGAAATAAAAACAGCCGTTCCTTATGTATTTTTATCGATAAGAAAGACATCGTGGGCCAGGCCGAAAATTATAATTTTGAACTAGTAAGCGTACTACAACTGCCGTATTATATTACAGCTATGCTGCTTAGCTTTATAAAACAAACTTAATGTGTTAAATAACAATGCAATAAAATTATATTATATGATTATGTAAAATTCGCCGCAAATATTTCAAAACATTTCCATTTATTTCCCATTAATGTCTTTTCTAGCAGCGTACAATGAAATTAATGTATTGTTTGTGGCCGGCGGCGGCTGTTAACAGATCGGCTGTGTTCTCTGGTTTGTGCTCATGTGCATAAACAGTAAAAAAAAACAAATTGAACAATCGTGCTCAATGTTTTTGTATAACTAATTTCAAAGAACGAAACAAAACAAAATCAAACAATTTGTTTCATTTATTTTCCTACTCTGATTTTAAGTAGAAGGAAATCAAAACAAAAAGAAATTTATAACTGTAATAGTGTTACAAAAATCATGTCCTAGCTTCGGCATCGCGCAATAAATAGCATAGCTATATAGATTAAAACCACAAGGTTTCAGGGCTGGAAAATCGAAACTTTTTTGGTACACAAAAGTAACTGAATTATGCAATTTTTTTTAATTATATAAAGGTTTTTTTTTTGTTTTAGAAAGAAAAATATTGGCTTTGAAAACCAGCAAAATCAAGAGATTGTTTCAGAGCTCGAAAATTAAAAAAAAATAAACAACAAATTAAACTTAAATTGTTTGTTCTGACTTAGTTCAAGAGATTTTATATTTTCGAAAGATCTTTACTAACTTACTTTTATATAAAAAAATATTTATATAAGAATTTAGTTTAACCATACAATCACAAAAAATTGTTGCAGCCATGTGAAATATGGATACTCATTAGTTTATGTTTTATGAGAAGCTTCTGAGTTGGTGCTTATTATAATTTTAGCATAGTTAAAACCATTCAAAGCAGCACCACATAGGACTTGAATAGTTCTAAATGAATGCTTATACGTTAGCGACACGTATGGCTAGCAATTCATTTTAATTTTAGATAAACACAAATAGCATTAAATATATTGTTAGTCCTAGTTTACACTATGCAAGTCTTATCGCTAAGCTCATGAGTTTGTTAGGAGAGAAAGACGAGGGGAGAATAAACGTTTCTGTTCTCATTGTCTCTCTCTCCCTTAAACTAATCAGATTAGCAATAAGACTTGCATAGTGTAAACTAGGACTTATTAAAAAATTAGTTTACGAACATATTCTTTTCCACTTCCCTGAAATTGTCGCTTTCTGCTGAACAAAAGTAAAGAATTATGTGGGAATAAAATTTTCATATAATATCGCGTTATAAGTGAACTTACAATATTGATAATGGGGTGTTTAAATTGTTGCATGAAATAATTTTGGTATATTGAATTTTATTAAATACCTGAAAATTTTAATTAAGCTAGCTTATTTAAAACGTAGTTACAGTACTAAGGTGCTTACAAGAGTATAAAATAATAACATGGTGCTTGTATATCAATGTTATCAACGCAATTACAATCATAACAACTTTTCCACCCCTACAAAAGTTTGTGTAACTCTTTATAAAAAGCATAGTTAAAAAGGGCAAGTTACCAAAAGTTATATATTTTTCTCTCTCTCTCTATCTCTCTCGCATACACACATAATCATAACTTGGACGTCAAAAAGAGATCCATGTGATACGGCGCACTATGAGCCGTTTTAGTCAAATAGATTTGTGTGAATCAATTGCCATCGGAAAGATCCTAATTTCTGTTAAATCATTTCTTATGAATTTCTCTTCATTTATTTTAACAAAAGATATTTAAGAGGCAAAAAAATTTTTCTTAAATGTAAAGTGATGAATAACATTTTCAGCTATTGCTAAGGTCGAAAATAAAATCATATAAGTCATTGTAAACTACAACAGATTAAAAATAATTGAACCATTTTTCTTTCGCAAAAAAAAACCTATATGCGCTTATGTATTCATGATATACACCATACTTACCTTGGTAAAGGGAAAGAAAAGAAATCTTTGCATGGGAATTTGTTGAATTGTATTTTAAACTAGGAGAGTCCACATAGCAAAATTTTTCCATTAAAACTAAAACAAATCGGTGGTATTAGTCTTAAATTTCAAAAAACGTGACATGACTTCCTTCGGAACCATTTAGTACTGTCAACTTTAAGAATATAATATACCAATTTGGAAATGGCGCTAGTCAGTACTTTTTTAATATACTAATATATCGAGATCTAAGGTTTACTTTAGAAATTGCTAGATTAAAAATTACTGAAAAACACAATTTATTATTTTAAATATTTTCTATTATGGCAAATAATATATTAAGATAAGTATTAAAAGAGGTTTTCTTTTTAACGCGGCATATATAATAGATATTTATATTTGATATAATTTAACATTCTCTAAAACTTCATTAATATTCAGGTGTATGCACGAATATACAAAAACAAAAAACACATAGTCTTGAATCTTTCAAATTCACCAAGTTTAGGGGAAATTTTTAATATTAATATAAAAACTAAGAAGGCAAATAAAACAATTTCTGTTGGATTATACGAAGTCTTTTATTTAAACGTTTTTTTACATTGCTTTATATTAAAGTATGTAATACGAAATTGAGTTGGAGTCTACACATGCGACAAATTCTTATATTTCAATTTAATATAATAAGCAAATTAATAAAAAAAAGTAAAAAAAAACTTTTAATATAAAAGAAAAGTTTGTATATTAAATTTTTTTTAAATAAATATTAAATTATTTTATAATGATTTCAAGTCAAGAGTATTTTTTATCGTACTTTTAGCAAAGTTACGTAAAAATTTTCTTTCAAACTTCCTTGTTTATAAAAGCATGCGAATACGCAGATACAAACAGGAAGATACATATGTACATATGTACATACTATCTATTTAGTTACTTAAGTTTAATTTTAAGAATTATTTATTTTGAAAATTAGAATTATGACCTATTTTCAAATGCGTCTGATTTAAATAAAAATATTAGGTTTACTAACAGCAGGATATTTAAAAATATTCAATTTTGTGAATAACTTAAGCAAAGAAATCCAATTTCACATTAATATAAATTTATTAAATTAATTGCTCATTAGTTTAAGCATAAGTATAGGCATTAGCATTAGCATTAGCATTAGTATTACCATTAGCATTAATATAAGCATTAGCATTAGCCTTAGCCTTAGCCTTAGCCTTAGCATTAGCATTAGCATTAGCATTAGCATTAGCATTAGCATTAGCATTAGCATTAGCATTAGCATTAGCATTAGCATTAGCATTAGCATTAGCATTAGCATTAGCATTAGCATTAGCATTAGCATTAGCATTAGCATTAGCATTAGTATTAGCATTAGCATTAGCATTAGCATTACCATTAGCATTAGTATTAGCATTAGCATTAGCATTAGCATTAGCATTAGCATTAGCATTAGCATTAGCATTAGCATTAGCATTAGCATTAGCATTAGCACTAGCATTTGCATTGGAATAAGCGTTAGTATTAGCGTTAGCATTAGCATAACCGTTAACATTATTGGATTTTAATAATTATTAGCATAATATTTAAAATTAGCATTAGCACTATCATAAGCATTAGAATTATCAATAGCACTAGCATTAACGTTAGCACTTTCACTAGCATTATAAGTTTTAGTATTACATTTGCATAATCATTAACATTACATAGCTAATTATTATTAGTACTAGTATTAAAATTAGCATCGCTACTATTTTCAGCATACGTTTTCATATTAGCATTATTATTAGCATTGCCAGTAGCATTAACGTTAGTAATTGTATTAATTTTAGCAATATTCTAATAATAGTTGGCTGTAGCATTAGCGCTGTATTTACATTATAATTTGGAATTTTGTTATTATTTGCCTTAGAATAAGCATTAGAGTAGCATTGATATAAGCATAAGCATAAGGATAAGCATAAACACAGGTAATAGCATTTTAATTAAAGTCATCATTAGCATTAACATTAGCATGCACACTTTAAATTAAAAAAAGTTAAAAAAATTAAAA
Source organism: Tachina lurida (assembly GCA_944452675.1). Taxonomy (NCBI): domain Eukaryota; kingdom Metazoa; phylum Arthropoda; class Insecta; order Diptera; family Tachinidae; genus Tachina; species Tachina lurida. The sequence continues at coordinate 23,593,348 of OX101752.1, forward strand.
GTTACATAAATGCAATTAATCTTAAATTCTTTAATCTTAAATTTTCCTAATATTTTAATTAGGCCTTAAAGCCAACAATAGAAGTTTAGTAAAAATAAGAGCTAAGAACTTCGTACCTGCATGCTAAGCTGGCTAGTTGGTTAACAACTTCCTTGGCATTGACGTCTAGCAAAACATTAATAAATCTACACTGACACTAGACAAATATTAATAGATAATTGTATTTGTCTTAAAATCTATCATTTGCCTTAAAATTAACTTTATCCACCACAAATTCAATCAAACTGTTACTATGCATGAGAAGATTCATAATTCCTCGCTTTACTGATACTAAGCTTGTACATATTTTGATAATATTCATTTCAGGCTTAACTTGTTTAAATTTCTAACAAATCCACTTGTTCTTAATGTTTACTTATTTATTTATATAAAATTTCATTTATGTTACTTATTTGGTGATTTGTCTTACAATATTAACAAAAGCAAATACGAGTATAAAGCCAAATAAAAAGCCAAATAAATTATGATGGAGCTTTAAAAAATATTTGTTTTTTGTTTGTGTTTTTGCTGAAAATTCGTTTGTGGCCTTTAGTAGTTTTATACCGGAAAATTATTTCACATATTTATGTTGTACAAATGTCTGTGTATTTTGGATCGTTAGATGTTGTTGGCTTAAAGCCAAACAAACAAATAAACTACATAACATTCAAATTCGTATGTATATTGTGTAAAATAAAATGTAAATACCAAAGAAAAAGTTATTCATAAAAAAAGAAATGTATATTTTGTATGTACATACATATGTACATATTGCTCATTTACTCAAACAACGTCATAATTCAAAAAATTTAATTTTTGAGTTAGTTATGGATATTGTGATAGAAAAATATAATATTCTTGTTCTACTAAGTGGTGTATAAACTTCAAACTTTAAACTCGTTTTCTGGAAAACGAGTATTTTTGAGTTATGACGTTATTTCAGTAAATGAGCGATATATATATATAAAAATGAAACGGTCCATGTATGAAATCGCATAACATGAGAACGGCTGGAGCGATTTGGCTGAAATTTTCAGGACATGGGTTGTAAAGAAAAAAAATAAAAAAAATGCCTACTATGTACTTCTCATTTCTTCTACGCACAAACTAACAAAGGGGACAATCATTAGTAAAAAACTTCCGAGCAAAGCCGGGGCGGTCAGCTAGTGTACAATATTTTAGAAAAAAAATAAGATTTTTTCTTTGGAAAATTTTCAAAAATCATTGAAAAACTTTATGAATGGTATTTCGTAAGTTTGCAAAAATATCAAAGAGATCTCAAAAGAAAGTGTGAGAATTTTATTTAAGCTATTGGTTAGTTTCTCTTATAACTACATATGTATATACATATGTACACATATATGTATGTATATGTTTGTATTGAAAAACGACACTAAAAGCAAATATAACCCTGAAGGAAATGTCGATGGTGAAAATGTACTGAGTCGCTTTTGACTTTGTCACCAGTACTACTCTCTAATTATTCCCCATACAATACTTTGTGCTATAGACATTTAGCATGTGCTTGTCATTGAAAATCTACTAGTAACACTTAAACAGTTGACTAGGTAGTGACTACATAGTTCTTATGGGAACATGAAAACAGACCAACCAGACATTTAGTGGTACATTTCTATACCTTACGTACATACAATTATAGGAATATTGACAAGTTGTTGCAAAACCCACCAGAAATGCACCACATCTGTTTTCTCTCGTTCTTTTGTACTGACGAATAGAAGAGAATTTGTAGACAATTTACATACTACTAGAATTTTAGTGTTGACATAGGGACATTTGGCCCCAGTCTGACTGCAGGGAACATACATACATACATTCGCATCAATGTTAGTAACTGTTGTGTGTATGTGTGTGTGTGTGTGTGTGGTGTGTGGTAAAAAGTCAACAAAACGGAATCTCTCTATTTTTTTGGTGAGTCAAGTTGTGGGGCGTCAAAGCTAAACAGATGCTTTTATTGTCTTTATTGAGTAAACATCATACGAAAGTTTATTCTTTACATTAAATCCTTTTAGTGTTTTTAAGAAACATTTAAACAAAAATTATAAACTGTTGTTGTATAAAAGGGATATGAGTTCTTTCAAATGTTATTACATACATTTGTGCTTTAAATTGTTATTATTAATCTAAGCTCAGGACTTTTTGTTTCCAAATATCAAATAAATTTAAAAAAAAAGCTTCAATAAATATTAAATTAATTTGTATTAATCGATAATACGAGGGATACTATTTATTTTTCGGGAACTGGCAATACTAATGTCAATGGCTAATTTCTAAATTCTCACGACATTTTGATTTACAATTGTTATTTATTTTGTTTACATTGGGTTCAGAAAATCAATTTGAGAAAAAAATTAAAATTTCAATAGAAGGTTTTCGTTGGATTATTTTTCACAACTTTCGACGTAGATTATCTCAACAAGAATGTGTCCTTCGCCTATGAATTCCGTGAAGGTCATCCAAAATCGGTTTTTTCTTGCCACAAAACATTAATGCAGTGCGTATACTGATAGTGCAAGATCCTCATGAGATATATTGTGAGATAGAGGCATACTTGCAAAGTAGTTCAACTTCAATACATTAGATTTTGCATAAAGAATTAGTATTTAAAAAAATTTCCTCGTTGGATACCCCATAGTTTTTCAAACGCTAAAAAAAGGCTCGTGTCAAATGGTGTGAGGAAATGATTAAAAAGTTCAAGCGTGGTGCTTCAAAAGACGTGTATAAAATTGTGACAGGTGGGAACAAAACAGCAATCTACGGTATGGGTATACCAAGACGAGCTAAATCCAACAAAAGTTGCTCGTGGAAGAAGCACAGCGAAGCAAATGGTCGCCTGTTTCTTCGGCCGAATGGAACATGCGGCGACTGTTTCGTTGAGCAATGTAGAACTGTCAATTCTGAGTGGCGCACGACCATTTGTTTACGGGAAGTCTTTGGAGAAATTCGTAAAACTAACCCCCGAAGGCGAATCATTCTTCATCACGGCAATATGAGCTCTTACACATCTCGTCAAACAAGTAAATTTTTAAGCAGTCAAAACATCGAACTGCTGACTCCTCCTCCGTACAGTCCTGCTTTGGCACACAATGACTTCTTATTGCTCCTGAATATCAAAGGTAAACTGCGTGGTCAACAATTTACAAGCGCCGAAGAAGCAGTTGAAGCGTTCAAAAACCATGTTTTGGAGGTGTTTTGAATGAATTGAAAAGTGTATTGATCATCAAGAGGAATAATTCGAAAAACAATAAAGAAATTTTTTTTTAACATTTTTCTTATTATTGATTTTATGTATATATTTCAAGAATTTTCGAAAATAAAATTGCCGGACAGATAATTTTTTTTAATGTGCAGCAAGGATGGTGGTCGGGCATGGCTTAACTTTAAAAGCTGAATTGAATTTATATTATAATGTTTTGTCAAACAAATAGACTGACATATTTGTTTATTCCGGCTGAACCGATTTTGACCGGACTTTTACTGGCATAAAAATAATTCTATAGAGCGTTTTAGCGTGATTTTTTTAAACAATGTCAGACAATTACTTTGCTCTTACAAACAAGTTATTAGTTTTCCTATATCAAGAAAACTACAATAAAATTTTGAATATGTAAGAGTTGCTTTCAAGATAAGTAGAATGAGATTGGACAACTTTTTGAGTTATCTTAAATCTAAAGAGCTGCAATAGTGACATTTATGAAATTGTATGTTATCTAGAAAGTAATCAGCGTAGGCAAGAATAGGGCTGGACAACTGGGAGTAGCGTTAAGATAATCCTAACTTACCACCATTGGTTTATCATTATGACTTGATTTTCATGAGTAATAATAAAATAAATAATTACATGCAATTTGTAATTATTATTTCCTGAGGGGCAACAGGAATTCTTGGGGGCAATGCAACCCCAGAATGGCCCTTCTATGATTATATTTACCACATATCTCATTAACTACAACAGCTAGAGTTCCTAAATTTTGTGTGGACTACTACATTCCAAAAATAAAATTCATGTTAGAAGAGGGAAAAGATATAATCCAAAGACCGGCACTGAGACAGCTGATGGGTCCTGATGAGTTCATGTTAAGTAGTTGATGCTATTAATGTCAAATAGGTGATGTTAAAAAACAAATCCCTGCTCAATTACATAGACATGGCTGCTGATGAAGTGCGTGGTGGTACAGAAAAATGCCGATATATCCCCCAGCTTAAGTTTTGTTAAATTTTTCTTGTCTGCCTTAAAAAATCACATTAATTAATGAAAATATATTATTCCATAAGAATTGAAAATAATATTTTTTAGTTAATGTAATATTTTTTTTTTTAATTAAAACAAACAAAAAAATTTAAATTAAAATAATTAGTTAATTCTACTACCATTCCATGATTGGTTCAAAGCTATTTGAATTTTTTATTAAATCTTTTTAATTGACTCTCTTTTTATTTTTTTTTTCTGAGAGTTGGTTAAACATCAAAAATTAAATTAACTACATATGCAATTAACGGAATTCATTTTTTTTCAAAACAATCTGTTAATTTCTATACGTATGAGTTTGTTTAGTCCTCATGCTTAGCTTAATGATATTTAGCTAGTTGATCCTTATAACACAATAGTTTTAATTGGAAATACTAGAGTTTATTGTATTTTCTTATGTTACAAATGTCATATTTGTATTTACAAAAAACGTTGTAGGTGCCTTTTTAGATAATATTTTAAAAGTATTTACAAATAAATTAATTGTATTTACAAATCTTTATCTGTATATGACTTACTTTAGAGCAGGTTGTCTGCTCCCAACTATACATATATCCTTGCTACCTTTTTTTCTTGCTTTATAATATTTAAACTTTCTCCTCCTTTTCAGACGATTTAAGAAAACAGCGCAAACTTTTTTTTTTGATTTTTTTTATTGAAAATCTTTAACTTTTCTCTTACTAAATTAAATAGAACAGCGTTAAAATAAAAATACAAAAAAAAAACAAACCATAATACAAGTGTTTATAGCTTCTCACATAGTTTTTGTGTACTTGAAGAAAATTATCGTCTGTTTACTTTTGTTTTCCAAAATTTCTGACATTATTTTTTATTCGAAATTTCTGTTGGCTTTACAATACATACTTATTTTTTATATTTCTTCTCCTTACTTACAAATGGTTTTATGCTCAAGGGCTTTCATTTGTTCTAAATGTATCATACCACCAACAAGATTGTTATTGTTTCCGTGTATCCTTTGAGTATTTTAAGGAAACAATTTATTATTGTTTGCTGCCACTGTTGTGTTTAATACTAAATTCCTTTCCAATATTGTTCAAATTGTGTGTGTGTGTGTGTATTTGTTTTAAAGTTTCGCAACTATAATTGTGTGTACATATGTGCAATCTATACTAAATATTAAAAGTCTTTATTTCATTATTGTAACTATTATAAAGTTTTTGTGTGTTTAGTTGTCCCCAGAGTATATTCAACAATAAATACATACACGCATACAAATATACATATGCACATTTATATACATACATATATATATTTACTCGCATCCCTGAAAATACTTGTATGTGCATAAAAATTCCCAATTGTTTGGAATTTATTTTATTTATGTATATTGTCTTGGTTTTGTTTTCGGGTAAAAATATTGTTTCTAGTTTGCCACAGTTTTTTTTTGGCAAAGTTTTAGTTGTCTGTTATTGTTAGTTGTTATTTTGTGGAAAAAAATTAGAAAAAAACAAGAAATGAAACTTAAATTTTCCGTTAGTTTTGACAGCAACTTTTCACAAAATAAAATAAAATTTAGGTTTTTAACAATTCAATACATTTTAAAGTTGTTTTCATTTGTTCAGGACTTTTTGTTCTTGAGATGTTTGTTTTTAAGACAGTAATAAATTGTAGAAATTTTAGTTCTTTTATGTTTGCGAATTCTATTTATTATTATTATTTGTTTTTTGCAAAACAAAAATGATTCTAAATGACAAAACATTGGGATAACTAAGGACTATGTAGTTTTTACCACTAGTAATAAGTGGAGCATACTCTTCTTAAGCAAACAATAGCTGTGTTCATTTATTAAAAATTGTTACAAATTTTTAATAATTGTCTTTGGAAAGTATTCATAAGCCCGAAGACCTTGCAACTAGAGTAAAAATATTAAGAGACAAAGAAATTCTTGCAAATTCTTTCTGGTAAAATATTTACCTGCAAAAATTATCCAAACAGATTTTCAATGTTTCGTTTACATTTTTTGTAAATATTTGAAACAATTTTTATGTAAAATTATTTATTTATTAATTTCTTTATTAAGATAATATGTATACATCGTTATAAAAACAGAAATCACATTTTCCTAATGTATTGTTTTTCTTTGATTAAGCTACTTAAATATAATTTTACGGTCATGTAAGTACAGTTCTTGAAGAACTGATCATATCAGATCAGGGATGGAACATGGCTCTTATGTGTGTATTAATAGAATAGAATTAAAAAGTAATGAAAAATTAGCAAAAATAGTTAATAAAATATGAAACTACTATTTCATTGTATTTAAAGATTTTTTAAATTTTTCGATTGTATTTTAAAATTTTTAAGGAGGATGTTATGGGCCAAATTACGAATGTCGTATTTCGGCTACGACAATTTCCTAATAGATTAAAGGAAAATTTTGCAATGCTGATTAAGGCTAATAAATCATTGCAAGTTAATCTCTATTTTTGGTTAAACCAGCAAACCTATAAATCAATATAGTATTTAAACCATTTGTAAACGCACTCAACTTTTTGCCAAGCCTCTACTTTTTCTTCAGATCTTCTTCGACCTGTTTTCTTACACTCTATTATTCATTTATACTATTCTACTTCGCCAAGCATAAATATAATTACTTTCTAAGCAAAATTTGGTGACCTTTAATTAAAATTTTTTAACTTGTTTGCCTTTTTGATAGTGCAAAGAATTGATAGCCTGCTGCAAAACAGCTGTCTTTTGATATTTATTCTAGTGCTGCCACAATATTATTTTTTAAACTACACATACGTTATGGTGCACTGATTTACTCCTGTTGAGTTTAAACCACATATAAATTTGAGTTTAGTTTAACTAAACCAGCGTTTAAACTTTGACTGAATTATTAGCCCTTAGCCTTCTAAAAAATCGTCGTAGTCGAAGTCGTAATGCGACACTCGTAATAAGGCCCTATATGTTATATCCATATTTTTATAGCTATGCTATTTATTTCACGACATAGGAGCTAGGTCGTAATTTTCATTACAAAAATAATTGAATGTATTCCAGTTATAAATTTATTTTTGTTTTTATTTCTTTGTACTTAAAAGCAGAGTACGAAAATAAACGAAAAAAATTTATTGATTTTACTTTGTTTCCTTCTTTGAAGTGAGTGAAACAAAACAAAAAAAAAAATAATGAGAAGTATTGCTCAATTTGTTTTTTTTTTATTGTTTTTGCACATAAGCACAAACCAGAGAACACCGGCGATGGGCTGTAACCCGGCTAACAGCCGCCGCCGGCCACAAACAACACATTAATTTAATCGTATATCGCTAGAAAAGAAAATAATAGGAAATAAATGGCAACGTTTTGAAATATTTGCGGAGAATTTGACATCATCATATAATATAATTTTATTGCATTTTGTATTTAACATATTAAGTTTATCTTATATGGCTAAGCAGCATAGCTATAACCAGGTGGTCTAAGACGCATCTTTTCTCTTTTTCTATATACACCGATTTCTAAGCCATTTCGGGAGCGGTTTTAAAAATAATTTTTCTATAAAAAGTGGTATATCCACAGGTGGTACCATTTTCACCAATATTTGATAGGACCAGGGTGATGGGTACCCCCTTAAAAAATTAATTAGCTAATTATTGGTAATTGATAATGCTATATCAGTGAGGTCTACAAAATTGATGTGAATTTCTTTATAGTTAATACCCAAAATCCTGTAGAAAAGTGGAGGTGTAAGAACAGGGGAAGGGCTCCCTCTCATACAAAGTAGTTATTAATTATTGCTTATCTGGAATACCATATTAGTGAGAGTCCTCAAACTTAGTAAAATGTTAGCATAGTATAGCACAATTCTAAGAGGTACCCTCGCATACAAAGTAATATTGCAAAAACTGACTTTAATTGTAGAACTAAATATCTAGGCTGTCAACTAATAAGATAGATTCTGTCTTCTTGGCACCGACTTCAAAGAGTCAAGTAGTTAACGCATATAATAAAATTTTTATTATTTTTAACTTTACAGTGCATAAGGTCAGTTAAAATTTTGTTTAAAAGTTTTTATATTCGGCCCTGTTCTGTAAAGCGAATCCGAGTAAATTTCTCGTTTATATTTGGGAATCTATATAATAAAAATAAATCTAAAAAAATATTTCTATTGCCGGTGTTAATTTTCTAATATCGTGAGGTTTCAAATCGATCGGTTTACAGAACAGGGCCGATTATTTTAAATAAAATACGAAAATTTTAAAGAATTTAAATTTTCAAAGTTATATAAAGTATATGCAAAAATATACTTGAAATGCATAATCCCGCCATTTGGGTAAAAATATGACTTTAAAAGTCAAGCGACTGATTTATAAAATTTTTTAAAGATTATATATGACATTTTGTCTAATGCATTTTTAGTTATTAGAGTTTATAAGGTCATTGTTCAAAATCGATTTTGAATTTCATTGATGGATGGTGTTCCTTTGGTGTTTCTGACTTTGATATTATTTAAATCATAATTGTATTAAAATTAATAAAGCAATTTTCGTTACACCCTTCAACAAAAGTGGTAAGTGAGTGGTAAGATTTCTCATTGAGTATGTGATTTCCACAATATTTATAAGTGACCCCATAAGGTATATTCAGGGTCCTTATGCAAAGGCTAGACGAATAATTTAAAATATTTTTTGGTATCTAAGTGCTTTGTTTTTCTTTATTCCATTGAGATATGAATAATACTTGAATTTTAAAAAATTGATATTAAATCCATGGAAAAATTGTCCATTTGCTGGTGGTCAATTAAAAAAAACTTGTATTATTAATTGCTATATCAACCAACTCTTGTGTTGTGTGTAAATATTAATCCCTATAAAATCTGCTTCAAAAATAACTTATAGTGCTTTCTAGCAAAATTAATACATAATATTTACTTAAAATATAACAACAATAATGCTGAACAAACAGCTCAGTTTATGTTTAATAAAAGCTAAAAATAACACAATGAAATTTATATCAAACATCCTTGCAACAGTATTTTTTTTTTGGCAAAAGCAAATATTTATTAAGATTGAAAACAAGAAAAAAGAAATAAATTTGAAATAGTTATAGTACGCAATAAAGCAAATAAAGTAAATTCATATTAAAAATTGACTGAAGTGTTTAACCCATTATTGATCAGTTAGTAATTTTATTGATCAAAACTTTAGCAAGTGTTAAGCTTAGCAGACATATTAAAAAGTTAGAATGTTCCTTATTGGTACTTCTGATATTTCTATTATACGTTAAACTTTTAGATAGCGGGCAACAAGGGATTAAAGACATCAAGTGTAAAAAAAAATAAAAAGAAATAAAATGTATGGGAATTGTGGCGCGGAAAAAAAATCTGTAAAAATAAAATAGTGACGTTCAAAATTATGGCTAGTTATTTCTTCTTGCTTTTTCTATTTGTGTTGTACTTTTCATGCTTTGGCTTTTCATTTACTTTAATATTTTATGTATGCGAGGCTGGTTCGATGATTGTGTCATTTTACTCATCTCCAAATATGAAATAATTTATGTATTTAACCAGTACTAAGATAAAATTCTTCGTATGCGGTCCTAAACTGCTCAATCAGTTTGAAGTATTGCTTTTTGATTTTCGCTAACTGAAAATACTCGCGGTGAGTCAATTTGAGGAATGCATACATACATATATGGGCCTTTTATTGTTGCAGAGTCATATGTCACATGTATCGAAATTTCATTCAAATATTTATTCTAGACCCACCTTTTGCAGTGTTGCCAGTTTAGAAGATTTGGATTGGGGATTTTTTTTCGCGATTGGGGATGAAAATTTCGTATTGGGCATCTCAGGTTTTTTAGTTGGGGATGATAACCAAATTTTAGGAGATTTTTTGGGGATTTTGTATAACTGATGGTAACAAAAATAATTTTTGAGCTAAGAAATATGCGTCTGGCAAGTCTAAAAATATGTGTTACTATTCATAGTGAATGGTTTCTAGTAAAGAAGAAGTATAAAGGCAGATTAACCAATAATAAACACTACCAAAATAAAATTACCCAAAAAAATATATAATATGACTTGTTGGAAGCACTTCTTAGAACAAACACACACTTGACAAATTTAATCCCTCCACTGAAATGCTAAAGCTTTTTAATACAATTACTATGGACAACAAATTTTGAGGCCGACGTATAAGAAGATTTCAAATCTGAAGTTTTTGAAATGGTAAATTTTGGTTAAAAATAATTTTATACTTGTGTATATTAAACTATGTGTAATTTTTTCTTTAAAAGTTTTATAAGTACAAATTTAATTAATATGAATGTAAATAAAGCTATAGATATAAATGAATTTTATTAAATAAATATGTTTTTTTTGTCAGTATTTTTTAAATAAAATTAAAAAATTTTTATTTTATTTCACAAGAGAAAAAGTTTGAATTTAAAAAAAAAACTCAATTTGGGGATTTTTGGGGATGACAAATCAGAAATTGGGGATAAGCTCTAGAAAAAACTGACAACACTGGCCTCTTAAGAGAAGCAAATTTTTCAATTCTTGACTTAAATACAGCAAAAAATGCTCTTCTCTTAATACCTTTAACTAATAAAAATTACGTAAAAATCATTAAAAATTTAATTGAGACAATTAAATTTTTGTTTAAAAAAATTTCATTGAATCAAATAAACTTTTATTTTAAACTTCAATTTATTAAAAAGCATAATTGATACTATTAAGGCCTTAATTAAACTTTCATGGAGTTAGTGAAACTTTTATTTAAAAATGTAATAAGCAGGGAAACCGCAAATATGCAATTGCATTTTTTTTCTTGTATCACGTATTAATGCAGGGACAAGATATTTATCCGTTTCAGAAGTTTTAATGAATTTTGGCATCGATTTGTTAGTGCATATTTTTGCATATTTTACCCTTTAAAGCATGTTTATGCATATATCAGTTTTTACACGCATAATTTTAGAATATTTTCGAATTTTTAGAGCATAATTTACGCTTTTAGGGCATATTTTGATACTTTAAAGAATTTATTTTATTTCAACCCGCTTGTTACCACCATCCTTTAAAAACACCCCATTCCGAAAAAATATTTAATGAAATTTTTTTTTCTAGCAACTGATTAAAATTTCATTTTCGAAATAAAAATTTAAGTTTTAAAGAAAAATTGTTTCCTGCGCTATCTGGGTTAATATGCTTACAAATTATTTTTATTTTTTGCCATTTGAATCTCTGTTCCAATGTTCCATGTAGTGTATACATTTTTTTATATATAACGCAGTTTTACGGACATTAGTTGCAATACAAATTCAGTTTAGCTGTGATTTACATTTTTATTTGAAATTCTAGGCCAATATTTGTTATTTATTGCAATAAAAATTATAAATTAAAATCTTGTCTTATTTATCCAAAATACATTTCCAGAGCCTTAATTCTGATATCGTGATCTTTTGAAATTAAAGTTAAATTCTTATGCATCCAATAAAAATTAATTTGTATTATTTGTTTTAGTAAAAATTTTTATAGTAATTTTGTTTTAACCTGCACTTCAAACCCAGTTATTCTTTGTTAATTATGTTTCCTTTTTTTGTTTTTTTTTTTTTTTCTTACTTTATATGCAAATGTTGTTGAATTTTTGATTAAAAAATATATTTTCAATTACAAATAAGCAAATTTATTATATTTTTAAGAGCATGTTTTTTGACTTTTAAGTGCATATTTACAAGTTTTTAGTGCTTATTGAATGCGCATAAAACACTTTTTTAGAGCATATTTTTGGTTTCCCTGGTAATAAGTTAAAAATTTTAATTGACACAATCAAACTTTTTTAATTGATTTGATGTTTTTTGCTAAAATTGAAGGTGTTGTTTGTAGACATGTATTTTTCTCTGCATGTGAATTGTAAAGTTTAAAGTTTTACATTTATACAAGTGCAGATTTGAGAAGTAATAAAAGCAAAAGGCAAAGAAAATAAAACTAAACTCGGTAAAAAAACAATTTACAAAAAATATTTTAAGTTGTAGCCTTTTGATGTAATTTAAACTGGTGTTGAAAACATAAATATGAAATTTATTTTCAACATAAATATAAAACATTCTCATTTAGTTAGAATAATACCAATTTTCAAAGTAAATATGTGTATATATCACAAGTTTTGTGTATGCTCTTAAGCTTTGAGATTTCTGTCAGTGCAACTAACAAGCAGGGTAGGGAAAAATTCTGCTCGCGATAACAATTTTTATTAACTCGCTCGTTTATAAGACTCGTACTCCTTTTGTGCTCGACTCGTAAGCATTAAATGACTCGCCTTAAAATTTCTACTCGCGAGTTTTATTTTAAAACTCGTAAGCACAAATTTTAAAAGAGTGCAAAACGAGCATTAACGAATTCAAAACGAGTAGTTATTACAAAAAAAAAATTTTTTTTGGATTAATAAATTCGTTCCAATAGTCCAGTGTCAAATGAAAACAAAATGTCACAAAAATAATATTGCATTAAAAACAAGAAAAATACCAATAAATAGAAAATAAAATAATGATAAAATATACAGAATTAATGTAAAACGTTTAATGCCTTAACGTCTTGTCTATGGACGAAAAAAACCGCAATTGTGATTCTTTAAAACGATTATTATTTATTGTCTATGGTGGAAGGTTCGTGTATTTGCTTTATGATTTTGTTCCAAACATTATATCCAACACATATTTTTCATATATTTTTCAAACTATTGTATAATACTTTAATTGAATTTTTATGTTTTAAAAACATTGCCATGTTTCTACTTTTCATTATCAAAGATAACAACCATTTTTGAAGAAAATAATTTAGAGAATTCAATAACAAGAACTCAAAAGTATTTTCTAACAAAAACGTCCTAAATCTTCTTAGTCCTGATTCGTCAAATCTTGAGTTTTTAGGGGAGAGGGGAAAAGAGAATGGAGAGGGGTACAGACTTGACCGTACCAGTCAAGTTTGCTTATTCGTTTTGTTTTGTCATTCGTAATACTACATATTGATGAGACTTGATGAAGCAGACTTGACGGTTTGTATAAACACAAATGCAGGTTCAAAAGAAAATTGAACAAAAACTGATCAGATAAACCTGATGTGTGTGAACCAGGACTTACTGAATTAGGGAATACAAGAAATTTTTTATATGATTTGTCGCTACATTACGCATTAGTTTTGTTCACTGTTTGTTTGTTTACTGGAAAAATGCTCATCAACTCAAAAAGTTTGCAAAAGAGAGAAAAAAAATGAAAAAATTCCTACAAATTATTCCAAATAAACTTTTTATTTTCAAGAATTATCCAACCACCTGTTGTGTGGTTTGTTTTCAAATTAATTATTTCAAAAATATCTTAAAAAGAAAAACTAAAAAGTATGAATTTCTCTATTAAAACAAACATGTAAACGTATGTAAAATGAAAGCATATTTTCTTAATTTATTATTTTTCTTTCATTAAGACACATAAGTTAAATTTTATTGTCGAGGAATATTGTTTATTTATCATAACTGATCTGAGATGGTAAACGGGTTTTTTGTGTTTGTTAATAGAATTCAATTAATTAAAAATAATAAAAAAAATGCATACAAGTAGTAAATAATACATGAATGTCGATTTCTAAAAATATTGTTATTAAAAATATTATCATTCAAGATTATCCAAAATACATTAGAAACAATTATGTCATGATTTCCATCTTAAGGTTGGGATATGAATAAAATTTTATTGCAAGTTCTTACAAGTAAAGCGTTCGTTTACTTTTTCGTATCTGGGGGAGTAATTTTGCATATTTCTGCCTTGCTCTCTTGTTGAAAGTTTCTGCTGGCAAAGCAACTGAACACACCTTATGTTAAAAATTATTATTATAGCTATGCTATTCATTTCACGAGACTGGAGCTGGGATGTGATTTTCGTAACAAAAATAATCGATACTATTACAGTTATAAATTAATTTTTGTTTTGATTTATTTGTACTTAAAAGCACAGTTCCAAACTAAACAAAAGAAATTGTTTGATTTTGTTTTGCTTCGTTCTTTGAAGTGAGTGAAACAAAAAGTGTGTATTAACTTGACCTGTCCCACACGTGAAAGAGTAGTTTTACTTTTTTCATCATTAATTCTTAAATAATTTAAAAACTTATTATGTAGGCTTGAGCACTACTAAGCAGTTTATTAAATAAGAGAAAAATATTATATAACTATGTTATCATATAAGAACTATATGTAATATAAGCGCCTAGCAGTAGTTGCATTTATATGTACGTGGCAGTGGAAAGAAAGCTCCTTTAGCACATATGTTTTATGTTATTTTTTTCTTATTATAGCTATGCTATTTATTTTACGACACTGGAGCTGGGACGTGATCTTCGTAACAAAAATATTCGACACTATTACAGTTATAAATTTATTTTGGTTTTCATTGCTTTGTACTTAAAACCAGAGTACGAAAATAAACGAAAAAAAAATGTTTGATTGTGTTTTGTATCGTTTTTTGAAGTGAGTAAAACAAAAACAAACAGAACGATCGCTTAATTTGTTTCTGTATTGTTTTTGCACATGAGAACAAACTAAAGAATACAGCCGGCTAACAGCCACCGCCGGCCACAAATAATACATTAATTTAATCGTACGCCGCTGAAACAGAATATATTGGGAAAAAAATATAAACATTTTGAAATTTTTGTGCCGAATTATACATCACCATATTATATAGTTTTATAGCATTATTATTACACGCATTAAATTTGTTTTATATAGCTAAGCAGCATAGCTATAACCAGGTGTTGTAAGACACCTCTCTTCTTATTTATTATTGCAGCTTGTCCCTAAGTATTGCGATACGGATTTTAAGGCTAATTTAACTTTTCAGACCACCAAACATAGCATTATTGAGCACGACAATAGAGACATAAATTTTTTAATATTTGCAATCACATTTTCTTAAGACTTATTTCATATTTTTATAACCCATTTCATTAGGAATAATTTCATTGTAACTTATTGCACAGAGAGTTATTTCATTTGAGCAGTATTCAGTCCTTATACGAGTACATTTAACTTTCTAATTTACAAAATGCGCTCTAAGAAAATAAATGCAAACATGAATAAATTCACTGAAAATTTTAGTTAAAAGTAAATGATTGAAATAATTTCAATTTAATATTAAAAATCTCAGCTACTTATGTTGTCTAGGTCAAAGTTTTTCACACAAAAAAAATCAATTTTGAGCACAGTACATGCAAACGACAGCTTTTACGAAATATTAATTTAATTTGACTAAATTTCATTTTTATATCGACACGACTACAATTTAAAATCGAAATGACATCCAACTATTGTAATAACAACAAACGATTATGGAGAAGCAATGCAAATAAAAATAATAATGCTACGAAAAATGTACAAAAAAAATTTGTTCAAACCAACTGTGCATTTTGTATTAACATTATTATTATTATTATTTTTTGTCTTATTCATTTCAGTTGCCGCACAGTATAGCGGGAGAGGAGTTGGCGTTTGTGTTTGGAGCACCGTTAACTTCCGCTGGTCTTTTCCATAGCACTCAGTATACGTCGCAAGAACAACTTTTAGCCGAAGCTGTAATGTCATACTGGTGCAATTTTGCCAAGACTGGGTAAGCATTTTATGTTATACACTTTAGAGATGAATATTAAATTAAAAAAAATAAGAGAAAAAATTAACAAAGGAAATTTTATTTCATTTGTACCAGGAGTAGTTCAGTAGTGTTTGTATTTCTTGTGGGAGTAATAATCATTATTATTATTATTATTATTATTATGATTTTGAATATATTTTTTTATACACTTTCTTTTAATATTTTTGTACTTCAAAGTACTTTTTTTGTAACTACAAACAGAAACTTTATATTTTTTTATTCAACTGTAGAGATTTTCTTTATCAAATAACTATCTAGTTACTTTAAAGTTGCAAGAATCCAAAAGGAGCAAAAAGAGAGAAAATAGAAATAATATCACTAATGCTATGGTAGAAGTAATGGCTGATGTAACTAACCAGCAAACACAATATTTAGCATTTGCAAATGACTTGCGAATATCTATCAAAAATGATTTTGTAAACCCATCTAGAGGAACAAAAAAAACCAAACCATCATTTATTTAAATGGAAGTTCAACATAATATCTCTAGTTGTTTTAGGAAACTTTTGAACAGCACATATGATCCCTTAATAATCAATTTCAGTTAATTAAAAATATTTTACTGAATAAGTAAAATAATAATTTTGAACTATTATTGAGTTAACCATTGTTAAAAAGAAAAGTTTTCTTCTAACATTTTTTAAATGCAAAAGTTAATCGTAAGTCGTCCGCTAATACAAAACGTTTTTCTCAAATCAACTAAAATTTCTTCTCTTTCTTACTTTTTGTGGTCACTAGTATTTAAATGCGTGTACAATCTATTCTCATGGATAAAAAGAATACAAAATTAAATAATGAAATTTATTAAATAAAAATTTATGTTTTACTTACTATTGCACGTGTTATATTATTTTATTATATTTTCTTTTATGTACCCAATATAAATGGTATATTACAAGTCCATTTTTTTATAAATCTTAATCTTAGTCTGAATGTTTGCTGGTCAATGCCCAAAATAGCAAAAGTCCCATTTATTTTCTTACTTCTTCACTTTCATAGCAGCGTTATAATATCCTTTCAAAATGCTTGTCTGTATACAATTCAACGTTGGCTAGAACTTATGCCAAGCTTCAGCAGCACAAATACAACAATCCTCATCACTATTAGAAGCAATTTCTTTTAACTTTCTACAAAAGCAGAAATATAATCATTTATTTTCTAGTAAACTAGTTTAGTTTCTTTTTTTATAACCTCTATTTATTTCAATTAACCAACCACTTTTGCCCAAGTAGTGTCAAGTTTTAAGTCGTGTTTAAATTTAATTGATTAATTTTAATATTTCAGTAACCCAAAGGCTCCTTGGAAGGGAAATTTTATTAACTTGCATGCCTTGGAATGGGATCGGTATGATTTGGAATGGCCGGAATTTAATAAACGTTCGCAGGCTTATATGAATATTGGTAAGATACAAAATAAGAATATAAATAACACCGTATAAATGTAAAGTAATATTTGTTTGAGTTTATACAAAAGTACATATCGACGCCTTCAGTTAAGGAAGTAGGTTCATTAATAGTTCTTCATTGTATGAATGAAGGTGTTCATTAGCTTATTGAAAGTGTTCATTATATGCATACAATTCTTCATTAAAACAATGAATTCTTACGTCACCTCCTTATTATTGACTAAATTTATTGATCAAATGAAGGTTTTCCCTGAAATTTAAAGCTGATTGTGAAGCCATCCTCCAGTATCGTTTGTTTTTTTTTTCTTTTTTGTTGTTATCTTCTTTTTTTGCCTGTCCTTAAAAAATAGTTTTTCCCAGCATGTCAAGTCTCTAATACTGGGCTAATATTATTGAAAGTATCCGATAGTATTTGATGAAGTTTCTTTAATTATATTCTTTTTTTTTATAAAACACTTTGCTAACTATGATTCTTTTACATCAATTCAATATTTAGCTATTAGTTTTGAGTATTAATATATAGATAAATCCATCTTTATTATTTGAAAGAATTTTGCTTAAGCTTTTACGGAAGTTATTGCACGAACAAAGTCATACTGAAAATTAAGCTTAGTGGGCCATCAAGCATGACCATTTTAAAACAACAAGGGCACGTACACAAACCTGACAGCAAGCACTTTGATCATGTCTAGAGCTCTTCATATGTGTGTCTTGGTCTTGGCCAAAAATTGCAGTGGCAACTATTAAATTCGATTGGCGAAACAAGATATTAGCGTGTGGGCCGTATGAATATGTGTTCAAATATATATTCAGCAACAGATGTTAAAATACATTGCTGATCAAAAGTCTCACCACATGCAGTCAAATTTCAATATTTTTGAATTCTCGCTACCTCCAGATACATTGTTGAACACAAGCAATTTAGCATAATCATTCTTTTGGCCTTATTGCTTGTGTTACGACACATAAAATTTTTCGTATGGTCGTAGTGTGAGACACCCTAAAAAAATGTCTCTTTGAATAGGCTGTCAATTTATTTTAATAATTTTAAATTGTTATTTCTCACAGAAGCAAAAAAAAATTCAAGGTAATTCTAAAATAATTCTTAAAAAATTAATGGTATTAATTCTAACTTCTTCGAAAGATTTTACATCATGCCTAAGCCCAAGTTTCCCATGCACGACTACCATCTGCATAAATCTCTGAAAACTTGCGTTAAAGCTGTTTTATGTTCAATAGCATCAGGTGTTGCATATTATTCTCTGCAACATTTGCCTCTTAGAGCCAGTTATGCTAATTTTTACTCGTAAGTATTAATGATAATTGCAATAAATCTTTAGAATGTGAATAATTACAGAAGAGTTTCTTTAAATATTTAGAACTTATGATCCGATGGCTTCGTTTAAGCGAATGAGGGATGGCGGATATTTGAGTTCTTGTCCACCGGAAGGAAAGCAAAAAAATTAATAGAATATATCAAATTGATTTCAGTGGTTCTTCTTTTCTTATATATATCATAAGATATTGGCATTTTATTTGTTTCATTTAACAATATCGACGAAATTAAATTTTGTGAACTATTTTATAATAAATATTTTAATGTTTTGTGTCTTGATTGTATGTGGGCAATAGAGTTTTTTGTTCTTAAAAAGTTGACATCATTGCTGATTGAAATGCCTTAATTTATTTAAACAAATGAATAAACAATTTTTTTAATTGATATATTGCACATTTATCAAGACTTTTGTGGTTAAAATCTGTTGAAATCAACAAAAAATAAAAGTCTTCACTTTGATTTAAAAGGGCTATTACATACCATAGCTGTTAGGTAATGATTACTAATTCGATTAGTTTTTTTTTAAGGTGAAGTAATGACTAAATTACGATTATATTCAGTTTTGCACGATTACCAATTGATTACGATTTCTAATAATGGAGAAGTAATCTGTATTACTTAAAACTACAAAAAATAATCAAAAGTAATCAAACAATAATCCGATTACTTCTAAGGATTACTTTTGATTATTTATTAAGAATCAAAAGTAATCTTTGAAGTAGTCGGATTACTTTTTGATTACTTTTGATTCTTTTTTATTATTTTTAGTAATTTGAAGTAATTCAGATTACTGAAGTCTGTCGTACATCAAGTATGAAGTATGTCGTTAGTATGAAGTATGAAGTATGCCGTCATCGTACATTTCTGCAGACAAGTATGCGTGTCTAATAGCCCTTTAAGGTAGAATTAGTAAAATCGTACCGTTCTACTATATAGCTGGCCATATAGTTCAGCTTTGTGTACAAGTTAATGATCAAACAGAATTGCGGCATAAACACATTTTCCATACAAATTGACACAAAAAATCAGCACCCGAAAGCAGTCGATAGATAGAATCTATTTTATTTTGACAACATTTTTTCTTATGCTCTCATATATAAATACTCATTCTCTCAAGAATGCTACCATACTTTCAATAAATTTCATACATTTTATGAACAACGATTTTTCCTGAAGCTGCGGACATATTCTGTTTGATCGTTTATAGAAAATATAACAGTTTGCACAGCATATTATTTTTGTGTGGCTTTGGATATGATTATTTTGACATTCGCATACAGAAAAACCTGTTTCTGTATATATCTACGTTAGCAGTGTTACCACCACATATTTTTGTAACCACTAACTCTACGTTTACATCTGATATATTTTTATCATGACAAATGTCAATTTCCATATAGCAAAAACAGCTAACGCTACATTTACACATGAAAGTACTTTCTTGAAATTTTTGTATACGTATTATGAATAAAAATTTTAATGAAAAAGATTACTTTCATGAAAATTTCTTTTTCGTTTTCATAGGAAAGTGAAAGTTCATTTTAAAAATGTCGTCGAAACGAAAAGTTGCAAAACTTGCTATTGCTATTATTTTTTTTTACTTAATTAGAGTTACTCAGATTATCGCATACACACATTTATATGGCAATAAGTTGGGAATAATTATTATTGTTAATATTTTAATAATATTATTGTTTTAAATAGGCACGAATTGTCCTCTTCATGTATATTTGAAGATACGAAATTACAATTATTTAAATATTTATACAAAATAAGAATAATTTATAATAATTATTTGCCACAATGCTATATATTTGTATAAATTTTTGATGTGGGTAACAGTGTTCACGTCTTTGTCATTTTACTTTCTGAAAACATCAAAAATTTACTTTCTTGAAAAAATCGTTGAAAGCTGAGTGGAAATTAAAAACTATGTGAGTGTGGTAGTGAAAAAATGTGATTGTATTGCTACTTTCTTACAATTAGTTTCATGTGTAAATGATAGGTAACATAAAAAAATTATTTTTCAATATAAAAGTTGACTTTTGTCATGATAGAAATATGTATATCAGGTGTAGACATAAGGTAAAATGAATCGCATATGGTACGGTTTTGGTAGCTGACACGAAACTCCTTGATACGATTTTACTAATTTTACCCTTACATTAATCCAACGGGGTTTTAAATAAAAGTTTGCACAAGGGCTTACTATCGACAATCGCTAACTAAGGTCCAATTACTCATACTCTATTTAAATGTCAATTTATCGACCCTGTTCTGTAAACCGATCTATTTGAAATCGCACGATTTTAGAAAACTAACTCCGACAATAGAAATATATGTATATTTCTAAAATTTCGATTTTCATTAATTTTTTGTATGGAAAAATTAATTTAAAATATGAATTGATATTTAAATAAGTTGGTGAAATTGGCTATAAGTAAACAATTTTAAAATTTGTATTAACTGGAACAACGAGATTGTGGGACGCAATTTCTTATAGATATTGTAATGAATTTCAATCATCCTTATTCCAGCTGTCAAAATAGACGTCACGTCAATATAATACAAAACCGTTGTCGAAATCAGTAGTGCGATTCAGTATCTTAACGATCCGACAATCTTAATTTTTGTCTATACATTTTGTTGCTTGCAATAACGATTGTGTGATTCTGTAACTTCTTTTTAACGATAGTACGCAGCTGATATTTTCTGTTGATTTTTGTCGATAAAATTAACAGCGTAAAAATTTTTGTCGCTTAAATAACGACACAGCTGACATTAACTTACAGCGAAAAGCCAATTCGATTTTAATGATGCGATTATCGTTAAAAGAAGTTAGTGAATCGCACTACAAATGACTGCTATTAACAGACTCATGCTATTTTGTAGACCTCAGGGAACAGAAATTTAGTATCAATAGCACAAATTTGTTCTCGAGTTTTTGGTACTGTATTAATGTGACGTCGATGTTTTGACAACTGGAATAAAAACGATTAGTGCTACTTTTCTTGCGGCTTGTTGGTAGTTGCTACTGGCACCCAAAACAACTTTTTTTCATCTATGAAGCTTAATAATACAGACAGGCCGTACATACTGATTCTAACGTAAACTAGAGCAAACGATAAGTTCTAAGATGCCTTATCACACAAAAGCGAATGACTGTCGTCCATATTATTGTTAAGTAAATTTTTCTACAAGTCCCATACAAATTTAAATTTATTGATAGCTTTCAACTTTGAATTTTTAAAAAATTTTTTAAAAACTATCAGCCTTATTTATAAAAATTGTTAAGACTTTAAAACAAATTTTCATAAATTGTAGGCCTTTATAAAGCCTTAATAATTTTAATAAATTAGGCTGTAAATAATTATTAACAGCTCTAAAAGTATTTCTCATTAGCACACAGTGCAATAAGAAACTATAAATTAAAATTTCCTAATAATAAATAGCGGCTGTACTTTAGATATTCCTAAAATTTTCCTAGTTGCTGAATTTTCTACTACTAATTTTATCTACATATTTACAATTCTATCAAAAAGTTTTACAACAAAGTCAAAGTGTAAAAATAGCGACTTAAAATTTGCATTCAAAGTATAAGGGCTTATGCAGCAACCATAAAGAAATGATTTTAAAACTTTTATTTTCAATATTGAATATTCTTCTAAAGCAAAAGTGCAATAATCTTAGGAATTCCTTATAAATATTTAATGCAAAGCATATTTTAAAAGATTGCAATAGAGCAAAAGGCAATTTTATTCAATATTCCAATACGAAAACACAGTAGAAAAGTAGAAAAAGCAAAAAAGGATATAACAAAATAACAGCACGAAATTTTTAAGTGTTTTATTAAATTATATTTCAAAACTAAAATAAGAAAAAGAGAGAGAGCAAATAAATAATAACAAAAAACTCTTATTCTGTCTCTTCCCTAACAGGCATACCACCATCCATTGGCTATAAATATCGACAAGTTTATATGGGCTTTTGGAACAAGGAATTGCCCGATGAACTTAATCAAATCGCAATCATGCAACAGCAGCCCTTTTTACAAACTAACCATTACAACAGCAACAACAATCACTACGATAATGAATATGCTGGCAAGGAAGTAGGAACAGGCGGAACTACAGCAATTTATCCCAAACGCTATGGCTCAAAACTAGACGTAATAACCGGTCATATGAATAAATTTGGCACACGTGATAATGATGTTGAAGATCCGGTAAGAAGATTAAAGTTACTGCTGCAAGAGCCATATGGAGATGGAAAGGAGACACAGGCAGAAAATATGTACAATGCACCACCTTCTACGCAATACAAGGGTATCGTTAAGTTATCTGCTGGGGAAAAGGCGCCAATGAGTAATGGCCACGACAATATTGATGATGAAGTTGAAGCTCAAGGCTATGTGATACGTTACAATAGTTATACTTCTACTCGTTCACCTTATGCCGCCGTTTATGGCTCTAGAAAATTTGACACAAATGGCGGTGGCGATGGCAGTGATAATGTGAGAGCACAAAGTAATGGATTTGAGGCAAAATACCTTGATGGCGACGGCAAGACAAATACTGGCAATTATGTAAATGAAGACAACAAGCCATCTGGAGATGAAGCTGACAATAATGAACATGTAGCCAAATCTGAAACGACCTTACATTTATTAATCGGTTTAATTATTGTGTTCATCATTTTGAATGTTATTATTTATTCGACGTTCTTAATGCAAAAGAAAAAGAAAACAAAAACCTTGCAGCGCAAACTTGGCGGAGGGATATTAAGCTATGATGGCACCACAGATGATGATTTAAAGAGATCCAAAACCAATACCACACAACATGGTGACGATGGCGATGATAGTTTCATTATGGACACAGTGAGAAAATCAAATACTTATGAACAGGTTAAGATGGAAAGATCTCCCATCAATGGCTTTAAAATTACCAGGCAATTAAGTTGCTCAACTGTAGATACTCACACTAAAGTTAGTGAATGGATAACTACTAACAACGGGTCTCATAAGCAGGCGGCACTACAAAGAAGACCTAGCAGCGGTGGTGCGAATTCGAAAAAGTCCTCTTCTTTTTCCAGTTCCCTCAGAGGTAGTGGTTCGTTTGGCAAGCCTCAGCCTTGCAAGGTAAGTGTTGCTATTGATGCCACGCCAGAAGGACGAGGCAATAGTGTATTGGAACAGGAGCCCATAGAGATTACAAAAATGAAACAAGATGGCCGTAATATTATTATCTGCCAAGATATTGAGGTAGATGACCAGGAACTGCTGACACCGCAAGATTCTTTAGACAACAGTCGCTACACCCTAATGCGTCAACATTCAGCAGCAACTGAAACTTGTGAGGCAGAACTAATACAACCCAACCACCAACACTCAAGATCAGATCCTGTAGAAATGTACTATAATCAAGACGAGAAAACTACCAGCTTTATTTCAAATGAGGATAACAATTTTCCATATATAAATGTAACTAGCAAAGACGATGACTACGATGTACCAGCAGAAGCCCTAACGGCCGAACAGCAGTTAAATGTAATAAAAAATAGAAGATATCCCAAGGTTTTACCGACTTTCCTACAGCACGAAAGATTAACAGATTCTCCACCCATGACCAAAGATTTAAGTACCACTTACAAAAGAAACTCTTTGCCACCCAATGCCTACTTTCTGCATTTTGTTCACTGCAAACAGCAGCCACCTTTGCCACCTCCCCGCACTACAGCCACTTTAGGGCGCAAGCCCTCACCTGGTAAACGAAACAGTAACAACATAACCACCTCCCCCTTAATGCTGGCTCATGACTATGCAGAAGAAGAAGAAGAGGAACCCGCAATTACACAGAACACTTTAATAGTTGGTTCACTAAAGCCTACAGAGGGTTATTATTCAACACTTAAGAGGTACAATAAACCAGCCAACATAGATGCACCAACAAACTTCTATAGCCCTGCACCAGCTTTAACATCCCAGCCAGTACTTAAACAGCAACAATCAGTATTTCAATCATTCGAATCTCAACCACCCAACTACCAAACGCCTGATAGAGATGTAACAGCCCATCGTACGGAAAAAGTTTACAGCATACAGGCGGCCATAAAAAATGACAAGCATCAGCCTTCATGCTGCAATTCAGAGCCAACAACACCTATATACCATACACCAACTATACCGCCGGTGGCAGTAAATGACTTTTATTCAACTCTGCCACCGGGCGTAATATATGCTCAACCTAAAAAGTCTCACATACCACGAGTGCCACCAAATACGACAGTAGCAGCAGTAGCTGTAGCTGATGCAGATAAAATACATTCCAATGCTAGAGACAGTCGTGGCAGTCGTGACAGCTCTCAAGGCCTTTTAAATGATACTGTTGCTCACAATGGCAAAAATACAACTAATTGCTGTCAGGTTAAGCCAAAAGCACTAAACGAAAATCAAGTGTCATCGAAAGAAACTTCACAAGCAACTGACATAAATAATACAATACTAGCAACGGAGGTAATGCAACAAACACCTGCACCACAACACTCGCACATAAATGCAAATGCCTCAACACCATGCCAGCAAGAAAAACAGCAAACCAACAATTTTGATAAGGCAAATGCAAATTTAATACCCAAGGCAACAATAACGACACCTAATACATTAACATTAACAACAACAGCCAATAAGCAAATTTCAACATTTACACCAGCCACAACAGACACAACAAAAGTATTATGTCCCACTTCATTGTCAGAAAAAACTGCAACAGCCGTAGCAACAACAACAACAACAACAACAACAACAACAACAACAACAACATTGACAACACCGTCTTTAATTTCTGATGCCACCTTGGGTAATTGCAAAACTTATGACGTGTCAACAAAAGCAAGCACAGGCTCCACGAAAACATCATCAATAACTTCTTCATCATCCTTATCATCCTCATCGTCACTGCAATCCGATTCAGCCTCATCGTCATCAGAGACTTCATCCTCTACTGGCACGGTACGCACTGAATTGCAGCAAAAATGAGAGGAGAAAGGTGTAAAAATGTGAAAATCATCAATTTTCAGGTGTTGAATTATTTACTAAGTTTTCTTTTTTAATGTTTCTGTTGCATGCCGTTGCATGTCGTACGAATAGAGATATATGCGTTTTGATTTTTGTAAATGTTTTTGTGTAAACAAATCACCTTCATATACTTCTTATTATTATGAGAAATATGAATATAATAAAGCTGCTATATTTTTCTTAAAGCACTCTGGTCTTATGAGAGAAAATATCAGTTAATTTAAACTGAATTTTTATTTTATTACTATTAAATCTTTTGTTTAATAAGGTGTGTTCATTTACTAAAAATTTTTTACAAATTTGTAGTACAGTTGGTTTGACCAAGCGACCATTAAAAAATTAGTTAGTTGTGGTTAATACCCTCTTTCTGAATAACGAACGAGTAACGAAATTAATTATGGTTTCTGAGATTATAAGTATTAATTTTGCTTCATATCAACTATTTCAAGGGCTTAATTACTAGTGTCGTATTTTGACTTCGACTACGTCGATTTTGTGCTAGACTAAAGAATAATGCAAAATTTTTTCATAACAAGGCCCATTGTTTTGCTGTACAAGTCACTGTTTGGGGAGGTTATGAGATCCATATTGAAGATTTTTGAAAATTTCAGAAAAATTTTACTTTTATTTTTAACTTATTCCTCAATACTCTTTCTGCAATATAATAAATAACGTATGAACATAGTTGAACACCGCACTTCACACAT
Source organism: Tachina lurida (assembly GCA_944452675.1). Lineage (NCBI taxonomy): Eukaryota > Metazoa > Arthropoda > Insecta > Diptera > Tachinidae > Tachina > Tachina lurida. The sequence continues at coordinate 23,619,841 of OX101752.1, forward strand.
TTTAATAGGGATGTTCTTGCATTGCCCAGGTGGTATCGACCTTTTCCTTCCTATATCAGCTAATGTAAACTCTCATCATATCGCTTTGAATTCGATGGATTCCATATTAACTTTACATAGCTTGGAGCTAGAGCTATATGTAAAAGAAAACGGAGACGAGGGTAGTGAACTTATGTCATTTTGCCTCAAACTCTTTCTGCTGGATCGTCCTTTTTTGTTTGTTCTGAACTCAAAAAGAAATAATGCACCATTTAACAACTCGTTTGCTATTTCCATCTGTAATTGTATGAGCAATATATGATTTACGTTATTCTCGATGATATTGAGGTGCTTGAGATACTAGGGCCATTAAGTGGTTAGTGCCGATCCCAAAGCCCAGTGCTATGTAATGAATATAATAAATATTTTTCTTTTGGGATCTAGGGGCAGTATTTTTCAATTTGCTCATCTCCAATAAATGCAAAAAGCAACTGCATTGTTTTGCTATCCAATCCATTAACTGTAGCAATTAAATGGTTGACTTCACACTTCATATTGTAGCAACTTCAATACACAAAAAAATATTGCTGGGTAACAGTACAACTATTTTTATTTTTATTAACTTTATATTACACCTGCTTTTGTTAAATTAAAGTACTTCTTTTTTTAAACTATGCTCTCTAAGTATTTTTATTTATATTTTACTTTTTGTACTAAAATTTCAACACCTACGTACATTTTGTACTAAAATTTCAACATCTACGTTTCGCCTGAATTTGAACCGAAAAATTCATCGTAGTTATTTTCCACGCGACACTACTACTACTTGTTTTTTGTTAATTTTAAGTTTTTATAACTATAATAAACTAATTCTATGTGTTGTTTGATAAAATCGTTACGATTTTTTAAAATGAAACGGTGCTAAAAATCATAAGAAACTTTAGGGTTTAAAAGGTTTAAAAAGATTAGGGTGGTGGCTTTTTGGTTGCCGCTAAACCGATCGCCTTATTTCTCTGGATAGCAAGAAATATAAATAAAGTCCTAACAACAAATTTCTCAATATATATTATTTATGTATTTATTGAAACATACTAAACAAAGTAAATTTGCATCGTATGGTGTTGAAAGAATATGGGTGGAGTAACTAGATATTCCCAAGATGTTATTAACAGTATTTTTAAAAAAATTTCGTGACTGACTGTACGACCTATGCCTTCACATAGGAAGTAGCAACGTGGTTGTTAAAGAAATTCCACAAACAAGCGCAAGATAATACGGTTATCCGTAGCAGATCAGTCAACCAGTGCGAGCGAGACGAAATACTCTCGAAGGCCAAACAACAGACACAAGCCGGACCGCACTTAAGAAATAATTACGATGACGCGAAATGATGTTCTTCGACCCAGAGCTACTTAACGACTGATTTCTCAATATATATTTAGCATTACCCTACGTCTACATATGATTTATTTTTATCATAACAAAATTCAAACTTTATATTGCAAAATAATTTTTTTGTGTTAGCTCTTTTTCGGTATGGAATTTGATATTTGTCATGATAAAAATATATCAGGTGTAGAAGGTTAAGTATACGCAAGCATGCACAAAAAGCTTCTTTTTAAAAATAAATTAAGAAAAGTGGTGTACGCCTCACAAAACAGTATTTCTCGCTTTCAATAAAGAAATATTAACTTGTAAAAATTTTCAGTTTCCCTTAAAACATATGTTGGAAGCTGTGAAATGAGAAAACTTCATGTAAACCGTCTTACCCCATGTTTGTGTAAGACGTTTGAAAAAAGGAAACTTGTACAAACAGGGGGTTAGTCGTTTTTCTCCACTATGGTATACACGCTACAACAGCTGTTCTGAGGTTTTGTTTAAAAAGTATTTATTTTAAACGTCTGTTAAGTCCTAATTTACACTATGCAAGTCTTATTGCTAAGCTGATTAAATTGTGGGAGAGAGAGAGAGAGAGAGTGACGAGGGGAACATAAACGTTTATTTTCCCCTTGTCTCTCTCTCTCTCACCTAAAAAACTAATCAGCTTAGTAATAAGACTTGCATAGTGTAAATTATTACTAAAGGAAATGTAGTAAGGAAATTTACTTTAAAAAAATATGTAAAAATAAAACATATTTTGCTGTTTTATAATTATTCTTTGATTAATTCTGGAAAAAGTGCAAAATTTGTTTTAACTTTTTATTAAAAAAAAATGCAATTTGGAGTTATTTAAAAAAACAAAATTAGCTCGTAAGAGATGATACAATAATTTCGAAAAATTCTCTATTTAAAAAAACTATTTAATTGCAAATTTTGATTGAAAAGTGCAATAAATCTAGAAACAAAAATGCCATAAGCTTCATAAATATGAAGTCAATTGTTTTTGTCAATAGGCGTGTAACAAAAACAAAATCTACACATAATTCTTTAGAAAATTTTCCTGAAAAACTAGGGGTCTTAAATTAAAACCTAGCTCCCATATTTTTCCGCTTGCGATTATGATGAAATTTTGTAGTAATTATGCCTCTGGTAGAACTAGTGGTAGTACAAAATCTTGAATCATTGAACGTTTATGTTTGGGAAATAAATATATACATTTTACTATTATACAAATAAAATTGCACCATGATTTCCATACCTCTTTCTGATATGATGGGTGCCCTTGTGGCTTAGTGGTAGCCATGCTAGGCCTCTCAGTTCAGAGGTCGTGGGTTAGATTCCCGCCATATATACTAGGTGTTTTCTACAGACAAGATAATCGCTTCGCGGGTTGTGTTTGCTTATAAAAAAAAATATTAATAAAATGTACTTGCAAGTTTTTGCTAGTAAAGGGTTAATTTACTTTTTTGTATCTTGCGAAGTAGTTTTGTAAGTTCCAAGTCTCTTGCTGCTAGTTTCTGTTAGGAAAGTAAATGAACAGTTTCTGATAAGAAAGTAAATGAACAGACCTATTGTTTAACAATGAAATTTGTCACATACATGTGTTTTGGAGTTGAATTTTTTATTTACTTTATAAGTTTTTATAAAAATAGCAACTATGAGCCTTATTTATAAAAATTATTAAAGCCTTAAACGCTTAATAAGAAAATTTTTTAAGAAAATTTGTCTTAAGAAGCCTTTGTAAAGCCGTAATAATTTTTATAAATAAGGCGGTATGCATGCACTTACATTTTATGTAGTTCAAATATTTAATTATTAAACAATGTAATGTAATGGTATTCACAATAAATATAAGAATTATTTAATTATTATTTTATGGACTTTTATTTGTAAAACGAGTGCATCTGTTTGGGTACTTCTACACAGAATCATATGATCGATTCTGTGTAGAATCGAGATATTAAAAATTTTTACTAACATTTACTGGAAATAGAGAATAATCTGTGAATTCGGCGCTTAGCGGATCTTGGATTAACGACCTTGTTTTGTCTGACATAAAATTATTACAAACTATATAAAATATGCCCCACAAAATACTCGTACATTAAATCCACTGTTACTTATTTTTTTGCTGCAGAAATAAACCAGCAATCACATGGAAGTTTTAGCAACAATCCTTGCTGCACATATTCAATAGAAAATCCTGCTGACAGCTCTTGTTCTACTTGATTTTTTTAGCATAGTTTTTGAGACGAAGATAAAAAAGTTCTATGGCTTAAGAGACATATTCTTTTTCAACATGAGATTTGGTTTTAAGAATTATTTGCTGGTGTTTTTATTATCTGTTTCTTTTTCTTTTTCATTTGTCTATTTGTCATTTGCAAAACTTTGATATATTAGATCATAAGCTTTGTTGCCTTGACAAACTAACATACTTGAAAAACTTTGCCTACAAGCAGGAGCATACGGAAAAATAAAATATTTGTTGCATTTGGAAACTAAAGAAAACACTTTTTAAACAAATACCCAACAAAAGCTTAAAAAAATCCTTTTGAATATAAAAGTAGTCAATGTCAAATCTGAAGTCCTTTGGGTTTCTTTGTTTCTCTTTATGGAAAAGCAAGTTTAAACACAGACTTAAAAGTTAAGTTTAAAAAAAAAAGTTTTCAGCTGCCGGGTGAGTAATATTTGTATAAGAAACTTGCTCAGCTTTAAAATGTTCAGCTTTAGTTAATATTTTATTAAGTCATAAAATTGTTACTTGATATAATTTTTGTTGTGCAGTTCACTGGAATGCAGCAATTAATTATTTTTATTTCGGCTTATAATTTTCAATTGGGTCCCGCCTGCTACTAAACTTAATAAGGGTATTTAACTTGGACTTTTGGCTCATAATATACATAAATATGTACACAGAGAAAACAGATTTGTCGTGTTAACCGCATTTGTAGCCAATCGTGTTATGTCGATTTTAACAATAACATAAATAATGAATAAAGTGTTTATAAGCGCCATTTTATCACTAGCAGCTTGTGAGTTTTTAAAATGATTAATTTATTTCAACAGAGAATCTTAATTCTGAATATAAAAATAATTAATTGCTACAACCAAAATTTGAACATAATTGGTATTTTTAAAGGCTTTATGCATCTTCAAAAATATTTAAATTTAGAGCAAAAAGCACTTAGTTGTTATTGCCGTGTTTTAAGGACATTTAATGCCACGAAAATACTGAAAATCTGTAATAAATTGTAATAAAAATCTAAATAAGAAACCCAAATATGAAGTGCAACCCAAATAAATATCAATTCGAAATTCAAACTAAATAATATTTTATATTTATTGTCTTATTACAGTTATTGAAATTTATTTGGAAAAATATCGACAGATAAGTAAGCAACAATTTTATGTCCTTAAACACAATAGGATACAAATATTTATTAAGCTTTTAAGCATATTAAATTATTAAGCAAATTTAACTAGGAACACAAAACTTCTAAAAATAAAATGTTAGTGGTCGATTAAGTTTAACATATGGCTGATATCATGGTAATAAAGCATGGCCTACAAAACTGTCCCAATTAATGTTTGAATAACCAGAGACACTATAAATAAGCATCGCAAGACAATATTTTTTCTCTTTTATTGTCCTTGCTTCATTTTGCCGGATATAAAAGGTTATTTGAACATTTATATTCAAAGTGTTTTCTATATGTATGTAAATACATATGTGTGTATGTGTACTAAATTTTCAATAAAAAATATGTGTGTATTGTTTTTGTTTTAATTCTGGGCGTCCTGGGAAATTTAATCTGGGGCGTTTACCATTGCAGTAGCAATAAAAAACCAAGCAAAATTTTTGATTGAGCGGTTGAGAGAAACTTTAAGAGATCTTTAACTATGAAAATTTATTTTAGCTGCTTTTAAATTTTACAGAAAAAGAAAATGAGAATTTTTTTCTCTGAGAAGAGTATCCAACTAAGATTAACAAAAAATTTTTATTAGTGCAACGATTTCACGTAACTTAAAAATACATAACTTGGCAATAATTTTTTTTATAATATAAATTATTTTTTTTAAATCTATTGTCTGTCTACTGTCTCTCGAAAACAATGTTGTGTCACTGACAGCCTATTTCTGTTCTTTAAGGCCTAGAAAATAGCATGAGCCTGTCGCCACCTGAGGGTGGCGTTGGCTGAAGTAGTTAGCACGTTGACTACAAAACCGAAGGTCCTGGTTTCAATCCCTGTATCCAACAGTCATTAAATAACACCACCACGAATTTTTCTGATGTGCATTAGTGTGCCTTTGTATCAGTTGTTGTAGGAAAGTTCAAGTGATGAAGGCATAGTCACTGGTCACTAAACTATACCGACTTGAGCAGATATTAAACCTAATGTAACATCAGAGCGCCCTCCTTCGTTGTGTAGCAAAATCATCGGCAAAGTAAAAAAATCAATAAAATGGCTACAAAACACAGCTTCAAAAAATTTATACGCCTCATTTAATATCGGAGAGGCGCTACAACACTGCATTATTAAAAACGTGCAAAAACCAGAGTTGTAAAAGAATGAAGCTCTCCTCTATCTCTTCCTTCACCAACTGTCTTCTCTATCACTATCCCCTTCCTAAGAAAGGTAACACCTGTAATAGTAGTAGGCATTAATTGCTTGAGTGTTACATCTCTTAAAAAAGAAATATGAAGCAGCTTAAGTTGCCAGAAGACTGATGGCAATACCATGCATTTTGCTGATTTGTAACAGTGTCTCTTTGTATAAGTTGTTGTAGGAAAGTTCAAGTGATGAAGGCATAGCCACTGTTCACTGAACTATAACTACCTCAGCAGATACTAATCCTGATATGTAGCATAAGAGCGCCCTCCTTCATCGGTATTGTATAGCAAAGTCATCGTCAAAGTAAAATAACCAATAAAATGACTACTAAGCACAGGTTCGAAAAATTTAATAAACCTCATTGATACTAGAGGCGCTGTTAAAAAAATAGAGTTGTAAAAAACGGAAACTTTCCAAAAAAAATGCAAAGAAGTCAGAAAATATAATACATACCTTATCCAAGAAAAATATTACCAGCGTGTAATAAAATCCCATTTCTACATCTACAAATTAATTGCATCACTGTACCTCTAAAAATATCGAATGGAAGTGAGCACAAAAAGAAGGGATAACCTTGGAAGTATCCTTCACATGGACAGGTAAAAATTTGGATCAGATTATAATGCAGCTTTTCAGACTGAGAATACGACTATTATGGAAGGTGTTGAATGTCTTAAAGCAATTGATAGCAGACTATCAAACCGTATCCTTGCGATTAGTAAAAAAGTTGTGGAAGGCTTTGTAAACCACAAAGTTCAATTTCGAGGCGTCGTTCAATGCTAAAATGACATAAAGACTTACAGATGTAGACATCGAGATAATATGGGTTGTGGGACACCATGATATCGATTGAAACTAAGCGGTGGGTAAGTTGGCATAGATGGGATTAAGACTAAACGACATCATACTACAAAACGCCAAGTCTTTTCAAAAAAGTACTAGAACAATAGGCTATAAAACAACACATCAGAGATTTACAGAAAATTTTGAAAAGACAAAAATATTTTAATTTTGAAAAGGCCAAGACTTTCGAAATTGGTTAACATAGTAACAGGACACACAGAGTTAAAGAATCAACATTAAGAGTTTGCCAAAACCAAAGGTCCTGGGCTCAAGTCCGGTCTCTGATAGTCATTAAATAACAATACCTTGCATTTTTCCGATGGGCATTAGTGTCCCTTTGTATCAGTTATAGGCATGGACACTGGTCACTGAACTACACCGGCTTCAGCGGATATCAATCCTAATATAGTGTAGCACAATAATCAGCGAAGTAAGATAACCAATAATCTAGAATAGATTTACGTAAAACAACGAAGTTTAGAATATATATTGACAAGCTTTTTTGGCTGTTATGGGTCCATATGACCATTGCCTAATTACTTACGAGTACATTCTAAAAAAGAATACATAAATGTTTTTTTTTAAATAAAAATATTTCTACTAGTAATAAAAAAAGGATATTACAGAATGTTTATATTGCATATACAAATTATTTCAATTGCCATTAAAAATTTTGTGCTGACCCTTCTCCATGTTTAATTTTGCACTTAAAGCTAATAGACACACACACACACACTCACACACATACATATGTACATTCAGAAGCATATTACCGAAATAACAAAATGAAGTATTTGCTTAAATATTACAAGCAATTTCTTGTTTAAATTTTTATTTATTTTTTTCTTATTTGTTGATTCTTACAATGCAAATACAAACAAACAAATTCAAGCCTTAAGCAAATTTGTTGAGATTTTTACCATTGAAAAATTGTTTAAATGAATTAAGAACAAAACAAAAAACAACACAAATATTCAAATTGTGGTCAACCAGAAATAAAGTATTCATTTGGCCTAAAACCTCTAACTCAAATAAAATAAAATCATTTTAGCCCGAGAGTAATGCAAAAAATGCCTACGGCATATTTACATAAAATAAAATAAGACATTATACACATTTTTGAAAAATATGTTTAAGTATAACCCTGGGTAAAAAACAGATAAGTAACAAGTCATTGTAAGAAGACATTTAAGTTTGAGTTGAATTGAGAAATGAAAATTCTGCAAAAAAGAAAAAGAAGCTCTTAAGGTATGTGTTAAAGAATTTGTGCAAGTAAATTAAGAATAAATTTAATTAAGCTTACAAAAAATATTTATATTGAATTATTTTTTTAAGCTTGTTTATATAATAAAACGGATAATTTTCTTGCTTGTTTAATTCAAAATTTTTTTTACGTTCCAGCACAAGTGAAAGAAAAATGAATCGAATATTCGCTTTATTCTTATTCGAATGACATCTCTGCTGCTAAACCAATTGGAAATAATTCAAAAAGGCATTGAGTAATAAAGAATTATATTCCTAATATATGCTACAATATAAAAGAGTTACAATTTATTTGAGCATCTACATTTACCTCAAGCTCAATATATGAAAATCTGCAAGTCTTAAAAAAAGAAAGACATTGCTTAAAATGTTTTTTGCTACTGCGCTAGTTATGTGGAATCAAACGAAGAAGCAAATCCTTTGTTGTTTTCCCTTTAACTTTTCCTTTACTTTTTCTTTATCCTTTTTTTTTTTTAAGAAAAATAACATTTGTAGTAAAATGATTTTGTATATGTATATTTACATTGTTATAAGATATTTATTTGCAAATATCTCTATTATTGACAATTTGCACAATGATTTGAAATTTATGTGATTTGAATTGATGTCTACATAAGTTATTTTAATTTACTAACAAAAAGTTAACCTTGATTGTTTGCCAAATTTTTGTTTGAGCTTAGTTGGCTCGCTATTTTATTTGTTCAGCTCTTGCAATGCAAAAGCTTCCCACGTTACCCAAATCAAATTTATCACATGCCAATCAACAAATCGTATATTTGGGAAAATTATTAAGCTTCTTTTTTTTCAATTGACTTAACATAATAGATACTTATATAATATATTATGTAGATGGGATTCAAAATAATAGATGTCTGGTGGCAATGTGTTTTTTTTTTCAGCAAATGACAAAGGTTTCAATGGAATAAACTTTCTTTCATTTATATTTTTTTCACAATTGGTTTCTTCAAAGAACGTAGGGTTAGGATGTATTTCTTAAACTTTGTGGGATATCTTTTTAATTTCTAAAAAGCATGAATGTATTACAAAAGACAAGAAACACGCACCAATATTTTCAACCATAGTTATTTTTTATCCTTACATGGAAAATATTTCCTTGTAACATTATATCTTATAAAATATATTAACTAATTTCATTTGCTATAAATTGAATGAAACTCTTACTGCTTAACAATTTGAAATAACACCTAACGGCTGTTATGGAACTTTTACGGAAATTAAGTTTCAGATAAGATTTGTGTGTAAAACAAATTACAAAAATTCAGGTTGGTAAAAATTCTTAAAGAAATTTCCGCTTGCTAGTATAGACTTCCAAAAGTACAAGGAACTTTTTAAATATATTGTCTTTTACACAGATGTTATAACTATTAGTGGAGTCTTTTTTCAGTCAACTGAAATAAAAATTTATGTTCATACAATTCTTTGGTCACGCAATTTTTAACATTGCTAGCAAATTGTAATTAATTGTTAGTGTTTTCCTGTGTTTCAAATTAAAACATAAATTAATTTATGTGTATGCAAACATACTATAAATCCCTACAAAAAAATATAAGCTTACAGATGAAAAATTCCGCAAGAACTCCATACGGAGCTTAAGAAAATGTTCAATTAAAATATATCTATTTAAATTTATCAATACAACTTATAAAAAATTAACTGCGAGCTTATAGAAGATAAGTAAGAAATCTCGGCTAGCTATTTATATTAAAAATAAAAACAAAGCACTCAAATTTGTTTTTGTTTTCAATATGAACAGCCAGACGAAAATTTTTACTTATCTTCTATAAACTGGCAGTAAAGCAAAATAATTTTTTAATTAATTTTCTTTACTGCCAGCTTATAGAAGACAAGTAAAAAGTGTTCGTCTTATTAGTTACATTGAAATCACTCAAATCTAGTTTTTATTTCAGCATAAATAGGCAGACGAGAACTTTGACTTGCCTTTTATAAACTGGCAGTTAAAGCTACGTCTAAGTCATATGCACAATGTATAAACTTTTACAAGAGAGCTTTTGTGCTTTTACACCGACGACAACAATGCCTGATCTTACTTTGCAAAGAAACAAGAACAAATTTAAGAGCTCTCAAAGCTGTTTACCTCAAATGAAAATATCAGTGTAAGTGTTTTTGGACTTAGCTGCTTTAATGTAAACTTTGACGTGAGTTATAACGTTTGCCTACCAAAAATAATAAGTGGCAAGTAAGTCCATGATTTATATTCAAAAGCTGAATCTTTATAAATATTGAGATGAAATACCAAAATTACGATTAGTGTGCAAATAATGCATTAAATTTCTATATATATAGTTCTATTACAAACAATCAGAGTAATGTGTAATATCCACATTTACTGCGGGCATATAAAAAATATTTACTCTATATAAAATATTTGTTTTAAAATTTACACTTATAATAAAAACGAAAGTATGAAATTCCCATCAAAATTTCTATGAGAAACTGATTGACAAAGAAATTTTCCTCATATATAATTTTTTTATATAGCGATGAAGAAACTAAATGACCCACATCTCAATAAGCAATTTTCAAGTGTAAAACAGTTTGTTATTCAAGTTGCACATTCAATTGCCAAGGGTTGAATTATGCTTCATATACACTTTATCTCAATAGCATTCTCCAGTAAAAAGGGACTCAAATTCAATTCGAACAATGCAGTTGTATTACAGTTCAATTCAAGCCTTGAATTATACTTCAATAAACCTTTTATTACAATTAAATTCAAGTATATTTCAATGTTCAAAAACAATGTTTTAAAATTGAAAGCAAAATGCAGTACATTTTTTTCTAATAATAATTTTCTGCATATCTACCTTCACTGTAGTTTTCACGATTTTAATCTCCTCTTGTTTTTTTTATTTATCTTTAAAAATTTTTTCCACAATTTTAATTTTATTAATAGATTAATTACGTTTATGACAAGGTTTGAACATATACATACATATCTATGTTTCCTTATTCTTTATTTCAAAATATTTTCAAACTTGAAAACGACTTAAACAAATGCTTGACTTCAACTTTGTTTCCAGCTAAATTCCAAGTGCTTGAATTTTAACTTTTTGGGATGTGAATGTTTGCCATAACGCCTGGCAGAGTTTGCAGATTAAATATCATCTGTTTTGCCAAATTGATTCTGAGAACCGCCAAAAGTTACCAAAATCAATTTTATGTAGTTTATCTTCATCTTTATTCAATAATAAATTTTTTGTTTATATTACCTAATATACATTAAAAAATTTTTTAATGAAGTTTCATAAATTTTGTTACATAAAACTGCTGATTGCACTGCTTTAGACTAGAGTGATGTTTAAAAATTGGCGCAGCATGAATCCTTGGGGCATTTTTGGCAACGTTTTTATCTGAGTTGCTTCACCAATCCTCCTATTGAGAAATGAAAAATGTTCATGCAACTTATTTCATAAAAAATGAATGCTTGATATAAATTAGGTATATAATACTTTTTATTATAAATTTTTGTACAATTATCCCACAAAAATTTTGCAGAAAAACGTTAAAAGTCGAAATAAAACCGCTAAAAATTATTACTTGTAAGTATTTCTCATGCAAATTCTAAACGCATCAATTACTTAAATAATATATATAGGAAAAATCATCACAATTAAGTTGTGTTAATTTCTTACAGAGGAATTTCGGTAGAATGTAATTTTGAAACTACTCTTTCAAAGAACTAATTTTCCTGAATTATAAAAATTTTGAAAATCAATTTTGCCATAAAAATATCCAACATATTTATTTATCACAATGTCGCCTAATTAAAAATATAGACGCCAAACTAGTTGCAAAAACGCCACATCTGACAACCCTGGTTGCAGGCGTGTGTGAAAGGAAATTCCTACACATACATACATAAATACACACACATGATTGAGGGGTGAGAGAACATTGCAATTAGAGATGCTAAACGGGAAATCCCGGACTATGCAAATCCCGGAGCCCGGGATTTTTTAATTTTAAAGCCTGGGATTTTCGGGATTACCTGAATCCCGATTTTTAGCATAAATAATGTTTTTGGCGGTCATCTTCTATATTAAAAATTATTAAAAACTCCTTGTTAAAATAAAAAATTTGCTTTGAATAAATATTTTCGTAGATAATATTAAATGGTATATATCTGTGGCAATAAATAATAATGGATTAAGTTGACATAAAAACTTTTTCATTTTATTACATATTCTTATTTTCTTCTTCAAGATCAATCACTTAGCTAAATTCAATTTTAAAATTTCATTAATATTAAAACTATACGCATTTATATTTTAGCTTAAGTCTTCATGGAAAATAATACATAAGCCATAACATCTTAACTCAACTTAATCTTTTTTAATGTAGCTTTAATATTATTAATATTAAAATGTTTGAGCATTAAATTTTGTATACATTTAAGTTCAATAACTTAAAGCCCATTCAAAATATTCCTCATAAGAAAAAAACTTGTATTTAAATTTAATTTAATTTGAAAACTTATTGGCGCATATTCAGAAACCATTACTAAGTGCTAACTTTTTTAAATACCTATTTAAGTTATTCACAGACGGCTACGAAAGTTTAGACTTAATTATGAGTGAAGCTGTAACTAAATGTTAACTAACTTATACATGTTATACTTATACTTTACATGTCAAAAATTGTTTTTTGATAGTTTGAATAGTTTTTTATTTAATTGCAACTTATATCGATCATTGTATTATCGACATTTTATTTTCTTATTTCTTTTATCAGCTGGGAGTCGTTACCTCGTTAGTTTAGATTTGTGAATAGAACCTGTAACTATCTGTTAACTATTTTTTAGTATCTGTTTAATAAATTTCGACTTTAGTTACGATTTATGAATATGCGCCATTTAAAAAATATCTATACATTATCTCAGGTTTTCCGCAATTTTCAATTTAATCTAAAGCGACTTACTATCAAAACAAATTATTTTGCATTTCAATATAATAGCTTAAGTGCACTTTAGTTTTTATTTTTCTGCCAATGGATTTTTTCATAACATCTTAACTAAAAAGCAACGAATATAAATAAACTAATAAAACGTTTTCTTTTTTTTTTTTGATAAAATTAACAGTTTTGTTCCAAGTAAATGTGAATCTTTTTCGGCGGCTAAAAATTTTATATAAAAACTAAACACAATTTAGACAATACCCTTAATATCTCGAAACAAGACATTTCGACTTAAGCCATTATTATTTATTGCCACAGATATATGGCGTTTTCTTTTCTAGGAAAAATGTTTACATACATCGCAATTTTCAATTAAAATTTGCAATTAAATGTCTGAGTTATATAAGTAACCTTAAAGTATGCAAAAAAAAATTAATTGTTAAATTAAAATATTATAATTACTATAAAGACACACATTTGTGCACAATTTTTTCGGGATTTTGTAAGTCCCGAAAAGCCCGGGATTTCAAAAAACCTGTCCCGATTAGCATCTCTAATTGCAATACTCTGCTCTTTTTTTTTAATATAAATTAATCATGTCGTATGATTAATATTTAATTATAGTCACGTGCAAATATATCACGTATACGCATTTTATTTACAAATATATAAATATTCTCAAATTTAAACCAAAAATGCATTCAGAAAAAGTTGTTGAGAAAATCAAAAGGCGGAAAATTTACCACAACGTCAGAAAGTATGGGCCTTTGCGCATATGATACAAAAGAAATGATGCAGATGCGCAGACAAAAAATTTCATTTTATTACAATTTCGAACGCGAGAACATTAAAAGTGGAAAATTAATAATTAACATATTTTTTTGACTTAGATGAATGCAAAAATGAGTTGAAAGTATAATTAAAAATAAAATTAAAAAAAATTATAAGAAACAATAAATTAACAAAATAAAACAAAGAAATAACAAATCAAATATTTACTCATCTATTGAATCAGCAATTTTTGTGATTAGTTTTTGATGTTACTTTGCACCAGTTTTGAAGAACGCACGACGCATCAGATGCAGCGCAGTGATGCATTTCCCAACAGGCCCTATGTTCAAAATTTGTTTTCTCTAGTTAAAAGTTAAAAAAAACAAAACTAAATTGGTTGCTTAATAAACGTAAAAAGTAAAATATTTTTGCACGACTTGAAAGCTAAGAGATAGTTTATTTCTATAACATTACGTCTATCTGGGGTGGTTTAATTCAAGTTTAATTTTCAGCTCTGTTATACTATAGTGAATAAGTTGCCTGAAGTCTGCCGTTTTAATTGCAATATTTGTAATATTAAATAAATATATAATAGGGTTTAATTACTATGCTACAACGAAACAAGGAATTGAAATTTTTCTGCAACTAAAATGTGTAAGTTTTCTTGAAGCACCAAAAGAGTACTACATACGATAATTGCTATGAGCAAAGTTGAAGTTTCAATTAAACTTTGAAAGAAAGAAACTCTTTGTTTTTCGTACGAGTATTCACTTTATACTTATACATTCACTTAAGTCAGCTAAAGAAAATTGAAGTAAATTTACTTTTATTTTAATTGATTTTGCAAGTAGCTAATTGTGCAAAGCTTAATGGAAAATGGCCACAAGTGCAAGTTTTTCAAATAAATAAACCTATTAATAGCTTGTTTCTTGAGCAAAATGCCACTTAAATTTAATTAATAAAATGTCTACAAACGTTTCTTTTATGTTTTTGTTCTTTTAATTTCCATTTTCACTTAAGCCTGTAACAACTTCTGGTAAACATTTTGCGCGCTTTTGTTTCATCTTAATTAGCTCACATTCATTTGCGGGTAATCAATAAAGGTAAAATTTAAACTTCAGCCAACTTTTACGCCCATGAAGAACAGTAGGAGAAAGTTTGCTTTGTTGGCTGCTTCGTGAGACTGAAGCCACTGGTAGTTTAAGTATTAAACTGCCATTTGCATTATTTTTTTATAATGGGCATTAAAGTTGCCTGAATCCATGCTGGTTGTAGTAGTGGCTTTTGTTTGAAACAAGGAGGTTTTTTATTTTATTATATTCTTAAACAAATAAAATAAAATCATCAGAATGCCGTTAAGAGTTTGGTTGACTGCATAATCAGCTGGTTGATGTTTTCAATAAAAATTTCAATTTATAAATTTTCATTGAATTGAAGTAAAAACAGCATGTTAAAAGCATACTAAAGGACAATATTGACAGTAGAAGAGCACATAAATTATGAAAGTAAATAAAAAGGAGTTCAGTATAAAAAAATGCGACGAAACGAATAAATTAATATTTTATGAGCTGGAAGGATGAGCTTCTCAAAACTTATCGCCTGCGAAACGTGAATTGAAAAGTACTTTAAATACTTAACTGCGTTCATCTGGCAAACGCTTTATATATTATTGCTTTAAATAAAGGACATGCTAGATTTTATGGCAAAACCTAATTTGTAAGTGAAAATATTGCCCTATTATGAGATACAAAATAGCTAGAGTATGCAAAACTAATGGCTGGTGAAGTGCGCTCCGAAAATAATATGTAATAATTCTGTATAACCTCTTTAGCTTGCATTTTAATTATTTATTTATTCACTTTGTCCATTTGCAGCTACTCTAGGGTGATACAACGAGGGAGTTTATATCAGCAATAGGGCTAGGTTTAACCAAATTAAATCCTATCAGTCAGTTCCTTGCTTGCTGTTCGTCATCTCTCTACTCTACATCATCTTTAAACTGCAGGTCCACCCTTTAAAACAGATAAAGCTGTTTTTTGAGTGCTCTTGAGAAAAAATTTTAAAAAATATATGGACCTATCTGCGTGGGCAAGTATCACCTTCGAATTAACCATGAGCTATTTTAGCAGAACGGGGAGATTAATATTGCTAAATTAATCAAAGTTTAACATCTGGGTATGCAATGTGCTTCACCAAAGAAATAATTTCAATGTATGCCTGAAGGAAGACAAGGAAAGTGAAGAAAGATCAGGTGGAAAAAAATTTCACAAAACTTGTTGCTATAAATTGTAGGCTGCATATAAAAATCTTTAGTAAATCAAGCTATTTACTTTTATTTTTATGTATAGCCACATTAGTAGGGAGGTAACTTTTTTCTAATACGTTAATTTTTTTTTTGTTTCCACTTTATATCATTATCTAAGTTCAGCAAAAATGGAAAATTTAAAATTTAAGACACGCATTTATATTGGGCGCCACTATCATGCGATTGGATCAATAATATCCATCCAAAGAGGATTTGGGCAAACTTTAGTAGGAAATATTTCGAGTACGTGGAAATATACACTTTTACAGAATATGGCACAATTACACGCAGGACTTTCAAAGGAAATCAAGCTGTTGAGCAGAGCTGTTCAATTTCGATTACGATTAGTAATCAATTAGATTATATTTTAAAAAGAATCGTAATGATTATATAATTGCCTTTAAAAGAATTGCTGATAAATAATTGATTACAGTTACTAATAATCGAAAAGTAATCTGAATTACTTAAAATTACTAAAAATAATCAAAAAGAATCAAAAGTAGTCAAAAAATAATCCGATTACTTGTAAGGATTACTTTAGATTCTTTTTGATTATTTATTAAGGATCAAAAGTAATCTTTGGAAGTAGTCGGATTACTTTTTGATTACTTTTGATTCTTTTTGATTATTTTTAGTAATTTTAAGTAATTCAGATAACTTTTCCATTATTAGTAATCATAATCACGATTACTAAGTACGAAACTGAATATAATCGTAATTTAATCATTACTTCACCTTTAAAAAAAACTAATCAAATTAGTAATCATTACTTAACAGCTATGCTGTTGAGACACAAGAAATAATCACCCTTATTCCAGTTGTTGACATTAACATCACTTTAACACAATACTAAGAAAGTGGGACCTGTGTACCTATTTATTCTATTCTCTAGAGCATAAGGAATGGAAACATATTGTCAGTAGCACAAAATTGTTCTCGAGGGCGAGTATAAGATTCCCAATTTTTTTGTAATATGTTAAAATGACGTCAATGTCGACAACTGGAATAAGGGTGAATGTCTCCAGTATTACCAGTAAAACAGGCAAACTCAAACATGATTTTCTCTTATTGGGCTACTGTAAGCAAGAAGTTTAAAAATCAAAACCATATAATTGAAATGATTCCAAGTAGTTGATTCACACAATTTCGACATCAATTCTGCAGGCATTCATGACTAACTTATTGCTAAACTTCCACATGTGAGTCTCTTAGCAATGGTCCCATTTAAATTCAATTATTTTTATTTAAATCATGCAAAATATTTAATAAAACAAAACTTTCTTGGAATTGCAATAAAAATCAATAATTTTTGCAAATTGCAAAAAAAAACTTGTTTCAGTTTATTTATGTAACAAATTTCAACAGCCACCCTTTACTAAGAACGTTAAAATTTTAAGGCTTAAACTTTAAGTAGCTACAAGCAACACATTTTTAAATTTTTTTTATAGTCGTCACTACACTAAAACACTAAAACAAAAAACTATGTAGATAAGTTAAGTTCTTTTGAAGCAACTGAATTTTTATTTAAAGTTTCCAGCAGCTGCACTGGAGTTTTTAATAATACTAAAAGAATTTAGTGCAAAAAATTACATTAAGATCCAGCAATAAATACATATCATGAGGACATTTTGCTGCTCCTTAATTTCGGTTATTTTTGTTTATAAATATATAAACAGTTTTGATTACTATGTTTTTAATTAAAAAAAATATTCAATTATATTTTTTTAAAACTTATTACATTCTTAAGTCAAACGCCAAGTATTGACAAATTGTATACATATTTTTTTTTTTGCTAATTTAAAATGTTTCATCCCTAAGCATAGCGTGTTGTCCTTAATAAAATTCCTTGTCACTTAATTTTTTTTTAGAAAAACAAATTTTAATAAACTAATATTTTTGTGCATATCAAAATATGAAAAAAAGTTAATATATTATAAAATCATCAAAAATCTTTTGCTTTGAGGAAAACTTTCTTCAATAAGATAAAAAGGAAAATAAAAAAATAAAAGAAATCTACAGAAAATATGATGATAATGTAAAAATTGCTGTCATATTTGCATTGCGCCATACTTGCGGTTTGAAATATCCAAACTCAAGTTTAGTGTTTACTTTTAAGTTTGTTTTGTTTGCTTTTGTGTAAAAAGTTTATTTTTATAAAACCAACAAGTTTTATTGGAAGGCGACAAAAGCATTAGTTTATTTATTTTTTTTTTTTTGCTTTTCTTATACAAACTCAATTTGTACGCAGTTATAAATTTTTAAATTCATTTAAATTACACATACGCTTAAAAGGGGAGAAATTAGACAAGTTTCCTAAATTTTATAATATATTTATATCGTACACAAAAATTTAATATTGCTTCAAACGTTCTAAATACACGCAAAGAAAAGATATGGTTGTAAAATGGTTGAGAAAACAATATTATGTTCTCTGAAACAAATGTGTGGTCGTTGAAAACTAGTTATTGTTATTTTAAACATTAATTTCGTTACGATAAACACAGTAATGTTTGAATTTAATAATTACATTATTATATTCACAGAAAGTGCGATATGGTTAAAATAAAAAAGGGTAGATAAATAAAAATAATATGTACATACATATGTATGTATGTATATCTCTTTATACAGATATGTCTGTATTTCGTGTACAAACATATATGCAAGTATACATTTTTATACATACATACATACATTTTCTTTCAACAATATTAATTTATTTTTATTTCGGATTTACCGCACATATATGATTAAAAAACAAAATATTATTATTACATAAAATAATACTATGGTCATATTTAACAATATTATTATAATACTAGAACATGGTATGGTAAGTATCAATTATATTTTAGTCACATCTAACAATACTGTTGTCTTATTTACAATAATAAGATTAAGTATAACAAAGTTAATTGTTTTTGTAGATAATATTATTATTAAGTCAAAAAATAATATTATTTAAACTTTGCTTTTCCACTGACAATAATATGATTTGACTGCAACCATATAATTCAATCATAGTATGATTCTGTTTGATTATGGTTACCTCAACCATATTTTTCTTTGCGTGTACGAGTACTTAAAGTTTGTATATCAGAGCTCGCTTTGGAGTCAATTAAGAAAATTAAATAAAAGAGATTTATTTTATTTTAATTTATTCCAAACCGTTTTCAAAGCGTCTAGTTTACTTTTTTCAAATTTCTTCAGGAGCATTTATAAAATTTATAAGATCTAGCAACAAACATTAGTTTAATTAGGCCAATAGTAGACCAATAATTTGAGGCGAAAGGAAATGATTTCGAATTTTATTGTTAATAATATATAAATGTGAAAGAGTTACCTCATTATGATTAATTTTTTGGTTTTGCTTTAATAGTCAGACTCGCTAGACTTTCTTTGAACAATTTTTTTAAGAATAAACCTAAAACAAAAGAACTTGAGCTATATTACAAATTTAAAGTGCCAATTTGATATTGAATTAATTGGTGGGTTATACAAAGTTATTTTCCCCCTGACACACATACATACATACATACTACCTCCATTTAATTCTTAACTCTTATTCAATTTATTTTCCTTAAATTTTTTGCTTTTTAACTTTTTGCTCTTTCCTGTGGCTAGGCCAAAGTGCAAAATTTATTGTGTGGTCAATGGCTACATTTTAAAAATACTTACCACTGCCGATACTGCTCGCTCGTCTACTGGCTGAAATATAATGCCCCAAACAAATGTTGTTAATTGGCTTAACTAAAAAGAAATACAAAAAGAAAATAAAGTTTGAGGAAAAAACTAAAAAAGCTAAATTTTGTTTTGGCATGATGTTCTATATTCTTGATTTTCTTTCTTAAATGTTGAACAATTTAAGTCATAATGAAAGGCTGCTTAAAACGTTTTTTTTTTTTTCTTAAATCAAAAATTTTTATTTCCTTACATTTTGCAATTTATATGCTTTGTTAAAGGCCGTTCATGCTAATTGCGGCTAATTTGCCAAACCGCATAAAACAAAAGAAAAAAATAATATTTGCTTAACTTTTTCTATGTATACATACTTGTATAATGGCAGCTGCATATTTAACTTTTAATTAAGGTTTATATTGTTATAAATAAAAGATATTTTAGCCTGCAAAAGAAAGTTTGCATTATTTAATTTATACAATAGAAAGACCTCAAACCAAAAATAAAAAATAAAAACAAAAACAAGCACGTGCTTCCAATGTTTGTGCAGTTTTCAGAAAACGAAAAAAAAACAAATTAGCAACAAAAAAGTAAAAGATAACGTAACGAAACAATTGGCAGAAAAAAAAGGATTTTCACTTTTTGGGTCACACGTACATCACCTTCAAATAGTATCATGAGCGATTTTGTTTTGTTGAGCAGCATTTTACTTTTTAGTTAAATGAAAATACCTTGGCTGACATCAAATACCACTTGAAATTCAATGTTAGCAAAAAAAACCAAATTGACAAACATATGCACATACATTTAAGTCATAAGATAGTTCAATTGCAATATTGAATTTGTAGCATTTTTGTGGATATGCGACATGCGAATGAAAAATTTTTAAATTCTTCAATAGAAATCAAAATAAAATTTCAGATTTAGTTTTAGTTTTAGTTTTTTGTTGGAAGAAAATTTTTTCAATTTGCTGAAATAGTTAAACCTCTTTATGCTAAATAAATATGTTGAGCTTGAAAAAAAAATAAATATAAAATAAAATGTGCATACAACTTTTGAGTAAAACACACTGGAAGTAGTACAGCTTAATTTTGTTTTCATAAGGGGGAAAGTCTGTAAAAAAATGAGCTTTATGGCGAGTGTTATATTACGACTTCGACTACGACGACTTTATATTAGACTAAAGAACATTGCAATATTTTTTATTTTATCAAGTACAAAATCATCGTAGTCGAAATACGATACTCGTAATAAATCCCAATATATATTTTAATAGTTTAAGCATTGACCTGCTCATTCATGCAAAACAAGTCAATAATACTCTTTAGCTAAAGTGTTCCTGGAATATTTTTTTAAGTAGAAAAAAATGGCTATCATACCTTAAACAAAATTTAAAGCACACAAATTTTGTAGGGGAAATTTCAAAAGTAACAAAATGTTCTACTTAAACAATCACACAATCCTGTTTCAAACGATGTTTCTTTGTCAGACAGTGTAATTTATTTAACTCTTAATGCATTACAAATAACAAAATAAAAGCCAATAAAATGTTATGCCCAACCAAGGAATATTAAGAATTACTAATAATCAAATAAAAACCAAAATTTATAGTTCAATCAATCAATCATATTTTCACAAAATTTAATTTATTGCTTTTAACTTGGTTTTTTTCTTTCTACTCAAATGTGAATTTTATGTTTAGTCTTGGCAAACAAAAAATAAAAAAAATAAAGTAGAACACTTGAACATAAGTCTGTCTAAGTATAAGAATACACTTACATACCTTCGTACGCACTTAGACTCAAATGACTCACAATTGCAGAAGTATTTACAAAGTGATGCTTACAAGTCATCTCATAGAATTTCTCTTTTATTATTCAAAAGGGAAATTTTTTTTGTCATGTTGAGAAAAACATTTTTTTTGGCTAAAATGATAGCATAAATGCAATAGTAGTATTTATTGCCATTTACATAAGTCTGTCACACTTTTGAATAGTGACATACTACCACATACACAGAGAAAACAGTGCCTACTAAATACCACATAAAATAGAACAAAATTAATAAGGAATCTCTATGGTTTTTTTCCAATAAGGAAATCTTATTAATTTCATAGAGAAAACCTTTTTGAAAAAATCAAGAAGAAATCTTGTAGTTTTTATGAGGTTATCTTATTGATTTTTTCAATAAAAAAATAAAAAAATTGCGTCTTTATTCTCTGTACTTATGTATTTTCATTGAAATTCTATACCATAAACATATGTATGTATGTATGTAGTATATTGTATATGTTATTTATTTATACATACATACAACATACACACATTGTTACTTTCTTAACTAACTTACTCACCAACTATTGAACCAGCAAACTTCTACCTGATAGACAAGCACTCTAACCACTCTAACACTATTGAAGTTAATGAGCGATATTTATTTGGCGGATTGATTGAAAAGTCATATACGTAATATTGTTATAATGTTTTAAATTATTTTAAAATTATTTTAATATAACTATTTTTGCTTATGTTTTTTCTTTCAACCAAAACTTTTAAAACTTTATGACAGTGTGATCCTTATGAATATCCTTTAAATCTTTCTAATTATATAAAATTTTTTCTTTTCCTTGTTAACACTATTATCGACAATATATTTGAAAATATTGTTTAAGAAGTTAAATAAATCGAAAAGAAATGCTAAGTAAGAAATATAAGAGTAAAAACCAATTTTTTTCTATAAAATCTGCAGGGTAATATTAAATAGAATAGATCGAACAAAAATTTTCAATAAAGGTAATAGGGTTTGGAGTTAAGCATTTCTCAACTGGGTTACGAACCTAATGATTTTAACAAGGCATTGGACTAAAACAATCGATTCTTGAGAACTAGCTATATTTTTTATTTGGCAACATATTCACATAGTCTGTGGACACTAAAAGAATCATTCTTCCCATCAATCAAATTTTACATAATTTGTTTAAATTTTATATAATGTTATTTGTGAGCAAGTAATGAAATTTAGCAATCAGAAAAGTAAGTCATTACATGGCAAGTAGTTCTGAAGCTAATGCTGCATTTTTTGCTGGGTATGTTTTTTATTAAGCCCTATTCTCAAAATTATTTTTTTTAATTCCACTTGACTTGTCTTGTTAGAGCCAGCAGGATACAGGATAACCTAAATATCTACCTTCTTTTGTTTACATATAATCCTCATATTTTTCTGCTATTGTAACATTTTTTTTAATATTATTCTCTTATAGCTTAAAGTTTTGTTAACAGATGACAACTAACTGTTACAAGTTAAATTTTCGTGTAAGGCAAAATAGTTTTAAAGTTCTCATTTCTGAATGCTTTAAGCCATTTTAGCTTAGAGTGTCACTGTCAAACGGGTACAATACAGAAAAGAAAAGTGTTACAAATGCACTTCTGCATACACGTGTGTTACTAGTGGCAATATATCATGTACAATGCATGTTGCTAATACCGGTACAACTTTTTACGAACTGCCAGTAATGGAGCAAAACCATATAAGTATCAACAAGCATAAATACTGAAGGCATAATATAGGAAGCTAAACCGAAATGTTTTTTGATATACATATATGGGAAGTTATATTTTAAAAATTGTAGCTTAAAATTAGATTTTCTCTTAAAAATTGTTATGTACATATAGTTCTACGATTTAATAATATCGTCAGATCTGATAGTTTTCTAGTGACAATAAAAAATTGGCAGCACAAACTAGATTGTTAGTTCACACCTTGTATCAAATATGTCAGAAAATCTAACAGACTATTGTCTCATTATAAGTTTATTTAACAATGCTCAGTCAAAAATTTTTATTAAACATTACAAAACTTAAAGTTTTTGACGGCAATTGTGAAATATCGATTGGATTGTATGAAACTTAAAAGGTGAAAATGTAAATTATTATTTGCCATCAAAAGCAATGATTTTAGCAGAAAAATATATCTATGACAATTAGAAAAAAGTGCCTGAGTCATATTTTACTGTTTACCAGTTAAATTCGGAAATTCTCTGTTAAGCATAATATTTTTAAACAAACATCGTTCCATATACTTTAAGTAATATATAAAAGTTCAAATATACCAAAGTATAAGCCAACTTAAGCTATTAAGTTATTATAATTCTAAAAACTATAAGTCGCAAGTCATTGATCCATAACTTCCTGAAAAATCACACGAATTGTTCGAGATTTTGACTCAAATACTTTAAAATATGTAAATTTTGGAGGTACCATTAAATAAAAATCTTCTTATTCGTATCATAATTTAAGCAGTTTTTCCTTTTTGCCATTATTATTAAATATTTCACTTTGCTTGATTATTGGTAATACATACAATATTGTTTTCATTAATTCCAGCAATTTAAAAATTACAACCATTTTGATTTTCTTTTTATCTAGTGCAATTAAACGACTTTATATGACGGCTTTCATATATTATATTATTACTGTAGCAAGAAACAGTCTGAGTTGCTGCTTTATTATTAGTGCAAGACTGTAGTTGTGTGATGTAAATGCATTTAAGTACATCAGCATTGTTGCATGTGTTAAAAAAAACTACTTTTACTATTGTTCTATTTTATGTTAAACAAGTTTTTGTTTGACTGTTGAAAACTTTTCTTCTCTTTAGATTTTTACGTAACCTTATTAAATTGTACCCTACATTGCTTTCTAAACGGATATACTACATATAAGTTATATAAGATTTTGTATATTAAAAGCTGTAAAATTTTATTATATTCTAGATTAACATACTTTTTAACTAAAACGCACTATTTGCGTTTAATAAAGGAAATACAATTTCAGTTAAAAAATTAAAAAAAAAAACAAAAGGATATTATAAAATACCTTATAAAGTTTATTTGCTTAACGATTTTTCATTTTTGTTGAATCTTAGAAAGTTTTATAAAAGCTAAAATGAGAGAAATTTTAAACAAATGGTCAGTACCGTGAAATGCTTCTAACTCTGCATGGAATAAAGAAAATTAAAATTTATAAGAAAATAAGTATGTACTGAGGAGCCAAAAAATATTTATTTGTATGTTTTTGCAATAAAATTTTAGGATGCATAAGACATTGCAACTGAAATAAGAACTGAGCAAATAATTTCAGGTTATTAAAAAAATAAATTATATATTCATTATAAACAAAACCCTTGTGAGCTATAAATGAGTTGCAATGTAATAAGTTATCTCATTATTTTTGTGGGTATAAAATTTTTTGTTATTCTTTCCTTAAGTTATCTCATTATTTTTGTGGGTATGATTAATATCTTTCCGGTATGAAGTGAAATATTGAAACAATACATATTGTGTTCATGGGTGTGTTACACAAGAAAATAAAATGTCTGTGCTAAAAATAATAATTAAGAGCATTTGTCATCACACTTTACATCATATTCCAGTTGAGGAAAGGTATATTCTCCTCAATACACTAAAAAAAGTGTATAATCAGCATGTCAAATAGACGTACTGACATCTAAGAAATATTGGTTGAAAATTGTCATCTTTGTGGTTGAGACCAGCTGACATTTACCTGCCTTGGAGTTGAGGCATTACAAAAAAGGTATTGCAAATACATAAAAAAATATTCACTTAAACAAAGTAATCTAAATTATTTTTATTTTTTTTTATTAATTGAGGTACAAGAATTATTTTAGTTTATGTGTTAATGCATTTGTAAGTGGTATCCCTTATTTTTAAGATTCTCAAATAAATATACATAAATACTCTACTGATGAAATTGTAATAAAATATTTAAGCTTGTATGACTGCCATAATTTTGCTGTTTCTACCGTAATTTAGTAATTTTAACAAAAAGTTTTTTTTTATTAAATTGCATATTACTGTAGTTACATGCACCCTTTCTACTTAAATCACTTATAGAAATTCGTTTTAATATTTTGTTTTCCATGCAACTACTTGGCATAGTAATGAATATAATTTGTTTTAACAAGTGCCTGTGCTCGTGCAGTCAAATATATTTTTTATTTATTTCTTGCATAAACAAATGTTAAAGTGTAATAAATACGCTTAAACACAGTGATTCGAAATTCAAATGTATTTAAAAAAAAATATAAGAAATAATTATACATACGAAAACAGCTACTAGACTTTGTTTATACTCGTATACAAAATATTTATTTTTGAATATTGGTGAAACTAAAAAAGTCTCCGAACTAAAAACAAAACACAGCTAAAAATCTATGCGTGTCTGTTTAAATATTGACTACCTTACCAAAAATATAATATATCGCTCATTTACTCAAAGAACGTCATAGTTCAAAAATGGAAATAATGATGCAGAATTAATCGTCATATGGATCTTCATATTGTGCAAAAATTTCATACAAATATCTTATTTACTCAGCTCTTGACAATGAAATAAAATTTTGTTTTTCAGTAAATGAGAGATACATATGTACCCGCATATGTGTATAATACTAATATTTAACTCTTTTGGTAACTCATATCAAGTACACGCCTTATCATTATTATTGTTACATCCCAAAAGTAGGCAACAACATTGGATCAGTAAATTTGTTTCGAATGATTAATACTTAAAATAAAAATATATTACGTATACGCAACCAAATCACAAGTAAAATAAAAAATGCTTGTAAAAAATTTATTTCAAATCAAAAAAAGAAATCCAAATGTGCGCACATCAAGAGACTTAATTACACCATGAAAATTTTCATAAAATTCGGAACATGAACTTTTGCTCGAATTAAAATACATTGACAAATTTCAACTTTGCTAAATTTTTTTTTTAATATTTTAAACATACATATGTATGTATGTATAAGCACAATGATGAAGTTTGCAGCAACTTTAAGATAAGAGTTTCTTGCATTAAATACTATGACTTTTCGAAAATAAGGGCCAGTCAAATGTGTAAAATCGAACGTTTAAGGGTTAACTCAAAAGGCAATAAGTTATTAAAAATATGAAAATAAAACAACTGAACAAAATTTAAATAATGGCCTAATTTTGTAAAACAGAACGAGACGTTTCAAACAGAAATTTTTGGTTTATTTTTAATTTTAAATTTTGTAAAACATTTGAATATGAAAACTCTATATAACGTAAAATAAATGTATTTTATAAAACAGTAGCAAACGTTTTCAAACGACTTAAATGTCATATGAAAACGTTCATTAAATTGTATTCGTTTTAAAAGTTTTCACAACATTATTGCATTAGTTTTGCTACAATAGTGAGTAAATTAGTATCTAGGTGCGCGATAGAGCTCCATGCTCGGCAAATGCACGTAGTGTCTCTATTTACACATTCATTCGCCTTAACACCTTCATAACTACTTTGTTCCCGTCTATTGTAAAATGGAAAAATTTAAAACTTGAGGAGACTTCGTGGTCATATGAGAAGCTTGAAAGTTTGTAATGAAAGTTTCCTGATAACTGCAGGTGCAAAAAGTACATTTTTAGGACATACTCATGACACACTGACCACTGATACAGTCATCAAATTGATGAAGCACTTAAGCTCTAGCTAGAGAGCTAAAATTTGATAGACCTAGTTTTATTAAAGAAAACAAAAAGTAGTTAGATCTTCACAAAAATATAAATGTGAAAAAGGCCAAGTTGCTATTCCAAAGTTGTGAGTATCATTTTTTTATAAAGTTGTTGTTTGGCACAATACTTATCACAAAAATATGTTATTTTATTATCGTTAGGGGGCTATATTATTTCTATGAAACCTGCATACTTGGACATATTTTTCCCTTATAATACAGAAGATAATAGCGGATATCTCTTTATTTCTTTATGAAGGAAAAAATATTGTGTAGTAAGCAAGTTGTCTAGAAATAATATGAGACCTGGACGATTGCAATTGTGAGATTTTGGATAGGAACTTCTTGACCTTGACGAACTATCTAAAGTAAATCCATGTGCAGTTTTCACACATAAAGCATATCCATACCAAATGACATTTTACTACAACACTGAGATATTGAACATTTGAAAGTTTCAGAAAAATCCAATAAATTATTTTGAGCCCTTAACTAACGCCGCTGATTCCGAATTTCTTGTTTTCGTTTGTGCATATTCCATAATATAATAAATGAGTTTGAAAACATTTTAAAAACAATTTTATTTTATTTTTCAATTATAATATCTTTTCATGAAACGAAAACAGCGTAGCGTATTACAAAATATAAAACATTTTCGTTTACTCTCCAACCAGAAACGAAAACGAAAATACGTTTTATTTTACAAAATCAGGCCATAAGTGTATATCTATCGCCAGCTGCTGAATTGTTACCTTGTACTTCACAATAAATATCATGAATAGAAAAAATAAAATTGAGCAGCCAGCCGCACAAAAAATGTTCTACTGTGCTTCTTCGTCATAATTGAATTACACACATGGGTTTGTTGTAAAAAGTGGGAGGGAGAGAGAGATAGCACATTCCTTATACAAATGTATATACTTTATGCTAGAAACACAACTGGATCGAACGACGAATATTTCGGTGCGAACTTTCGTCATTAAAAATAAAACACATTTGGGCATATGAAAATGAACACAACACCACCGTAGAACGAAATTCGTCGTGTGTGACGAACTCTGAGATAGGTTTATTTCTATTTTGTACGCTGACGAACGACGAAAAAACAATTTTCTCTCTCTCTCTTTGCATACACAATAACCAACTTTATCAATTATGACAGTAGAATTCGGTGAGTAAATTCGATGAATTCGTCAACGTGAACGAAATTTGTCGTTCGTCCCAATTGTGTTTATCGCATTATGTATAACAAAAAGTCTATGCCTACGTCACAAGCAATAATATAATAGACCTGCGCAATGCACTCTTGTTTTCTGGATTCAAGAATAAATATATCAAAATATGTTTCTTAAGTGTAGCTATAATTTATTGTACCACAGTGCAACATTCCACAGACATTCAATAGATATACATACAATATACAAAAAAAATACATACATACGTACATACACACACACATACGTACATCTGTAGATGCACACATTTACATACATATGAGTGTACATATTTTGTAGTCGCACTGCATGTATTGCATTTTGTAATAAAATACTTGAAATGAGTAGAGCATATATAAAATCTTCACTAAAATATACGTGATAATTGTTACAAATGTATATTTTATTTTACGATATGCTAAGGGAATACCGAAAGAGGGAAAGAAAAACTTTAGTAATTATTTACAGTAGCTGGCAATTGTTTGTATGTTCATGTGCGTACGTGTGTGAATTTTTCTACACTTTCTATGGTGTTAATTTTAATAAACATGATGCAGGTATTGCAAATAAAATATATTTTTTTTTGCGTATATTCAATGTGTTCGTAACGATAATAATATTGCAATTAAATGTATACAAAAATGGTGCATTATAAACAATTATACAATTAAAATAATCTACGATGGCATGGAATAGATCTGTGTGTAATAAAAAATAAATAAAAACAAAATAAAAAGCACAACTTTATTTTGACAGCATGTTCATGTTGAGCATTTTATTTTGTTGAGGTATAGAACTTTGCGTTGCTAATACTATTTGATATGTGAGCCATAATTGGCAGCTATTAACACTTTTGTAATTAGTTAATTGCAAGAGATTTTATTTTTTATTGCAAGAGGTTTTATTTTTCGATTCCTTATCACCGAAGCATAATATATATTATGGAAAATTTCCACTTTGGCGTAGCTTAACCATATTTTTTTTATAAACAAATATAAAAAAGTAACCTTTTGTACTGCGAAACAGTATTTTCATGTAAACTAGCTTATAAATTAAAAAAAAAATTATGTTGTAAGCACATGTTGAGTATTTTCTAAAACTGATATATAGATTTAAATAGAAATATATACATACATATGTAAACGGAAGATGGAATTGGTTCTGGAGTTGTTGGGCACAACGTAGAAACCTCTTTGCCTTACAATTACGCATATAGCTATCTTTTTCGATAGTCAGGCAGCTCTTAAATCTCTCCTTTCATGGGAATTTCATCTCAGGCTAACTTTTGAGTGCTTTGACTTATTACAACAGCTATTCTTACGGAACAAGATTTAATTTATAGGATACCTGGCCATAGCAGAGAATGCAGAAGGGCATGAAATGTCTAAGATAGCCAAGAGCCTGAAGCTCTTATTATGGGCCCAGAGCCGTTTTGTGGCATAAGTTGGTCGACTGTAAAATCAGTACTGTAAATGTCGCTGTCTTCTTCTGGCTTAAGGCAGGCCAAAACATTGATGCAGACATTTACATATAATGCCATGCTGAACCTCAACAGAAATAATTTATGGCTTGTTACTGGTTTTCTTTCTGGTCACTTTAGACTGAACTATCCTCTGTGGAAAAGTAACCAAGTTCGTTCATCCTTGTGTCGTTTATGCATGGAAGATGGCGAGACAACAGCACACATTCTTTGTGAGTATATCATCTTATGTGATAGTAGAACGCCGCCTAATAATATCTGTGTTCAGATGATATTAGGCGGACTTCTCCAATATCTGTGCTGACTTTTATTTACAGATTTATGATACAAAAGATCCATCAGGTGTCGAAGTGCCGGTCTTTAGACTTGATCTCCCCTCTTTTCTATTATATGTATATATATTTATAGTTAGAACTATAATTTCATTTCTATTTATCACAATTTTGGTTTTGGACTCATTTTTAACAACAAATTTTATGCGTTAAGTAAATTGTATGTCTTTATTAAGTGCAAAAGCTTTATATTCTATATAAAATAAGTCTTTTTCAAAACGAAACAAATACTGCCTAAATTCAAACATAAGTTTGATACATTATTGTTAATTAACAATTCTTAAACAAAAATTTTGTTATATTTTGTTAACAAGCATAATTTTTTTTTTGCTAAAATATTAATATCTTTGTTGCAGCCTTTCATAAAAATACAATTTTGATAACTTAACTGCGGCAGCAATGTAAAATTATGTTTTATATTAACAGCAGCAAAAAGTTACTGAAAGCATAATGAGAGAGAAATAAAATACATTGTTCATGAAATATATAACAAAAAAAAATCCATGAAAATGACATATTACTAAAACTTTTATTTCACATTTGTAATTTAACATTAATGAGCAGCATGTTAAAAAATTATTATGCACAATTTTATTGTTATTATATAAATTGTTTTGTAAATGAAATTTATATTCAACCAAAGTTACTTTTTTATATAATTTTATGTTATAAATATTTCAACAATTGAGTCAAATGCAATACAAAAGCCAACTTAATGAGTGGTCTTAGCTACAGATAGTTTTTCAGGATAGCTGTTCCATTTGCAAACAGGGAATTAAAAATTTTTCACAAAAAAATTTAAATGCAACAAAGCTGTTATAATGCATTTAAACTTGTTTTTTAAATACTTTTTTATAAACGAAAAAACTAAAATCCTGCAGTATGACTTCAGATCAATCAGATGCTGCATCTAATTTTTTTGATGTGTAAACATCTATACGCTAGGTGGTAAAAATATTTTTCACAATACAATCACAAATTTTGAGCAAGATGTTATCAAATCGGTGTGAGCGAATTTTAAAGCATATTTCCAGGAGCAATTATTAATTAATTTTAATAGAAATTGCTTGTGAAGTGTAATAGTGTAGCCAGTGGGGATAATTTGGTTAAATTTTAATATAAAATTCTACTTTAACCATACAATCATAAAATTGTATTACAGCTATGTAAAATATAAGCATACATTTATTTTGCGCAGAGTTGTTACCAATTGTAAAAATTCAAGCCAGTGAAAGTTTGATCCTTGATATCATATGTTGAAATCACATAACAGAGTTCTTATTGATTTTCAGTAAACTGAAATAATATTAAATATATCGCACTGAAAACAAACACATTAAATTTCAATATATTTTACCTTTTGATCAACACAACCCAAAAATTTTGAGGGAATAAAATGTTTTCCTAATCTTTCAATATTAAAGGTTATGCAATATTGGCAGTCCAATGTTTGTATTGAAACATTAAAAACTTTTGTAATACTAAATTTTGTTATGAACCGGAAAAAATTAAAAAATTCGGCTTGTTTGGTAGTCAAGTACACAGCACTTTAACATCGTAGGTTTAAAAAAAAATTACAATCATAACACATCTTCCATCCTTTCCATAGCTAAATTAGATAGATTTTGCATGCAACATTTCTTTTATTGCGTGTTTTTTGATTTTCTAAAACAACAGATATTAAAAAGATGTATATAACTTTCATTCTCTGTCACACCAAAAAAGATTCATTTCAAACGACGCACTTGAGCCGTTTTCGTAAATTGTACCAGAAAAACATAGGGAGCAGTGTTTAGATATATGACGAATATGTATTTCTTTTAGATTGCCTGCAAATGCTTTAAAACAGCAATAAGTTTTAATATCATTTAAAATTTTTATTTCACAAATTCTCGGTGTCAGTACTAAGATTGTAAGAGCTTGTAAATTTTTGATTTATATATATATATATATATATATATATATATATATATATATATATATATATATATGTGTATGTATATGCGCAATGAAGCTTCTTTAGATGTAACAAACAAATTGAAAACTCAAAGAACTGATCTCTGTTGAAGTCCTTTATGATTAATTTTTATTATTATTTAATATATAAATATAAAATATTAATTATGCAACAAATTTCTTAAAATGTCCCCATAATTAATAATACATTTTTTTTTACAAAATTAATATGTACATGTATATTTAAATATGTATATATGTACCCTATAGGAACTCCAACCCATTTTTAAGTAACTTCATACTGGCTTTTTTAATAACCACAACTGGTTGATTAAGTGACATTTTTCCTTGTCGCCGACTCACTATTTTAAGATAGGCATGTCATAGGCGGTAGTGAATTGGCCATCTCTGCATGACTTTTAAATTGACTACTAACTACTTATTTTTCAACCAATTTGTAGTTAATCAATATTATAGAAAAAAAAACAAGATATATGTATATTTATATTATATATATTATATATATACATATACATATGTATATATTCATATATATCTATGTAAATATATAAATACATATATGTCTATATAAATATTTATTATTATTATATTCACTAAAAATAAAAAATTCGTACATGCATATATACGTACATAAATATATCCATACATACGAACCGCTCATAGAAAACATTATTGAAATATTATTAGTTTTTTTTCAACACAAACATTTGGCATTTGATTTCATGGCATGCTTCTTTTGATCTTATTATTTTCTTTTCATTTACTTATTTTGCTTTTATTTATTTCTTATGTGTGCTTCTATTGAATATGTTTGGTTGATATTTGCATGAGATTTAAACCAATTTGTAGTCACTTGCAAAATAATTAATTTATAAGTGAGTGGTTTTTCTCAACTGATTATTTTCTTTACTACAGGGTAGTTACTTCACACTTACACTGTTGTAGGGTATATAAGATTCGGCCTAGCTGAATTTAGGACCCTAAAGAGCCTAAAATACTTTGAATTTGAACACACTTTATTTATCAAATTAACATATCCTTAATGACTTTTAACTTTTTCTTGATATAAATAGAACTTGTTATGGAAATTTATTATTATTGTTCATTATTTATGATAGCTTCCACTTAAATTACAAAATTGCAAGAAACCGCAATAACTTTTTATATACCAGTATATGAGTATTTTATAAGTGAACTCCTTATTACAATTTATCTGCAGTTTTATGTCAAGAAAATTTACAGTGGGGTCGTTTGCAGAAATAACGAAAAAAATACCAATCTTATAACCAAACGACTTAGTTTTAAAACCATAAAACTCTATACAATTCGAGCTGAAAAAAATTTCAGCAATGATAAAATAAGAAAATCAAAAACTTGTTTTTTATTTAGTTCTTGTTTCAACTTTGATATTTGTTGGACTTCTCAGTTGTTTAAATAAAAGTTTAACATAATAACTCCAGTTGTTCTAATTAATTTTTGGGTAAATGTTCCCTGATGATTTGCATTAGCAACAGTGAAATACGTATAGCATTCACTCTAACAACTAATCAATGAATTTCCATAATTAATCCTTTCTTTTACTATATATGTATAAAAAGCTATACGTAGTCTAATTAAAATAAATGAAAAGTATCAGTACTTCCAGTGTTCTTTTATTTGCCTATATAATCTAAAGCTAGATATTTGTTTCCATTATTTTTGTCATCAAGTCTATCGTGCGAACTCCATTCAAACTTCTTTGCACAAATTAAAATTTCGCTTTCCTTTATAAATAATTCATATGAGTTTGGCTTCAGTTTCCTGTTCCTTTTGTTAGTTTGGTAAAAGTAAAATAAAAAGTATTGCAGATGAGTTTGTTTTGCATTTTAAGAAAACAACTTTTTCTTCTATTTGTTACATGTTTAATTTTACTTGTTACTTTTGACATGTCACAAGTCAACTGGTAAAGAAATCATTTCTGAGGTACAGGCAAAAAACATAAAAAATAAAACTTAATAATGAATGAAGAGGTTTCTTTTGCTACTCGTACTTCTTCTAAGCCATTGAAAGAGAAATGCCAAATAAAAAAGAAACAACTTACAGGGAGTTGGAGGAACAAGTAATTTCTGCTTAGGATATGATTTTTATAAAATGAAGTGAATAAAATTTTATTTAAAATATTGTACTAAAGCTTTGAATTATATTATTTTTTTTTTCTTAATAAGCTCTTCTTTGAAATGGAAAATTTTCAAGATCAAAATTATGTCAAAGAATAATAAAAAGCAAATTAGCTGTAAATTTAGTGAAACAAATTGTTTCCTTAGTAACGTTGGAATAGATCAATCAGTCCATCGCTTTGTGAACCATATTGCCAGTCTAGTCCTTCCTTATTTAAATTATATAAGCTCATATAGAATAATTAATGCCTGATTATATAAAACCACTCGGTTTAGTGATATGTTTTCTTAAAAGCAGCAATAAAATTGAAAGATTATTTATATTTCAGTCCTGACATTTCAAAAACCATCTAAGGCAATATTTCTAAAGTCTGAAATAAAATAGGTCCCTGCTGTAGCAGCTACTCTTTTACCCTTCATCTTTGTTAAGGAAGTCACTAGCTCCTATATTATAGTATATATGGTCTTCACTAGTTAAATAATTCTGAGTTTTGAGAGATATTGGTTAAAAAAATAGTTCCGAAATGTGCTAACAACTATTTTTCAAAGATGATTGATTTTCAATCTTAGTATGTAGGCACACATAAGCGTGTGACTACTACTCTTATCTGGGTTTTGGCACATAGTAAATTCATCGGCAATAAGCAGGCGATCAAACTGCCCGGGAAAATATCTACTGTAGATGCAATACCATTAAAAATAATACCCTCAAATACTATCTAAAAGAAATAGAAATGAAATAGCCTGGGCTCACAATGCATCCACTATCAATGCACAGAAAAAATAGTAACGAAAAATGGGAAGACAATTTCGTGCTTGCTTCGGTGTAAGCAAGCCACTGTGCAATTGGAAGACATGCCAGTAGGCTAGGTCTTCCCTATAAAATATTCCATCGCAGCTATCAAGAACAGCCAAAAGGAGAGATAATATCTCACCTGCTCCATAAGTACATGATAAAGTACACTACGCTATATAAATTCATAGAAAAATTAATACAAGACGATTAAATAAAATATTGATATAGGACACTTAAAGAAACACTTCAACCCAACAGATTGGCTCTAGTACGAGTGATCCCTGGATCTAGCATTGGATCTAAATCTTTTTCATATGTGACAAAACGAAAAAGTGGAGCGATATCTTTCAAAACAAGATCTTATAATTAAACTTGATTGCTTGCAAGAATCAAGCAGCTACACAGAAAAAAATAGTCCTACAATAAACAAATTTAAAATAAAACCAAAAATCAATTTTAAATGTAATTGAGTCAGTCATACATTGTAATAAATTAAATTTTTTTTTTTAATTTTAAACAATAGTTTAATATATAATGTACGCAATGCAAACAAGCGATTTGTATAGAACAAATTTATGAAAAACACTAAAACTTTTGAGTGACTCATAAACAAACTTTCTAGACAAGACTTAAAAATATTTTTCTATTGAGTTTTGGTTTTATTTTCAATTAAATTTGTTTATTGAAGGAATATTTTTTCTGTGTACCCAACCCAACAACCAAAAGTTCACTAATGCCAACCATGAATATTAAGAGGGTGAGTAATGTCAGCAAAATCTCACAGGCCAAACAACTAATACAAGCCTGACTGCATTAAAAGAATTTTTATACAAACAATTAGAGGATTCTTAAAAATTTGAATAAAATACTTTTTTTTATAAAAGCTATTAAATGCAAAACAACGCCTAAAATTTTGGTGCAACTTTTTTAAAAACATAAATAAAAATTTTGTAGTATTGCAAGAATTCCAAATAAAATTACATTAAGCATTTTCTTAAATGAAAAAAAATTTAATACAAATGTTTCATTTATTAATAGGACGCCTGGAGGAGCAACTCATATTAAAAAAGTTGCCAAAAAATACATCAGAGATTCATTCTACGTTCTTTTTTATATAAAATTCCCTTCTATAGCGCTGCAATTATCAAATGAAAAAAGTGTCGTGATACAAAATTAATGAAATTTCATCAAAAAATTCTTAATAATAATTAGGTTTTAATATAAAAAAATATATGTATACTTTGGTTTGTTCTATATAAAAATAAAGAATTTTATAGTTTTTAAAATTTTTGTTTTTCATTTTAACTATTATCTTTGCAGCCTGGCCTAATAAATGCTTATATTGAAAAGAAAAACTATTTTTATGATTTTTTTATTATTAAGCATAATTTTTAAGAAATAAATAACACCTAAGATACTAAAGTTCGTAACGCTTTTTTAAGCCAAATTACATGTGATAATTATTAATGAACAAATAACATCAAAGTTAGTTGTAAATATTCTGACAACAACACATAGTTGAACGGAACAGCCAGCCGTTTTCGAAGGCCAACTTTAGCCTATTCAATTCATAAGAATATAGAAACAAATTCAGTTCGAAAAATAATAATTAACTAAAATTAATAGTCATTGGCTTGTGGCAAAAATCAAAAATAAAAATAAACTTAATAGTAACAAACCAAAAAAGTTTGTCTTAAGTAGAACAAAAATAAGCAAATTAACAAACATGTCCATAGTTAGTAAGGAACAAACGACAATGGTAAGACTGTTGTAATATATATGGAAGATGGTAAATTTTCAGCCTTCATTGCCTAACATATATATGAGCAAATTGAAAAATGCAATGAATCAAACCTATTCACATATTCCATTTGCAATAAAGTTTCGTATATAGAGCAGACATCTACATCAACTGACACCACACACAGTGGACCAAAACACAGAAGAACGCTGATGAGGAAGGTTTAGTGGCCTTCGAAAACGGCTGGCTGTTCCGTTCAACTATGTGTTGTTGTCAGAATATTTACAACTAACTTTGATGTTATTTGTTCATTAATAATTATCACATGTAATTTGGCTTAAAAAAGCGTTACGAACTTTAGCCTATTCAATTCATAAGAATATAGAAACAAATACAGTTTGAAAAATAATAATTAACTAAAACACCTAAGATAATTGTAAATATTCTGACAAACACTAGCAGAACAGAACAACATGCTATTTTCAAAATATCTGAGCTACAACAGCCTCAATAGATCAGGAAAATAGAGTATTTGGAAAAGCTTCAAAAAATCTTATGACACCGACAAAATAAGTTGAGAAAAAGAACGACAAATTTTGGATTTTCTTTTAAATGTTTAAGAGAGTTTTCAACATACGAGTAATTTACTAGTTAAGTCTTAATTACAAACTAATTATAAGAAATTTTTTTATATTCAAAAATAAAATTCTTTTTTAATTATTTGCGGCATAAGCTATGGCTTACATTTATTAAATTTCATATTCTGCTTATAAATACTAATACAA
Organism: Tachina lurida; assembly: GCA_944452675.1. Lineage (NCBI taxonomy): Eukaryota > Metazoa > Arthropoda > Insecta > Diptera > Tachinidae > Tachina > Tachina lurida. Next base: position 23,657,645 of record OX101752.1, read on the forward strand.
ACAAATATATGAATAAATTTTTAAACGTGCAAATTACTCAAATTCTCTAGAAATTCATTTGGTTAGAGCTTTACCCCAAAGCATACTGTTTCACTACAATCCAACTATCAAATCTTATACTTTCTGTAATAATTTTACGAGTAGCTACTTGAGTTCATATCATTATGCTTTAGACTGTCATGTGAAACCACAAATGTTCACCATACAAGCATACGTAGATTAAATGAGATTATTGTTAATTTGAATTCTCGAAAGTAATTTCGAGCGTGACAGTTAGATGAGCAACAGGGATAAGTTTAACTGGTTATGAGTTATGCTTTCCCACATGCAATGCATAAATTAATTTAGAAAACTTTAGCTATAAATTTTTAAAGATTCATAAGTTTCAAAGCAAATTTCGTAGATTTATTAGACAATATTCGTTTGAAACTCTTAGATTGCTTGCGTTCATGCATTTGCAAATGAAATTTTCTAATTCGTCAAAGGCTTAAGAAGTTAACAAAATATTCCCTGGATAAATTAATTTCTGCTGCATGAAGAAACTTCTACTGAGCACATTAATGGCAGCCTGTGTAAAAGTCCAAGCAGTCGACTCTCTGTAGTTAAAATCAAATACATACATATATACTTTCTTTGTGCGGCTAGACAGCGAATTTATATTGCATTATCAAGAGACATATTGCAATGTATGTTTGCACACACACACACACACACATACACATTAAAATTTACTTGTATACATGCAAGTTAAACACATGTGCAGCCATAAAATGTATTTGGAGATGTTGAAAGCAGCTTTAGTTTGCACTTTTTAACATGCATGTTCATCATTCATTGTCATTGTATGACATACACACACACACACACACACACGCACTCATACACTTGCATATTTACCGCTACATGATAAATTTCTTATGTGCGCAGCAGCAGAAAATTCATGCACACATTAACTACTTACTTGTACTCATTACTCGGGAGTATTTGAGTATGTGTGCATGAGAGTGAATGTCTTTTAACTTCTGGCTTGCCTTCACACTCATCATTGTCAACATCATCATGATTATTCCTCAAATGCTTTTACTTTACGATTTATGTTGCATGTATGGTTGTTGGCAGCATAAAAAATGTATAATAACATGAAAGTGGTAAATACATATTGGAGTGGTTTTTGCTTTTTTTTTTCTTTTAAATGTATATCCTCGTATTTGTCTTTTTTTTTTGCAATTTCATTACATTTAATATTATATTTTTAATTATACATAAAGAGTGTGTGTGTGTGTGTATGTGTGTGTATGAATAAGTGAAAATTTTTATGGGTACTTCTTGTTTTATGAAAATTTTAGTATGTAAGTTAGTAGTAAGTACGAGGGCAGGACTAAAAGCTGCTTACACTGCGCTATCGCTTGGTCTATTTGACAAAAAAAAATACATGTATCTGTAAAGATGAGATCAAAAGAGATGAGATCACTTAAAATCCAAAGGATTTTAAGTGGTTTGTTTAAATTTCTTTTAAAACTTACCCCCTGTTTGTGTAAGACGTTTGAGTTAAAAATCTTAGCGTTTCTGTAATAGATAAAAGAAAATTTGTACAAGTTTCCTTTAATATATTACAAAAACGCCAAGATTTCTAACTCAAACGTCTTACACAAACAGGGAGTTACTTTTGTTTACTAAGTACACCGAAAGAATTTTGCTTCATAGATCCAATGAAACAATTTCATTAAAAGTTTTTCACAAATCTAATGATAATTTCACAAATCCAATGAAAATTTCATGAATATTATAAAATAATTTCATTGGAATTGCTTCGTTGGTATTCTGGTTTCGTAAGAATATTTTATTGTATTTATGACAAAAATGTTTTCTAATTATTAGCAAAACCGCTTTATATTTAAGTTATGTCATTCTTTTCATGAAATTATTTTATTGTTTCGATGAAGTTATAGCACTGCATTAATTACACTGTTAAATAAATTTGATGAAGTTTTCAATAAATTAATTTTGACGAAACTGGTTACATTAATCCAACGAAGTGTGACGTTGGTTGAATTTTAATGAATTTTTCTTTAGATTAATGTTAAAATTCATAGAATTTAGGCCGAAAATTCTTTCACTGTACCAATTTTTAGAATTTCGTACACCAAAGTTAAAAATGAACCCTATTGTTTTCACTACGATGTCCGTTTGTCTGTCATCGTAAGAGCTATGGACCTTAAATTTTCACAGAATATGGCAGTTAAAAATTAAAAGGTATTCCCAAACGAGCAACCAAATGTCAAATCCTAATGTAATGCACAGACAATTACATGATATAATAATATTAAGTTACAACCGTTCTCTCTTTTCGTCACCATATTAACTTGCTCATGATTGTTCCGATTATCTTTTACTCTCAAAACTAATTTATGAAATCCGAGGTTTTCATTAATTTTTTTATTTTCTTATTTATTTAATTAAAAATATTGGAAAAAATTTAAATTATTTTCTTATTTCATATAAAATCAGCAAAAAAAAATTATAGCAACAGCCTCAATGGCAGCAGCAAAAATACAGTACGAAAGAAGTGAGCAACTGTATGGAAATTCCCACCTGAATAGCCTCAAGTGTTTGCATTATAACAACTGGAATCATTTAAACACGAAATTTTTAGTGATCCATAAAATAGCCCTGCAAATATCGCGACTAGTCTATACAGGTATGTAAAGCCTAATCCATAAAGGCCCACAACTAGTCCAAATATAATCCAAATGCATGGATAAAAAAAATATGGTCGATTTAATATTGCGATATGCTAGGGCTGACCATATATGGAACAATTTATAAATGTCTTAGAGTAACGATCATAATAGTTTAAACACGAATACAATTGCATTGTCTGCTTATGGGAAAACGACTAAATTACATGGGATCATAATTTAAATGGGCCTTACCTACACTGGACCACATAGTCCAATATTATTTACATATTATAGTAGATATGAGTGAATACTTGGGTTTGGGAAACGAGAAGTCCCGGCAAATGTCTTACTTACTTTCCCGGGAAATTCTTGAGATTTTCCCGGGAAAACGGGAAATTAAAAGTACACCTTATTTCAAAAAAAAAATCGCTAAAACTAAACAAAAACGCCAAAAATTTAAAAAAATTGCCAAAAACTAAAAAAAGAAAAAATCCCAAATAATTTTTAAATTGTTCTTTTTGTAGCAGAAAGTACATACAAATACTTTGTTAAGCCACATCGAGTAAATTTTTATCTTAAAGGCTAACGGAATTATATTTAATGAAAAAAAAAGGAAAAATTTAACATGATCATAAGAAGTTTTATCATACAATTTTACATTACAACTCACGCTATGAAATAGTCGCAAATTAAAATAAACTTCATGTGCCGATTTCATTCAATTATCAAATTGTATGGACGAACTAACTAAAATTTAGTTCAATTTCATTATAACACAGCGCTAACTAATACAAGTCACTAGTCACGTGAGCGGTATTCAGGTGTTAGTTACCAGTCTGCGCTCAGTCACGTTTATATGGGGATGATTTAGGATAGGGTTAATATTGATATATTGTTTTCACCTTATAACTTATCACTGAACTACCTTATAGGGACCTAGTCGGTGTAGAATAATACTAATGTGCAGTTGTATGTGTGTGCATATTGTTCTTAATATAGAAATGCCCTAACTCGTTATATTTTTCAAATCGAGATTTTTTAATTTTTCAACGTATTAGATGTTCTTCCATCGAAATATACAAAAACCTCGATTTCAACAAAATAATGAGCTAGTAACGCACAATCCAGCTAGAATTTTTAAGTTCTCCAACGATTTTCCTCTTATTGGTGGAGTTCCAAATTAATGAACATCACGAACTCACATACATACGCCCACACGCAAAGAAAAAATATGGTTGGGGTAACCATAATCAAACAGCAACATACTATGATTGAATTATATGGTTGCAGTCAAATCATATTATTGTCAATGGAAAAGCAAAGTTTAAATAATATTATTTTCTGAGTTAATAACAATATTATCTACAAAAGCAATTAACTTTGTTGTACCTAATCTTATTATTGTAAACAAGACAACACTATTGTTAGATGTGACTAAAATATAATTGATATTTGAACATGGTATGGTATGTTCTAGTATTATAATAATATTGTTAAATATGACCATAGTATTATTTTATGTAATAATAATATTTTGTTTTTTAATCATATATTTATTGGCAAATATTTTTTTTAAAACAGCTGTGCGGTAAGTCCGAAATAAAAGTAAATTAATATTGTTGAAAGAAAATGTATGTAGGTTAGGTTAGGTCAGGAAGGGTGGTGCTCTACCGCACCACAATGTATGTATGTATGTATAGAAATGTATACTTAAATATATGTGTATACACGAAATACAGATATATCTGTATAAAGAGATATACATACATACATAAGTACATATATTTTTATTTATCTACCCTTTTGTTTATACTTTTTTTTATTTATTTAACACCACGCGTGCACTATCGGTAGCTTACAAATGAAACACTGAACAGACAAATGTTTCTGAAAAAGATTTTTTTTAAAACTTAACATGGTATGGTTTTGGATAACATTATATTGTTATTAACATCATATTATTTTTACACAATAACACAAATTATATTGTAATCATAAATTTTTTACAAAACTATATTGTTAAACTCTAACCATATCGCACTTTCTATGAATATAATAATTAATTATTAAATTCAAACATTACTGTGTTTGTCGTAACGAAATTAATATTTAAAATAACAATAACTAGTTTTCAACGACCTCACATTTGTTTCAAAGAACATAGTATTGTTTTCCCAACCATTTTACAACCATATTTTTTCTTTTCGTTCAGTTCTCAAATGAGCTGAACATCAGTTCCGTTACCTGAGCATGCTGTAATAATATTTTACTTTCTTAATTTAATTGGAGAAAAGTAATGAAAAAATATCGGGCTATTCCAAAAGAAAACCACATTATAGGAAGGAAGACTGTCGTGAATAAAACGATTTGAGTACGATCTGAAACATCATGTCCACTTAAAAACTAAGCTTAAAGTTCAAGTGCCCATGTCTCTTAAGACAACAAACATCCTTGCTTCATGACAATATGCCATTATATAATGTTATTACTTTTGATATTTCTCTCAATATGAAATGAACCAATATATCAAACGGTATCATAGCTGCAAAAGAAAACAAAAATTTGTCGCAGAGCATACTTGAAGTGCAGCAAGCTTAACATCTGAACAGATTTTCTGACTATGGGTCTTGAGCCTACCCAGCCAAAAAAAAATCGATTCTGAAAGCACTAGCAACTGAGGGAAACAATTTATTATTTACTTGATAACAAAAGCGTCAAAAGAAATGCTTTTGAAAAGCATTAACTGGAGTCAGGGTCTCTAATAATTTTAGAAAAAAGTAAAAAAAGAAATTTTTCAAGCCAGTAACGTTTGCATCTGAGTACACAAAAACTATAAATTATTGCTTCAGTGAAGCACTTTTTTAAGGCAAAAAATACAAGGCTTTTTGGAAGCTGAGTGCTTTGTTTCTGGCTGGCTCATCTCGAATAAAAAACTCTTTGTTCATAAGCAACACTAGTTGATTCTCTACCTTTGTCTCCCTTATAAAAACGCTTCTAAGAAGCAGTAATTTTTGCTGGGTACTTGCTTCTGATGGGATAAAAACTAAGGATCTATTCTATTTTTTATTATTTGAAATACTTTTCTGCTATGATTGCTAGCTTCAGTTTTTACGTAATCTAAATGATATTTACAAGAAAGAGGATCATTACCTCATACCTAGATATTTAAGACAATATTATGTCTTGATTTCACAGCTTCCCATTTGAGTGTTGATGTAGTCCACAACCTAAAGAGTCGTTTTTAGTGCTGCTTCAGTTTTATGTTCAGTTAGTGATATATTCTGCAACTAAACCATGATTTAGCGAGCTCAATGTTACTCTTCAAAAGCATTTGATAGTTGGATATATCTATATAAATATTAAAAATAGTCTTTAGTTTTTTTAATAAAAATCCTTTCAGACTGCCCCTAGTGACATGGCAGTATTAAAATTATATTTTCATCACATAACATCTTTTTCATTAAAACATTATTTACAAGCTTTATTTAATAAATTCCATTTTTTTGTGTGTCAAAAATAAAAAGTAAGAGCAAAAATAATTCTGTGCACATGAATTTTAATGGTGATCCATTTTACAAAGGATATCAAGAAGAAGAAAAAATCAGAAGGCTCAAAGAAGGTATGTCAGTTAAAATGAATAAGATTAAAATAATCAGGGTTTGTTTTTTTTTCTTCCTTATTGTTAACATGTCATTTAAAATACTTGTTCATAAAGGCATATGTCAATGCAGGAATATTTTAAATTAAGTCATTATGAATTTTGGGAAAATCCTAAAACAGAAAGACAATAAGACGACTACTAATTTTTAAACAAACGTTTTAAAATTTTTTTCCCAAATTCCAGCAAAATGCATATAAAGTATTTTTGACAGTGTTACTGAAAAATAACTTGTATTGTTAAGTTAAAAAATAGAAGTAATCGGTCTATAACATAATTCTTATGATGTGCCCCTCATTTTTAATTTCATCTCGTACTGATTTAATTTATATATTATTTACATTATACCGTCAATTTCATTTGCATTATTTTTAAACAACAATGAACTGTAAAACTGTGCAAGCAAAACCCCATCAAGGATTAAACGAATGAATAAAAACGTAAACCTTAATAACAAACAGAACAGAAGATACAAAAAAAATTAATAACCTTATAATAGAGTTCAGCACAAAAGTAATGAAAGAGTGAGAGAGAGAAGGTAAAAAATGTAACGTTAAAAAGACTTGCCAAGGATATATTGCTCCAAGACTTAAACAACAAAATGAATTCCGTTTGGTTGCCTTCAGTCGCAATACATAGATTGAAGATTACTGCAAGATGCAATGATAATTTATGCAGACATACGCTTAAATATCAACATATGCATGCACAATCATGTATACAAATGCAAAAAATACATACATATGTACATTGATATTTATTCCACGGAAACGTAAA